>JACVTC010000028.1:570000-707500 GCA_016946835.1 Neocallimastix lanati (nom. inval.)
ATAATAATAAAAAAAATTTAATTAAAAAAAAAATAATAAAAAAAAGATAATAATAATAATAATAAAATTTAATAATAAAAAAAAAAAACATTTAATAAACAAAAACAACAACAACAACAAAAAAAAAAGGTATCCCCCCATTCACCATTTTGAAAGTAAGTTCTCCTTCCTTCTCCTCTCCAACCACTCCTCTTAGGTTAGGGAAGGCGTTCCACTCACCCACCACCCTTCCTCCTTCCTCCTCTACAGTACCAGTATATACAGTAATCATTACTCGTTTACTCGTTTACTGGGACTGGGTCCGGAACTGCATTGTTAACGGTCTCTATTGTATCTTATATTTATACCGTTGTCCGTTAACCATTAACCATTAACCATTAACCATTGATTATTAACCGTTGATTGTTAACCATTTATCATGAATTCAGTATTGTTTACTTTTATTTTTTTTTTTTTTTTTTTTTTTTTATATTATTATTATATTTTTATTATTATTATTATTATTTTGTTATTTTTTTTTTTATTTTTATAATTATTTTTATTTCTATTTTTTTTTTACTATTATTTATTTATTTTTTATTATATATATTTTTTATTTAAAAAAAAATTAATTGAGTTTCTTACATGTATTTTTATACAAATAAATATTATATATATATAAATATATATAAATATATTTACCATCTTCTCATCTTATAGATTAACTGATTCCTTCCCTTCCATTGATCATAATAATGGAAAAGGGAAATGGGAAAGAGAACGGAAAAAAAAAAAAGCCAGGTGTTTTTTATTTTATTTTATTTTATTTTTTTTTTTAAACTTCTTTAACAAATTAATCTTAGTATTATAGAATGACGTATCGTTCGAAGGAAAAAAAAAAAAAAAAAAAAGGTAATTTTTAATAGATATACATAGTTATATACAGGTGTATACAGGTATACACAGGCATACATATAGACAATCATAGGTATACCCAAGTATATAGGAAAACCATAGACCACCCTAGGTCGATCCATCGGGCGTCCACCATCACCACCACCACCAATAACAATCTAAATAGACCTTAGGCCGGCAGGCAGGTAGGCAGGCCTGCAGCCTACCCCCCTCATTCGGTCTATTTTTATTTTTTAATAGTTTTTTTTTTTTTTTATTTTCTGTTTTTTTTTTTTTTTTTGGCTTTTTTGCTTTTTCATGCTAACCCCTTTCTCTCTGTCTCTCCTGTCTTTTTCTTATTTAAAAAAAAATAAAAATAAAAATAAACATGAATAATGAAAAAAAAAAATGAAGAAGAAAAAAAAAATTAAAGCTAATAAACAAAGTTCTAGAAAAAAAAATGAAGAAAAAAAAATAAAAATAAATCTAATAAACAAAGTTCTAGAATAAAAAAATGAAGAACAAAAAAAAAAATAAAGCTAATAAAAAAAGTTCTAGAAAAAAAAAATAAAAAAAAAAAAAGGAAGAAGAAGAAGAAGAAGAAGAAGAAAAAGAAAGGTATAAAATAAAAAAAAAAAAAAATAGGTGGTAGAAGTAGTAGGTGGTAGAAGTAGTTGAAGTAATTTATCTTTTATTTTGCTTTATTTTTTTGGGGGGGAGGAGGAAGTATATTTTTATTAATAATATAACTTCATAGGAGTTTTAGAAGGGACCGGAGTACGGTGGTAGTGGGTGGTGGAATTAAATATAAATGTGTTAATTAAATTTAAAAAAAAGATAAAAAGATAAAAAAATAAAAAAATAAAAAAATAAAAAAATAAAAAAAAAATACAAAAAAATAATTCAAATCCATTCCAAGAAAAAAAAAAAAAAAAAAAAAGAAATGAAATACCTTTTTGTCTTTTGGTAAAACAATTAAATGTTTTATTAAGTTTTATAAAAAAAAGAGAGATTAAGAAAAAGAAAAAGAAAAATGAGATGAAGAAATAAGAGAAAAGAAAAGGTTAAGATGGTAAAGAGAGAAAAGAAAAAGAAAATGATTTCATTTCATTTCATTTAAATAAAAATCCTCATTCAGGCTCACACCAACACCCACCGCTTTGCCTTTTCTCCTTTTCAAGGATAGAAAAAAAAAAAAAAAAAAACATTAACCAATTTGAAAATTAGTAAATAGTAAATAAGAGAGAGAGAGAAAAAAAAAGCATGTGAGAAAAAAAAAATGGAAAAAAAAAATGAAAGAAAGGAAGAATAACTTTCAAAAAAAAAAAAAAAAAAAAAAAAAAAAAATTAATGAATAATCCTTATAATTAAAAAAATAAAAAAAATAAAAATAAAATTTATAATGATAATACTAATAATCATTAATAATTAACAATAATAATAATTATAATAATAATAATTATATAAAAAAAATTTTTATACAAATTCAATATATAAATATTTTTTTTTTTTTTTTTTTTTTGATATATTTCACACACATAAAAAATAAAATAAAATAAAATTAAATTACCGTTATATATTTGGTTGGAGACATTTTCTTTAATTAAGAGTGAAAAGGGAAAGTAAAGGAAATTAGGAGTATATGAAATAGATTAAAAAAAAAAAATTAATAATAATGACAATTCAAACAAAATCAAAAATCACAAAAACAAAAAATAATATATATTTTTATATATATATATATATATATATTTTACATTTGAAAATAATGACACTAATAAAAATTCATAAATAATACATAATATTTATGAATTTTTTTTTTTTTTTTTTTTTTTTTTTTTAAAATTTTCTAAAAAGATTTTTTATAATTAACTACATTAATTAATTATAAATATTTATTTACTTTAATTTTTTTGGATACATTAATAAATACATTTTTTATAATTATTTTTTTTATTCTATTTATTTTATATAATTTATTTTATATATACCACACAGATTTATTATTTATAAAAACTATATATTATGTTTATTCGTGATAAAAAAAAAAAAAAATTTTTTTTTTATTAATGTTGAATATAAATAATTTTTTTTTTAAAAATAAAAATAATAATAATTATTATTATTACTTTTTTTTTTTTTTTTAATGTAGAGTGGATTCCTCTTAACTAAGATAATAGGATTGATTATTTAAAAGGTTTTGATATTGTATTTGATTTTGATATTGTTCTTGATTGATACCGGTAGAAGCTCGACTTATTTTACTATCTTCATGTAAGGAGAGATTAGCCTTGGCATTAACATCAACATAATTAAAGATGTTTTCATCAATGGTTAATTTTGGTGGTAAGGAATCATCCTCTTCTACATGGGAGAGTACAACAAAACTCTTTTCAGGTTTTGGAGATTGAGGAGAACTACTGGAGGCTTGAGAATCCAATGGTAAAATATTCTTTTTACTTAAAGATCGAATCATTTTATCATCATCTTCCTCTTCTTGATCATTTTTCTTTTTACGATAGAAGAAAACAGCTCCAATGATAGCTAATAAAACAAGTGCAATAATTAATATTATTACACCTACTGAAATGCCACTACCACTACCACTTTTTCCATCATTACTATTGTTATTTGAATCATTATTATCAGTGCTACTGTTATTACTATTACTGCTATTACTGTTATTTTTATTATCACTATTAGCCTTAAATTCTTCAACCTTTTTAAAATCATCCTCTGTACATTTACGTAAATTATTAGTACAAATATCTGAACCTTCTTTTACACATAAATTAGTATTGGCATAGGAACAAGTTTTGATGCTTGGAACATTTGGAAGATTTCCTAT
The DNA here is from genome assembly GCA_016946835.1 of Neocallimastix lanati (nom. inval.). Classification (NCBI taxonomy): domain Eukaryota; kingdom Fungi; phylum Neocallimastigomycota; class Neocallimastigomycetes; order Neocallimastigales; family Neocallimastigaceae; genus Neocallimastix; species Neocallimastix lanati (nom. inval.). The sequence continues at coordinate 573,722 of JACVTC010000028.1, forward strand.
TAATCCACTATTGCCTTGAAGATTTCTAATCATCATCATCATTATTATTTTTTATTTTTATTATTATTAATTTAATTAAGAAATATTTTTATAATCATTAGATGAATAAAAAAGATTTTTTTTTAAAAAGTATTATTAGTAATTGCTTCAATTTATACTAAACAAATAAATATAAATTTAATTATTATTATTATTATTATTTTTGTTGCTCTATGAATCTATTTGAATATTTAAATACATAGATAATAAAATAGTTACATTTTTTCAATATTTTTAAGTTTAGAAAAGCTCTCGGGTATTATACCTGAAAGTTGATTTTTTTCAACATCTCTATATTTGTTGAATTAAATATTAAAGATTAAAGATTATAATCATATTAAATAAAATTAAATAAAATAAAATTAAATAAAATAAAATTAAATAAAATAAAATAAAACATATTAATTTCATTAATATTTATATTTATATATTTTAGATTCATATATATATATTTCTTTTTTTTTTTAAAAAAAAAAAAAAAAAAATGGATAAACTTACAAAAGTTTTAAGTTTGATAAATTACCAATACTAGATGGAATATTTCCTTCTAATTTATTATTATCGAGACAACTAATAAATAAATATTAATAAAAAAAAAAAAAAAAAAAAAAAGACATATATATATTTTATAAGTATCATTTCCTAATTACATCGATATTATTAATCTAATAATAATCGACCAGTTTTTATTATTATCATTTATTCTTTTTTTTTTTTTAAAAAAAAAAAAAAAAAAAAAAACTTACAGTTCATTAATGTTTGTTAATTCCCCAATACAGTCAGGTATAGATCCTTTTAATTGATTAGTATAAAAATATCTTTTATTAATAATAATAATATTATTATTATATATATATAAAAGATATTAGTATAGATTAAAATTAGGTTAATAGATAGATAATACAATTAAATTGAATAAACAATTTATAAGAGCATTACTGTCCTAATAATTTAAAAATAAAAATATTTACAATCCAACAAGATTCTTTAATGAACACACAGACTTTGGAATTTCTCCATTAAGTTTATTTATACTTAGATTTCTATTATAGTTGAATATTATATTATTAATATAAATATAAATATAAATATAATTATAATTATGAAATATGGTTTTAAAATATTATTACAATATAATATATATATAAAAGGTATATAGTTAATATATATATATTTATTTTTATTATATGAAATCTATATAATAAAATTTATTTTACAAGTATTTAAGCTTTGCAAGAGAAGCTATTGTATTGGGAATATCTCCTGTTATTTCATTCGATCTGAGTTCACTATATATATAATTTAGTAATATGTCCGTCAGTCATTATATATATATTATTTAAATAAATATTCTATTTATCATATTTGAATTGATTTATTTTGTTTTGTTTTTATATTTTACATATATATATATGTTTAATTTATATTTACAGATGATTTAATTCGGATAAAGCTCCAATTTCACTTGAAATAGAACCTTTAAAACCGTTTTCTCTTAAATCACTAATATTTGATAGAAGAAAAAAAAAAAGTTTATATATGTATAGATATAATAATAATAATAATAATAAAATATTAAGTATTTTATTCTAATACAAATTTGAATGATTTTATTTTATTATTGTCAACTCTATTTATTATTATTATTATTATTAATTTTTTTTACATTTTTGTAATTCTGTCACTTGAGCATTCAATACCACTTAATTCACAACAACTATTTGTATTTTCCTTCCAAGATATTTTACTTTCAGCTTTAAAACCCTTAAATAAATCTGATAAAACATCACAATCTGTTTTAGCATAAACCAAAGCTAAATTTGATATTAATCCAGCGTATGCAATAGATTTTAGTGAAATATTGAAAAACATTTTTTCCTTTTTCCTCGTTATTTTTGTTATTATAATATTCTATATTTTTTATGCTTATTTGTGTGGGTATAAATGTTTATGTTATTTTGCTCTAATTATATTTCTATTTACTTTGTAAAGACTTTAATAAAAGTAAATAAGTAAATATCTATGTATAATACTTTTTTTTTTTTTTTTTAAAAAAAAAAAATTATATTTATTTATTATTTATAATTTTTTTAAAAAAAATTAATATTTTAATATTGTATTATTAAATAAGTTATAATATTTAATAATTTTAAAATATAAGGAATAAACGTTAATTCCTTTCTTTTTTTTTTTTTTCTTTCTTTTCAATTTATTTATTCTACTATTTAATATTAATATTAATATTAATATTATTATTTATATTATTATTATTATTTGTAGTAATTTTTATTTCTTTATTTATTTTTTTTATATATTTTTATTATTATTATTTAATATTTTTTATTCTTATTTTATTCTTATTTTTACTTTTTTTATTTTTTCTAAATCCTATAAAATAAATAATAAAAATAAAAAAAATATAAAATTAAAAAAAAAAAAAAAAAAATTATAAAAATATTAAATAATAAATAAAATAAAGTAAAAAAATAAAAAAATAAAAAAATAAAAAAAGTTTCTATTAAAAAAAACAAAAAACAAAAAAAAATTAAAAAAAAAATAAAATATATTAAATAAATAAATAAATAGTAAATAAATAAATAAATAAATAAATAAATAAATAAATAAATAAATAAATAAATAAATAATATTTTTTAATTTGTGTTTTTTTTAAATATTATTGGTTTCATTTATTTATTTAATATTTATTTATTTATTTACTATTTATTTATTTATTTATTTAGAGTTTGAAATTAAAAAAAAGAAAAAGATGTTACATAATAAATAAATGAATATATAAATATATATTTAAATAAATAACCTTAAAATATAAATTTTCTTTTCTTATTGATTCAAATTCATTATTTGAGAGATAAAAAATTAAATGAATAATTTTTACTTGTTTAATTATTAACATCTACTTAATTAGTATTTATTTATCTACTTAATTAGTATTCATTTATCTACTTAATTAGTATTTATTTATCTACTTAACTATTATTTATTTATCTACTTAACTATTATTTATTTATCTACTTAACTATTATTTATTTATCTACTTAACTAGTATTAACATCTACTTAACTATTATTTATTTATCTACTTAATTATTATTCATTTATCTACTTAACTATTATTAACATCTACTTAATTAGTATTTATTTATCTACTTAATTAGTATTTATTTATCTACTTAATTAGTATTTATTTATCTACTTAATTATTATTTATTTATTTATTTATTCTGTTATTCAATGATTATCCCATAATTCTTAATTATTGTTAAAAGTCACATCTCCAAATTATTTAGTTTGGAGATGTGACTTCAACATTTTAACTTTTTAATATAAAAACATAAAAAAAATAAAAAATTCATTTCATTAAATATTTATTTATATTTATATTTATTTATTCATTTATTATTTAATTATTTAATTATTATTTATTGTTAGTTATTTATTAAGACTTTATTCATTTATTCATTTATTTATTTAAGAAGGGAGAATGTAGTCATAAAAAAAATTTAATTTTATTTTATTATCACTACTTTTACAGAAAATTAAATTAAATATTCATTCAATCATATATTGAATATATTCTATTCAATTGATGCATTACTATTGTTTATATATTAAAATAATATAATAAAGGATGAAGAATTAAAAAATTATTTATTTATTTATTAGATAATTAATTATTAATATATTACATTATATTACATTATATTACATTATATATCATTTATTATCACATAATATATCATATAGTATATGGCTCCTCTCCATTTATTTAATTTTAATTGATTATGATTCAATTCTTTTTATATATAAATTATATTCATTCAACTCAATATGATAAAACTTGTGTAATCTTATTTTAAATTCTATTGGTCACTGTTTTTATTGTTAATTACACAATAATACTTAGTTTTAATTGATTATTTAGTATTCAATTCTATTTATTATCTATTCATGAATTTAAATGAAATATAAATTAATATACATGACATATATTATTTAATAAAATCATTAATTAAAATTTTTTATTGGTTTAAAACAAAAATTAAAAACTTTATTTATTATCATAAAATATGAGCGGAAGTTGAAATTTTTAATTTATTTAAATAAATATTATTCATTCATTTAATTTTTATTTATTTAATTTTAAATTTTAAATTTTTACTTCCAAATATAGAAATCATCTGTAACACTAAAAAAATATAAAAAAAAAATAAAAATTAAAAGATATAAAATTTATTTATTTATATATATATTTATTTATTTATTTAATATCTATCTATTTATATATATATATATATATTTATTTATTTAATATCTATCTATTTATATATATATATATATATATTTATTTATTTATTTAATATCTATCTATTTATATATATATATTTATTTATTTATTTATATATTTATTTATTTATATATTTATTTATTTATATATTTATTTATTTATATATTTATTTATTTATCTATTTATTTATTTATTTTTCCCAATATTTTCTTTTCCTTCTCCCTCTTTTTTATTTTTTTATTATTATTTTTTTTGCCCTGTTTTTTTTCTCCACTTCTATTAATTTCGTTTCTTGAGTGATTTCCATCTAAAATTTTCTTTTTTTTTTTTTATTTGTTTCAGAATGGATGGATTTGATTTTTACTGTGAGAGGGAAAATAAAAATAAAAATAAAAATAAAAATAAAAATAAAAAAATAAAAATAAAAAGTTTTAAATGTTGATTAAATGGTGGAGATGGAATGACTGCTAAGGGTTATGACTTCATTCCTTCATATTTAGATTAATAGTAACTAAAAAAAATAAAAAAAAAAGGAAAAAAGAAAAAAGGATTAAACAAATAATAAATATAGATATAATAGTAAAGATAAATAATAATAACAATTATTTATTTATTAATCAATACTCTAATCAATACTCTTATTATTTATTATTTATTATTTATTAATAAATACTCTTTTTTATTATTTATTATTTATTATTTATTAATAAATACTCTTTTTATTATTTATTATTTATTATTTATTATTTATTATTTATTATTTATTATTTATTATTTATTATTTATTATTTATTATTTATTATTTATTATTTATTATTTATTATTTATTATTTATTATTTATTATGTATTATTTATTATTTATTATTTATTATTTATTAATAAATACTCTTTTTATTATTTATTATTTATTATTTATTAATAAATACTCTTTTTTATTATTATTTATTATTTATTAATAAATACTCTTTTTTATTATTATTTATTATTTATTAATAAATACTCTTTTTATTATTATTTATTATTTATTATTTTTGATGGTTATCCTTGGATATGATATATTAATAAAATATGTATATATTTTCTTGTTTTTTATTTAATAATTCATATTTTATTAAATAAAAAATTTGAAATTACTTTTTTATATTATATTATATTATATTATTATTATATTTTTATTTTACTTTAGAATATAAAAATAAAATAAAGAAAAAAAATAAAAAACTCATTATTTCAATATATATATGGGCTTGAGTGTTACCTAAAGCGCTAGTTCGAGGAAGTATGGTTGGGGATTAATTTATTTAAATTTATTAAAGTATTATTAAATTATTTATTTAATTTTATTATTATTAATTCAAGTAAAGAGAATTATACTTGATTATTATACATTTAAAACTATCTATTAACTTTCTCACACACTTTTTCAGAGACAATATTTTATTTTATGTTATTTGATTATAATTAATTATTTAATTCGTTGTTTTTATGTAAAGTATTATAAATGTTAAAAGTATGTGAAATATACGAAAATTTAGCTTCGAATATATTGAAACCTATTGTAATATAAATAATGAACAAGCCACAATATAATGCATTTCAATTAGAATAATAAAGTGCTAGTAACTCTTTTTCATAAAATATATTAATAAAGTTGACAATAATTATAGACCATAAATTCTTGATTTTTAAAAAAGATTCTTTGAAAAAGAATCGTTTACCGGACACAATATTATGTCAAAGAAAAATAGATTGGAATTTTAAATTATGATAAAAGTTGCTCATTATGTCAATCATAAGGAAGACTCATAAAACTGAATTTGAAATGATCAAGATGGCAAAATTTGAAGAAATAATGCTAAAATATAAAATAAAATATTTGAAAAAAGAGAATTATCTCAAATAAAATAAATTTCCAAAAAAAAAAAAAAAAAGTATAAAAATATATATTTATTAGAGAAAAACAACCTTAATCAAATATAATTCGAAATTTTAGCAAATAAAACTCTAGACTATTAATAATACTCAATAATTTATTCATAAAGGAATCTACTCTGTGATAAACTATTTCTACCTCATGAATATACATAGCACAATTTAATAATATTCGTTAATTTACAAAGATTTGTGCAATCATTTATTAAACAATGGGTTTTGTTCAAAACTACAAAGCGAATTATTTAAAGTATATGTAAGGAAACCACCAACATTATTACAGTACTGTTATTTTAGTATCTGATTTTATATCTATCAAATGTATATATCTCTATTAATAACAATAATGGAGGAGATTATATCTGTCAGAGATCCAATACAAAATAATTTTAAAATTCAATATCCCAAATATTCAAGGGAAATATAATAGAATGATAATGCCAAGCGTGAAATGGGCATTCTAACAGTAATTGTATTATTATTAAGACTAGCTTGAAATGGTTTTAGATAATAACTAATTTAATATCATCATAATACTAACTTTCGTAATGAATAGTATAATAAAATAATAAATATAATTATGAGTTATATACAAATAGAGAAAATTAGAAAAAATTAGTCTACAAGAAGAAATTGATCGTAATTCTAATAAATTATGAAAACAATTTACATTATTTACTAATAAATTTAAATGGCTAAAATAAATATAATTAGCTATAAATTTTAATATCCCAAGATTTTCATCAAGTACATTAATATATAATTAGCAATTTATTTTTAAGAGTTTTCGCTAAAATTACAAAGAAAATTTAAATAATAAAAGAAAAAAGTATGAGTTAATCTTCAAAGCGTATTATAATTGAAAATGATGTAAAACTCAATATATAAGAGGTATTCACACAAATTGAGATGGTATAATATCACCCTTCAAGAGAAAGGTTTATATCATATAAATAGTATATAAACCGTATGTTATAAGAGATGTTTTAGAGGTATCCAATATTAATGGTGTAATAATATTAAATTTTTAGGTATAGGGGGAAATTATTAGATTATAAATACGTTTAAAAAATAATTTATCATTATTTAAATCGAATTAAAGAAATTAATATAATGTAAAAAAAAAAAAAAAAAAAATTAATTTATTCACTTAAAATGAAAGGTTAATTTAGAATAAAATTAACTAATAGTTTAATAATATCAAGTTAATATTATAAAATAGAAATAATTTTATATACACCTATTCATTAATAGACCAATTTATTCACTATAGAATATCTAGGTTTAAGGGGGGGGGGGAATGTTAGAATATGTGAAATATATTGAAAGATATTGTATTATAATAATACACTAGCCACAAAATAAATGCATTTAATTTAGAGTAGGTAAAGTGTTAGTAACTCTTATCCATAGAATAATATTAATAAAGTTGACGTAATTAAAAATTATAAATTCCTAACTCTTAATAATAAATATTGATAATTATTATTTAAAGTAATTATTTTAATAGCTATATAAAGATAAATATAAGATAATAAAAATATAATTAAAAAATTGATTTATGTTGTAAAATTTATTATTGCATATTTTATTTATTGAAAATATAATTAATATGTAGAAATCAAGTCAGTCACTTAAAGAATTATAGAATCATTAGATTTAAATTTGATTTATAACATTAATTTAGGTTTAAATAATAAAAATTTATTTTATAATAAGGAATATATTTATTTTATATAATTTATTATTTATCATTTATCATTTATTATTTATAACTTATAATTATCTATTAATTATTAATTATTAATTATTAATTATTAATTATTAATTAATTTATTATTTATTTGTATATATATATAAGAAAAAAATTTTTTTTTTTTTGGTTTTTTATCTGTTGTGGTACAAGATCACCAATTGTTTCTTGTAATCTTGTAATGAACTCATTTGCAAGTGCAAATGGTTATAAGGACTACAACAAATATTACCAATAATAAATTAGTAATATCAAATTAATAAATTTAATAATATTCTTTTTTTTTTTTTTTTTTTTTTTTTTCTGATTTATTTTCAATACTAAAACAACAAATCATTTTACAAAAAAAAAAAATTCATAGGTTTAATATTTTTAAAAATAATTTTATTAACAATAGTTATACTTCAATACTTAGAATATCGTAAAAAAAAAATGTAGTTATACTTCAATACTTGGATATCGTAAGAAAAAAAATAACCTAATTAATACTTTGAACCAAGATGAATCAAATAATTTACTGCTTCTTAATTATTAAAATAATATGCTAAATATAATAATGTCTTGCTCTTTATGTTTTTTTACTATCAAGTTTAGTTTTATGTTCATTAAAAAGCCTTTATTGTCATTATAGTCTATTTATATATATCTTCAAAACTATAAGAAGCCACAAGCCATAACATAAAAATTGTTATTATCGGCTATATTTACATCAGTACCCTTTCGAATTAATGATTTAACTACCTTATGGTAACCACTTTTATTATTATTCTTTATATTAACATCAGCTCAATTCTCAATTAAATCTTCTACAAGAATTCTATCACATTCCTATTTACAAGTAACCATTAGTCTCGTATCCTCTTCATTATTGGCCTTATTTATATCTATAAGTTTTTCTAATATTAATTGTAACAATTTTTTCGTTATTGCTATAAATATCTTTCCAATATTTATGGATTAACTTATTTCCAAAATCATCTGTAATATATGGATTAACTTCATGATTAATAAATAACTTAAAATAATTCACGTAAAGGAGTTGCATAGCAAAGCAAATTTAATGGCGTTTCTCCTTCATTATTTTAAATATTTACATTGGCTCCATTGGCTCCATATTTTAGTAAATATATTTTACAATTTTTTTTATTACAAATACAACATATGAGGTGCATAGGTGTAATAGTATATCCTTTAAAGGAACATCAAAAAAAAAAAAAAAAAAAATTGTTAATTATATTAAAATTAATTACTGATTCGATTTATTTTCTTTTTCCTTAATTAATGATAACTTAAAAAATTTTATTTTCTAATTTTTGTAATATTTAAACAAATTTAAAATAAAATAATTATCATACTTAAAAAAAAAAACATTTATCAAATTTCGTAATCGCGATCATATCTATAGTTCTCAAACAATTCTTTCAAAAACATCTTCCAGTTTCCTCGCTTTTCTGTCTTTAATTAGTAGATAAATCATTGTTTTTATATACCATTAGTACTAAAATTTCCATCATTGTATTTATTATATTGTCTAAGAAATTTTAATATAATGAGTTTATTTTAATTCTTATAATAATCTAGATTATTCATATTCAATGGTATATATTTATATTTATATTTTATACTCATAAATAAATACTTTATATTTATTGATATAATATTTAAAATAATTTCTTTGTGTAAATTAGTTATAAGTATAAAATCAGTTTATGGTATCTTATCTATATATATGTTAAATTTCATATTTAAATTTATTATTTATTTATATCTATATAATAGTCAAGTTATAAAATTTTGTTATGTATAAGTGGCAATTATACCAGCTGTTCTATATTTATATAATTTAATTAAATAATACTCTTTCATTTATAAAAGTTAAAGCTAAAGCTAATCAAAATAAAAATCGATATTGTTATTATTTAAAAATTTCTATTTGGATTAACATCTTTTTTTTTTTTATATTTTATCATAAATAACTATGATAGGATTGGAGAAAGAAAAAAAAAAAAACACAAATTTATTAATCATTAAATTAAAAAAAAAAAAAAAAAAAAAAAAAAAAAAAAAAAAAAATTAATTTGTGGATTCTATGTTCAAATAAAATTTTTAAAAATTTTTAAAAATTTTTAAAAATCTTTATTTTTATTTACTCAATTTTAGTAATAGTTTGAGTGAGTGACAAAACTTTATAATGTTAAGAAGACTAGTTATATAATATCTTCCTATTCATAAATCTAAGAATTATTTTAAAGAATTGTATTATTTTACTATGTATCTTCCTTTTAATAATTACTATTATGTATATTTATAACATTATTATAGCTTAAATATTAATAACATATTTAAAGTTGATTATATATTACTTGGTAATAAAATTTCTTTTTAATTATATCATATAAGATTTAAAGATTGTTTAAAATAACAATATCATATAAACAAAATTTTTAGTAAAAAATATAAAGTAGTATTTTAAATAATTAAGATGAAAAGTCTATGTTTATTAATTGTTTTATTTTATTGAATATTTTTGTTATATAATTTTATAATAAATAAATAATTTATAAAAATAAATAAATAATGGAATAATAAAATATTAAATAAATAAATAAAAAAATTCAGTAAAAGATCATTTTTATATTTTAATTATTTTTTATTTTTTTTATTATTTATTATTATTATTTTTTATTTTTTATTTATTATTATTATTATTATTTTTAAAAATTATATTTCTATTCCTTTTATTAATTAGAATAAGTATTATTTTATGAAGGAAGTAGAAAATCAAGTGGAAAAAAGATTTATTTTTTTTTTATTTTATTTTTTATTTTATTTTTATTTTTTTATTTTTATTTTTTTATTTTTATTTTTTTTTATTTTATTTTTTTTATTTTTATTTTTTTTTATTTTTTTTTTCAATGGGGATTTTATTTTTAGATGACTTCCTAGAATAAAAAAAAAGTATTAATAATAAAATAAAAATAATAAATATATTTTATTTACCATTAATATTCAAAACTTATTATTTTTACTTCATATAAATATATATATTTAAAAAAAAAAACAATAATATTTTTATTTCTCTATATTAATAATAATAATAATAAAAAAAAAATTTATTATAAATTAATTTTTTTTTTCTTTTCTTTTTTTAAATTTTATTACTATAGTTCAAAGATAAATTAATCGTATATATATCGAACATGTTATATCAATTATTATTTTTTTTTTTTATGAGGGCGATAAAATTAAAATTATTTTTAATAATAGTAATTTTTTTTCATTCTTTTATTAACAATACTTTAAAACAATTGTAAGAATAATAAGTTTCCAAAAAAAAAAAAAAAAAAAATGAAGAAATATATAATCCTCCTATTTAAAGGGAAAATTAATTAATATAATTTTCATTAAAGTGTCAAACTTAAAAACCTTAGAAGTGAAAAATTATAATTAAAAATAGTAATGGTAAGATGTCTTTTCTTTTTTTTTGGAGGGAGGAGAGGGGAGTCAATGGCCTGGCCTGGTTTTAAAAACAAGTTTACTAATAATAAATTTTAAAGAAAAAAGAAAAAAAATTTTTTTTTTTTTTTTTTTTTTTAACATGATTAAAAATTAGTTAATAGCTTAATCAATTTTTTTTTTTTTTTAAAAAAAAAAAAAAAGCATTGAAATTTATTGAATGTATTAATTTTATCTTAATCTCATTTCTTAGATGAATTTCACCTTGTGATTCGTTCTTGACTGTACTCAGAGCTAGTTCCACTCTCTCTCATAAAAGATATTTATTATAATTATTATAATTATTACTATATAACTATAACTATTTTTATTATTATCATTTTTTAATTTTAATTTTAATTTTATTACTATTTATTATTTTTTTATTTTTTATTTTTTATTATTATTTTTTTTTATAAAATTATATTTCTATTCCTTTTATTAATTAGAATAAGTATTATTTTATGATGGAAGTAGAAAATCAAGTGGAAAAAAGATTTTTTTATTTTATTTTATTTTTTTTTTTTTTTATTTTTTATTTTTTATTTTTTATTTTTTATTTTTTATTTTTTATTTTTTATTTTTTTTTTTTTAATGGGGATTTTATTTTTTAAATGACAGCCTAGAATAAAAAAAGTATTAATAATAAAATATAAAATAAAAATAATAAATATATTTTATTTACCATTAATATTCATAAACTTTTTATTTTTACTTCATATAAATATATATATATATTTTTTTTAACAAAAAAGAATTTTTAATAATTTTATTTCTCTATTCTCTATATTTATTAAAAATTAATTTAACTATTTAAAGTTTAACGACTCAAATTTTCATTTTCTTTTTACTTTTAATTTTTTTTTAATAATTTTTTTTTTTTTTTTAAATTTTATTATTTTAGTTCAAAGATAAATTAATACTAATATATATCGAACATGTCAAATCAATTATTTTTTTTTTAAATGATTAAAATTAATAATCGCTTAATCATTTTAATAAAGCATTGATATTTATTAATGTATTCATTCATTTTATTTTATTTTATTTTTTTTTTTTTGTCTAAAACATCTATATAGAATTAAATAAAATGAATATGTTAAAATGATTTATGCTTATCTACTTAATTTTTTTTTATATAGAAATTTTTTTAAAAGAACAAAATAATAAATATTAATTAATAATAAATATAAATATATAGTTAAAAAGTAATTATTATGAAGGAGGCGTAATAATGTAATTTTAAATATAATAATAAAAAACAATTATTTAAATATATTATTTTTATTTTATTTTATTTCATCTTTTTTATTTAAATTTTTATTTTTAATTATATATATGTATAATTATTATTATTATTATTTATTTATTTATTTATTTTTTAATTTTATCTTATTTCTCAATGAATTTTACATGCGATTAGTTCTTGACTACACTCGGAGTTAGTTCCACTCTCTCATAAAAGATATCACTATAATTATAATTATGACTATAGCTATTTTTATTATTATTATTATTTAATTATAATTTTAATTTTATTATTATTTATTATTTATTATTTATTATTTATTATTATTTTATTATTTATTATTTATTATTTTTTATTTTTTTATTATTTATTATTTATTATTTTTTATTTTTTATTTTTTATTATTATTATTTTTTTTTTTTATAAAATTATATTTCTATTCCTTTTATTAATTAGAATAAGTATTATTTTATGAAGGAAGTAGAAAATCATATGGGAAAAAAGATTTATTTTTTTTTTATTTTATTTTTTATTTTATTTTTATTTTTTTATTTTTATTTTTTTATTTTTATTTTTTTATTTTTATTTTTATTTTTATTTTTATTTTTTTTTTTTTTTAATGGTAATTTTAGATGACTACCTAAAATAAATTAGTATCTAAAATATATATAAAATAATAATAAATATATTTTATTTACCATTAATATTCATAAACTTATTGTTTTTTTTAAAAATATATATATAAATATGTATGAAGTAAAAATAATAATATTTTTATTTCTCTATATTAATAATAAAAAAAAAAAAAAATAAAATAAAAAATAAAAACTATTTATTAAAAATTAATTTTTTTTTCTTTTCTTTTAAATTTATTATTTTATTTCAAAGATAAATTAATATTATATATATCGAACATATCACTTCAAATGATTTTTTTTTATTTTTATTTTTATCTTTATCTTTATTTTTTTTTTTAAGGAGGAGATAGAATTATTATTATATATTAGTAGTGATCTTTTTTTTTTCTTTTTATCCACAATGTTTTAAAGTAATACTAAGAATAAGTTTCATAAAAATAAAGAAATATATAATCCTACTATTTAAAGAGAAAATAATCTTAATTAATTAAATATTCATTTAGGTGTCTAACTTAAAAATGATTATCTATTAAATTTGAAATATAATAACTGACAGTTATTTTTATATAATTATTTTATTTTTATTTCATCTTTTTATTTAAATTTTTATTTTTACTTATATATATGTATTATTATTTTAATTATTTATTAGTTTTATCTCATTTCTCAATGAATTTCACCATATTATTAGTTCTTGACTGCACTCGGAGCTAGTTCCACTTACTCTCATAAAAGATATTTATTATAATTATAATTATTATAACTATTATCATAATTATGATTGTTTTAAATTTTATTATTATTATTTATTATTTATTTTTTATTTTTTATTTTTTATTATTTATTACTTATTATTTATTATTTATTATTTATTATTTATTTTTATTTTTTTATATAAAATTTTTCTATTTCTTATATTAATTATATTATGTATTATTTTTTTGAAGGAAGTAGAAAATCAAGTGGAGAAAATTCTTTTTTTTTTTTTTTTTTTTTTTTTTTTTTTTTTTTTTTAATGGTAATTTTAGATGACTACCTAAAATAAATTAGTATCAAAAATATATATAAAATAATAATAAATATATTTTATTTACCATTAATATTCATAAACTTATTGTTTTTTTTAAAAATATATATATATATGTATGAAGTAAAAATATTAATATTTTTATTTCTCTATATTAATAAAAAAAAAAAAAAAAAAAAAAATAAAAACTATTTATAAAAAATTAATTTTTTTTTTCTTTTCTTCTAAATTTTATTATTTTATTTCAAAGATAAATTAATATTATATATATCGAACATATTACTTCAAATATTTTTTTTTTATTTTTATTTTTATCTTTACTTTTATTTTTTTTTTTTTAGGGGGAGATAGAATTATTATTATATATTGGTAGTGATTTTTTTTTTCTCTCTTTTCATCCACAATGCTTTAAAACAATAGTAAGAATAAGTTTCAAAAAAATGAAGAAATATATAATCCACCTTTTCAGAAGGAAAATAATTTTAATTAATTAAATATTCATTTAGATGTATAACTTAAAAAATGATTATCTATTAAATTTGAAATATAATAAATGACAGTTATTTTAATATAATTATTTTATTTTTATTTCATCTTTTTATTTAAATTTTTATTTTTACTTATATATATGTATTATTATTTTAATTATTTTTTAGTTTTATCTCATTTCTCAATAAAATTTCACAGCACAATTAGTTCTTTATTGCACTCGGAACTAGTTCCACTCTCTTTCTAAAAAGATATTATTATAATTATTGTTATTACTATAACTATTATTATTATTATCATTTTTTAATTTTATTATTATAATTATTTATTTTTTTTTTATTTTTTATTATTTATCTTTTATTATTTATTATTTATTATTTATTATTATTATTTTTATATAAAATTATTTTTCTATTCCTTTTATTAATTATATTAAGTATTATTTTTTTTGAAGGAAATAGATAATCAAGTGGAAAAAAATCATCTTTTTTTTTTTTTTTTTTTTTTTTTTTTTTAACAAAATTTTATTATTTTAGTTCAAAGATAAATTAATATTATATATATTGAATGTGTTAACACCAATTTGTATTTTATTTTATTTTATTTTATTTTATTTTATTTTATTTTATTTTATTTTATTTGTACTTGTAACTAATTCTACTTCAATAATTTATTTATTTTATTTTGTTAATAAATATTTTCCTTGCTTAATTATTTTTTTTGTTTATTTTATTATTAAATTAAAATTACTTAGATTTCTTGTAATAATATAAAAACATGTAAAATCATATAAAATTAATTTCGTTGTTATTAGTAATGTAGTAAAAAATAATAACCAAAATATTATATTAATAAATAGTAATACAAATTAATAAGTAATAATAAAAATTAATAGATTATAATAAACACAAAGAAGATGTATAATTGTAAAAAAAAAATTATTAATAATTAAGTATTAAACTAATATAATAACTTAATTAATAATAATAAATAACAACTAATTTACATTTAATAAAAACTTGATACATCTATTATCACTTTTGAAGTAACAACTTCACATTAAGATAATAGAATCAATTAGTGGAGAGTGAGTGATATAAAAACTCCTACAAGAGTTAAGTTATATTTGTTTTAATTATTCATGTAGATTTAAATTGTATAAACAAAAAAAAAAATAACAATTATTAGAACGAGTGTTAGAATACTCGGTTATACGTTGTTTTTGAGGGTATTCAATAAGCTCATTTGCAACTCTTTAAGACAAATCGGTTTGGTTAGAGACTACATAAAGGATTACTATTATAAGAGATAATCCAATCTTATATCTCTTCAACAGAATGAGGATGCACTAAACTAGTATAAAGTTAAACCAAGTTAACCACGGTTAATGCGCTTTAGATCACCGAAAGGTCTAAGATTAAAATTAATTATATAGTTTTAATTTTTTTTTTTTTTTTTTAGGGTTTACTTGTTCCCTTTTTTGTTATATTAACACTGCTGGTTTTTTTTTGGTTTTTATTGTTGTAAGGCAAAGGTGGTAATTAAAATAAAATTGTATACAAATAGTACTATCCACAGTCGAAAAAATAATTAAAAAAAAAATTTTTTTTTTAATGCATGAATAAATAAATAAAAAAAAAATAAGTAAAGTAATTCATAATTAAAATAAGGGAATATATAAATTGTAAAGTTTCTTTTTTTTTTTTTAAAAATTAATAAATAAATTAAAATTACCATGGAAAGTTCAACCCAATCAATAATCTTTTAATAGGTTTCATATTCTAGGAGGTGATAAAATATCCTTCGATGAAATGGAATTTCATCTTCGAACGTTGGTATCAAATAAATAGAGTTAAAAAAGAAGATAAGATAAGATTGAATATTTCTTTTCACTAACAGCAAAATATAGCCTGAAAAATTGTATTTAATTCTTTTTAGATAAAACAACCCCGGATGATTATTCAACAATAATTAAAAACTTAAAAGATCATTTTATAAGATCCAACATCCAAAATTCAAAATTTACTGGAATTCTCTACTATTACTATTAGAAAAGAACTTGGAGCAAGGATGTAAACCTAGGGTTGAGAAAATTATTCGTTCACCAACAAACATCAAACATCCCAATTATTTGTGGAGAAATAATGAAAAAGAGGCATATAAAAATTTTTAAAACTATATTATTTGTATCATAAACTATGTTAACTATATATTATTGTAATATATCCTATTTATTTATAATATACTATTTAATATTTAAAATTATAATAAAAATAAAAGTATTGAACAAAGTGTTAATTAAAAATTTAAACTAAAAATACTAATTTTTTAACAATTATTATATTAATTCTATAAAACTTATTTCTAACAAATTAAATTATATCTTTAGTACTAGAAATAAAATTTAATATTGTGATACTATACTCTAGTTAATTACATAATACCTTAGAATATAATATTTATTGTTCAAAGTTGTGAGTTCAGAGATCACAAAGATAATACGTATTGTATATTTATTTAATATCTTTATTTATTTATTATTATTTATAATAATATTTATATTTTATTTCCAAAAAAAAAAAGATAAAAAAAAATACAAACAAAAACAATAATAAAATTTAATTAAACATATCCAAATAAAGTTGTAATTAACGAGGCTTGATGTGGCATATTATATATGTTATACATAATTTCCATATGACATTACTAATATATTTAACATATATAATATTAATATATTAAATAATTAAACATGTATTGTTATGCAAATGCATTATAGCGCATGTATAACGTACATCATATACCTACATACACAACCAAATATAGTTATATTAAAAACTTATAATGTAATAAATAATATTTATATAATTGTATTACACAATTAATAATGAAATAATAACCTTATTAATAAAAGAGATATTATAAACAAAGAAGAGATCGAAATCTCAATTTTAACTAAAATATTTTTTAAAAGATTAAAAGTCTCAGTTTGACTCTACTGGCGTATTATAATATTATATAAAGAGTTTTTTTTAATATTAAAATTCAAAAGTATTTACGATTAAATCATTTATCGATTATTCAATAATAATTGAATATATTATTTTGTTTTTTTTTTGAAAGATAAATAAAATGAGGGAATCATTAATAATTTAATCCAACGTTAAAGTATTGACTAAAAAGAATTATCCTTTGTTGGGCCTTTAATATAGAACGGTCACTTGTTTCCCATGACCTGGAATCATATATTTATGAAGATAACATAAAGATAATACATAAACCAGACAGCGAAAATGAAGAAAGATGTATTCAAATGAAGTACATTAAGGACTTTGTACTACTCAAAAAATGTTACTAAAAAAACAAATAAAAAATGATGCTAAGACAAAAAGAATAATTAGTATTATTCTTGATGACTCAATCAAGATTAAAATAGATTTTTAAAACAAGATTATCATATCAAATTTGGAAGCTGCTTGAATCTACCTATCTAGTGAACGAGAAACAAAGAAAAATAAGATTACAGAAAAGAACCAGAATTAATGTCTTTTAATAAAAACGACGATTTTGAATAATTTTTATCATATATAATAAATATTTTTAATAAACTCGAAGATCTAAATGATGAGGTTAGTGACGAAGCAAAAAATAATTATCTTTATAAATCGTTACCTTACGACCTCATATACACAACCAACGTTATTAGCTACCATGACAATTGGGAAGGATGTTGTAATCATCTAAATAAGATAATTCCAAAGTTAAAATTCTTGAAGGAATATATAAATAATCTATAATATAAAGCTTCGTTTAGCAGCACTGAAGAAAATAAATATAAGAATATAAAAATATGAATCACAATAATATAAACAAAAGAAACAATACTACTAATATTAAATAAAAAATTTTAAATGCTATGATTGTGGCGTAATAGGACTCATTGTAAGAAATTGTAGCAGTAAACGCCACATTAATGATAGTAAAAAGTACAATATAAGTAAACATAATAATAAAGGAAAGTAAAACCATTCATACTGATATAAAAATTGAATTTCAAGAAAGGGACATACATATGTGAGCAATGTAGTAAAAAAAATATAAAGAAGATTATAAAAACATTTATTATAACCCTAATGATAATCCCGTAAATATGGATTACAATGTTAATGAACATTATGAATCCAATAGCGTTATTGTAGAGAAAAAAGTAAACAATAAAAGGGATTTTTAAATAATGGCAGTGCACTCTCTATGCACAATATTGATTATTATCATACTGTCGATAATTTGATAATAAATTTACCAAATAAAATCAATATTGCCATTGTAAAATATTTATCAACTACTGGTATAACCAAATTAAAAATATTTTTAATAAAAATATTAAATATATTAAGACTGGCAATGGTACTGAATTCTTTAATAACAGATTTTAAGGATTTGATGATAAAACCGGTATAGTACATGAAAGCACTATTCCTTACAACCCTCAATAAAATGGAACTAGGGTTAGGGTTGTTATAAATCACTCTAACCCTACAATTATCCTAACATACCTTCTTACAATATTTAAATGATGTAAACAGGGATAATCAGGATGCTAAAATTGGTAATGTTAATATTAATATCAATAAACCCAACAATATTTATCTATTAGGAATAATAATTCATTTAATATTAATAATCTCCTTAAGGAATAGGATTTAAACAAATCGAATATTAATTCATTTCAGGAAAATTTTAATTATGATATAATAAAAACAAGTTACGATAATACAAATGATATATATCATATGAATGGTAATAATAATAATAATAATAATTGCATAGAACGTTTATGAGAATTATATTAAAGATACGTATAATAATAAAAATAATTATACTAAAAATAATAAATAAAATTACAATTTAATAAAATTAATAAAGAAAAGGTTAATATTGTTCATTAGAACTGCTGAAAATAATACAACTTCAAAGAAGTCAGCAAGTACCAAAATAAAAAAGAAAAATACAAAAAATAAGGTAAATGAAATATTAATCAATAAATTAAATGAAATAAATAAGGATATTAAACGTATTGAACAAAATAAACTAATTCTTTCAATAAAAATAAAAACAAAAGTAAAAGTACAAAAAATAAACAAAAAAAAGGAGCGAATATAGTATCTACCAGATGGGTACTTAAATATAAAATAGGATTCAGAAGGTAATATTATTATACAAAATGCAAGGTTAGTAGCGAGAGGATATTCTCAAATATGGTGTGGATTATAGAAATGCCTACTCCCCTACACTTAAACAGGATACTCTCAGAATAATCATAGCTATAAATTTAATATTCATCAAATGGATATTAAAGCCGCTTATTTAAATGCCAAACTACAAAAAGGTATATATATGGAGCTCTTTGAAGGTCAAAATAGAAAAGGTTTTTGTAAATTAAACAAAGCATTATTGTAAAGAGTTTAGAAGAAACAGATTACAAATAACAAAATACACAAAATAGTTTAAAACACGTAATAAAAAAATTCTTTTTTAATAAATAATCTTTTAATTTTAAAAATAAATCTCTTCTTGTTATTAACTTTTTGATAGTCAATAACTAATACATCAATTTAAATAATGAATTTTACATGTATTTATATTTTTTCATGATTACATTTTAATATATCAAACCTATTTAATATACATATATTACTATTTATTTATAAACAAAATATTTATTAATAATTTTATTAAATAATAATTAACTAAAACTAAACAATAATTAATTCAATAAACTTTCAACTTATTTACAATAATAATTAAATTCAATAAAAACTCATTTATTAGATATTTGTTATATTAATACTAATTTTTATATATTTACAATTCAAAACTATATTTATAAACTATTTAAACTAATTTTAACTATTTAAAACTATTCCGAAATTAATTTTAAAGTATTTTAAACTAACAAAACTAAGTTAAATAGAATAACTATTTTAAATAAACTAAACTAAATTAACTAACTTAAGTAAATTATTTAAATTAAATTTATTATCCAAAATTATTTAAATAATAATTTATCCTTTATGAAAAGTTTACATAAATTTATAATTAATTTTCATATACGTAAATCATAAATTTATGTAATTTTATTACATTAATTAATTATGTAATAATTAATTATTAAAGATTTTATTAAATCTTTACAATTATATGGTTTGAAACAATCAGGTAGGATGTGGAATGAAGCATTTAATAAAGTATTAATAAATTTAAATTTTAAAAGATTCATTAGCGACTGTAAAAGAAAACACTAAAATAGATTACAATAACAAAATACAATAAATTTTATTTTATTAAAAAAATTTTTTATTAAAAATATATTTTATTAATATTTAATATTTATTAATAGTTATTTATTCAATAGCAATTACATCGAGAAAAAATGTGAAAAGTATCTTCTATTTATACTTTTCCTAAATACATTGATAATATATTATTTTATTTAAATTACATATATTTTAATATAAAACTATCCTAATGAATTTTATTAAATAATAAATTTATAAACTATAGCTAAATTTAGAAAAATATAATTATTAATTAAACTAAATACTAAATAATTAAAATTAAGTACATTTATTATTTATTTATTATTTTAATATTATAAGTAAAGTCTTTATTTATTTTCGATTTAAAAACAATGTTAAAGGAGTCATGATTAAATTTTGAAACTTAATTTTCACAAAATAAATTATTAATTTATTTTGTTTTAAACTTTAATTAATTCATTTAAATTATTTTACAACAATAATTTTCTCAGAATTAAATTTTATAAAAATTATTACATTAAAAATTTTTCTTGTGGCTTAAAGAATATAATTCAAAAATTTAGTTCATATGATTTATTTACTGATATGCGGGACTTTTATGTGCTACTAATTTTTAATAGTATCGTTATATTTAATTAACCTTTATTAATATATTTTAATTTATAAAACCCAATTAACCAAGGGTCTTCTCTAAACTACAATCAAGAAGAGTAGTTATTAAAAATCTTTATAATAATTTAATTATTAATAATAATAAATATACATTTAAAATATATTATATCGGAGTATAGTATAATATATAATAAATATATATTAAAATAATAAATATAACTATATAATTCTTAAAATGAAAATAAGAATAATAAAGTTAAATATATAAGAATATAATTATATAATAAATATGAATATAATAAATAATATCAACTATATATATTTAATTATAATTAAAATAACTAAAACTATTTCATTATATTATATATTATAATATATAGAAGTATTATGTATTTTTAATATAAACTTTAAAATAAATATGAATAGTTAAATTATATATATAATAATATTCTTATTATATATATTTAGAAGAAATTAACTATTTAATTTAATATATTTAATATATTTCATATTATAATGAATAATATATATATAAATATTGAATAATATATGAATAAGAAATTATTTCAAATATTATTATTGACAAAAGAGATATAAATTTAATATTTAATAATTATTATTAAATATACAAATATGTTGCTACACATATTTGTTTTATATCAGAAATGCCCTCGCTAAAATAGCTGATTACTAGTGAAATTGAAATTTATCTCTATACGAGAACAATTCTCAATTGAATCTGTAAATTAGCTACAAATTCAATAATAAGTTGAAATGATCATAGTTCAAATAAGGAAAAATATAAAATTAAAAGAAATTTTATATTTTTGTGAATAATTATTAAAATATGTATTAATGAAGATTAATTGTATTATTTGAAAATTTTATAAAATTTTTAACTCAATTTTTGAAAATTTTTCATTAATAAAAAAATTTTTTTTTTTTTTAAAATAATTATATATAATTTTGATATTATAATAATTGAATAATATATATAATTATTAATAATTAATTTTGAATTTTAATTTGGAAATGTAATTTTAGAAATTTATTTTGAAATTTTGAAATTTTAATTTCGAAAATTTAAAAATAAAATTAATTATGAAATATATATATAAGTTAAATGTCATATTAGCATAAATATGAATAATATTTTGCTATTTTAACTGTAAATATTAAAATGAATTGCTGAAATTTAAATTCAAAATTTTGAAATTTATTATTATTTATTATATTTTTGTATTTATAATTGATTTTTACTTATTCTCTATAAGGTAGAATATTTTTAATATGGATATTTCTTTTTAATATTACTCCTGACCTATCTTCTTGTAGTTTCACCGTATTCCAAGTTATTTCCTTTATCGTATAAGGGCCAATGTAGTATGGATCCAATTTTTGTCTTTGAAATAATTTAATTTTTACCTTATCACCAACTTTATACTCAGGGAGTTTTTCCATACTTCTTTTCGCTTTTCTTCTAGTCTTCCAATAAATAATTGTACCCAATTTTTTGTTTGCAGCATCCTTTACCCATTTAGTATGTTCCAAAAATCTTTCAATTAATACTTCGTCAATTGAGCATTCAACAGGTTCCTCCAAAGAATTCAATAAGGTAATTTCAGTAGGAAGTAAATCTTCTCTTCCATATAAAAGTTCAAAACTAGAGTATCCATTAATAGAGGATTTTGCCGTCCTAATAGCCCATAAAGCCAACGGTAATAGAGAGTATCCCATTCGTCGTTCTTACCAGCAAAATTCCTTAATTGTTTTCCTATTTCTCGGTTTCTATTTTCCACAAAACCATTAGAAGGTGGATGATAATTGGCAACAAAATGAATGTAAACTCCATATAAATTTAAGAAAATTTTTGTATAATCACTGTTCAATTGTGGTCCATTATCCATATTAATTATTTGGGGTAGTCCATGCCTACTAAACACATTCACTAAGAAATCAACCACATCTTGCGAAGTAACAGAAGGATAAGCTTCTGCTTCAGTCCATAAAGTGAAATAATCTACGCAAACAATTATATATTTATTACCTTTAGTAGTAGTTTTTAAAGGTCCAATAATATCTAGGCCCATTCTAACAAAAGGAATTCTACAGGAGTTCGAAATATTTCAACCAAATTAGAAAGGGGTTCAGATCTATTAAGTTGACATATTTTACAAATAGATATATATTTTTTTATATCTAAAATCATATTTTTCCAATAATAATTTTTCTTAATTCTATCATACGTCTTTTGTAACCCCTCATGGCCGATTCTATGAGCCATTCCGATAATTTTTATCTTTTCTAGATAATCATCTATCACTAGTCTTAATTTATCTTTATCTCTAATATATGTTTTATCATCTATAGTAACAATTCTATCTTTTAAAAACTTTTTCATGAATTCCGAGATATATTTTTCATTTTCGACTTCGTCCAAAAAGTTTGATTGATCATCTTCATTATTGTTATTACCAATAATTTCCACATTATTTTCATCAACAATGTTATTATTATTTTCAATATTATTTTCCAAATTATTATTATTGTCTTCAACAATAGCATTTACTACAATATTTTCTTTTTTTCTAATGCGAGATAATGCATCAGCAATAATATTCCTTTTCCCTGGTTGGTAGACAACTTTTACTTGTAGTTGACTGAATAAATCACACCAAAGAGCGTGTTTACTAGTATTAGGTTCGCATTTCATAATGATAGGGACTAAAGGTTGATGATCTGTATACAGTATTGTTTGGAACGGATTACCTAATATATATTGTTTAAATTTATTTACACAAAAATATGCCGCAGTACCTTCTAACTCTGTTATTGGGTAATTAAGTTCTGACTTATGCAGGGAACGACTAATATAAAATACTGGGTGTTCTACTTCATCATTATATAGTTGCAATAAAACACCACCAATTCCTTGATAACTAGCATCAGTTCGTATAATAAATGGTTTATCATAACGTGGATAACACAAAATAGGTGCTTGACAAAGAGCTTCCTTTAATTTTTCTATACTAGTAGTATGCTCATTAGTCCAATCAAAAGTAGAATTTTTCTTTAGTAATTTGCATAACGGGGAAGTTAATGTAGTATAATTTTCAATAAAATTCCTATAGTAACCCACCATTCCAAGAAAAGAACGTAATTCCGTAACATTAGAAGGATTATCTAATTTCTTTATTGCATCAATCTTCTTTTCGAGTGGTAATAATCCTTTGTTTGAAATCTTATGTCCTAAAGCCTCCACTTCAAAAACACAAAAATGACATTTCTCAATATTCATTTTTAATTTAAATTTTCTGAGAATTTTAAATACATTTGTTAGATCGATTAAATGTTGTTCAATGGATGGTGAATAAACAATAATATCGTCTAGATAAATCTGAACATATTTATTAATTAAATCAAAGAAAATCCTATTCATTTCGCGTTGGAAGGTTGCCGGAGCATTAGTCAATCCAAAAGGCATTACCTTAAAGTAATAATTTCCAAATTTAGTTGTAAAAGAAGTAATTTCTTGGTCGATTTCATACATGGGTATCTGGTGATACCCACTAAAAAGATCAATAGTAGAAAATATTATTGCATCTTTTAATGCATCAAAAATTTCTTGAATTATAGGGATGGCATAAGCATCTTTTTTTGTTATTTTATTTAATAACCTATAATCTATGCACAGTCTCCATCTACCATTTTTCTTTGGTACTAAAACAATAGGTGAAGACTAAGGTGAATGAGAAAGTGAGATTAATCCTTTGTCTATTAATTTTTTTAATTCTTCTTTTAGTGCTGAAAGGTACACCTGGGAGATCCTATATGCCTTTTGTTTTATTGGCTTGCTACCTTCTAGTAATTCAATATGATGAGGTAGCAATTTGGATGGTTCTAAATTATCACTTGATATAGCTATTACATCTGAATATGAAGTTAATATGGATTTAATTTCATTTTTAAAATTTCCATCTTTGATATTCATATTGCTGATTAATTCTTCCAAAATTTTATTTTTATTAGTTGTATTAATTTTATTGGTACTAATTACATTATTAATACTAGTATTATTCTCTAATATATAACAAAACATACACTGTGTATGAAGTTCATGTACATCTTCTAAAGGAAACAATGGGACTGCACTAAAGGTAAACACACCATTAACATTATTAATACCACTTTTTACGTATAAATATTTACTATCTGCATCTACTAATAATTTATAATCTGCTTGAGTTTTTAAATTAATTATTATATCAAATATTGAGTCATCATTATCAAATACTCTAAAGACTGCATTAATTTTTAGAGTACCAATTTGTACTTCTAATTTTACCATTTCATAAACACGTTCTTCCGTATTAGATAATGCCTGATGCACTCTACCAGAAGTAGAACCAACTATGGTATAATTTTTAATATTTTTATTTAGAAAATTTCTGGTTTCCAAATTTGTATTACTACCACCATCAATTAATACAGCAGCAGAATGACCATTAACCGTACCATTGACAATAGCAATATCGTGTTCTTGAATTTCTCTTGTAGCGTAGCAATGGGTAGGATTATTTACTATTTCAAATTCTTCTATATCATTATGATATTCTGCACATCCTACCACTGCATCTTCATCCTCAGTTCTTACCTTTTTAAAACTTTTAGTGATATCTGAACGTAGGGCACTACTTATACCTATTAATTGGGTCAAAGTAATATTTGCTGGGGTATTTTGTAATTCTTCTATAATATCATAAGGTTCAATACCCTCTAATAATTTAATGATTTGGCCTACCCTAGTAGTTTTTTTCTTTTTATTATTTTGTTTCAATATTTTTGTACTATTATTTTTATGGTTAAATTTATTACCAATATTAGATGCAGGTATATTTAATTCCACTGAATCTATGTCAATTTTGTTTTCCAATGTGTCATCTTTATTATTATTTTTATTATTTTTATTATTATTATTATTATTATTTATATTATTACTATTATTATTATTTGATACGATATTTTATTAAATACCGTATATGTTAGTTGGGCGTTTGTGCAAAAGGGAATTATTCCAAGAATATTATATTACAATAATTATATTTACTTTTTATTTATTTATCTTTTATTATTTTATTTATTATATTTTATCATAAAAAAAATACACGTTTTATTATTATTCCTTAAAAAAAAAGAAAATATTTATTTATAAATTATTTTCATAATTATATTTTTTACTAATTTTATAAATTTTATTTATCGAAACACTAAAATTAATTAATAAATATAAATATTCATAACTTTTTACTTATAACTATTAATTCATCTTGTTTAACATTATTTAAAAATTATTTTAATATTAACATCAATTTAATTAAACATTCAATCTCCGTTATAATTAATATAACTAATTTTACTATATTATCAACAATTCTTTTAATATTTTTAATATTATTATTTAATTTAATATTTTAATAATTAATAATAATAAATTATCTTTAATAATATATTAATAATATATTTTAAGATTCATTATATAAAATTAATTTTTAATAAATATTTATATTAATAATTTTTCTAAATAATTTTTCTATTATTTTCTATTATTTTTACTGGACATGCATCAAGATGCCCCCACTTAGCTTAGACTTCGTCCCTTGAAGTCTATAAGCATATTAAAATATTTATTAAACTAATAATACTATTATATATTTTATAATATTTTTTTTATATTTTTTTTTATATTTTTTATATATATCAAAATTTTTTTTTTTTTTTTTTATATATATATCATAATTTTTTTTTTTTTTTTTTTTTTTTTTTTTTTTTTTTTTTTTTACTGATTATAATTTAGGAAATTACTAATATATGGAATTACATTTTTTAGATGAATGTTTCTCTCTGCAATTTCGTTCGTATAAGGATCACGTACTGTGACAGTATTAAATTGCTGTTTAACTATTTTTAATGGTCCGATATAATAAGGGTCTAGTTTCCTTCGATTGAAATTTCTAACTAAAACTAGGTCTCCTGGTTTGAATTCACTTCTTAATCTTTTAATCTGTCTTCTCCTATCTTTCCATAATTCATTTGCAGTTTCAATATTTTTGATTGCTTCAGAAATCCAATTATGGTGATTAATAAATTTTCGAACAAAATATTCTTCTTCTGATTCTTCAGGAAATCTTTTGTCAATATTAATTGCTAATTCAAATGGTTGTAAGTCTTTCCTACCATAGAGTAATTCGAAACTACTAAATTTAGTAACTTCATTTTTTGTTGTTCTTAAAGCCCAAAGTGCACTAGGTAAAATATCATCCCATTCTTGATTTTGTTTACTTAATTCTTTAAATTGGCTTTTAAGAATTCTAATATATTTGACTATTTCTCTATTCCTGTTTTCAACTTCTCCGTTAGAAGCAGGATGATAAGTACTAATATAATGTACATAGACATCATTTAAATCTAGGAAAGCTTTTGTTTTATCAGATATGAATTGCGGGCCATTATCAGTAATTAATATCTCTGGAATCCCGTGTCTTGAAAATATATTATTTAAAAATCTAATGACATCTTCTGATTCTGTTTTGGCTAATGCTTCAGCTTCCACCCATTTTGTTAAATAATCTACAAGTACTATTATATATTTATTACCTCTGAAAGATTCGTATAAGGGTCCAACTAAATCCAATCCTACCCGAGTAAAAGGTAGACCTGGGGGTGTAGCTAAATCTTCTGTAAATACATTCGGTGGTTGTGGTTTACATAATTGACATACATGACAAGATTTAATAAATAATCTGATATCCTTATTCATTCCTATCCAATAATAGTTCCTTTTCAAACGATGGTAGGTTTTAAAGTTACCTTCATGTCCTAAACAATGAGCTTTACTAATAAGTTCCCATTTTTCATTATCATTAAATATTACTTTTCTTAATTCATTATTATCTTTATAATACTGAACTCCATCAATTAATACAAATTTCTGGTTTATTATTTTTTTATAGAAATCATTTAGTATTTCAGTACTATCATCAATATCATTATTATTAGTATTAACATGATTAATATTATTATTATTATTATCATTATTATTAAAACTATGTTTATTATTTTCTTCAGTTTGAAATACCATATAATTCACATTCAATTTATTTTCCACTCCATTATTTTCACTATTATTATTATGTAATTTATTATTAAACTTATTAAACTTATTAATGTTATTTACATTATTTTTAATTTCCTCATATTCCATTTTGTAATTTTCATTATTACTATTGATCTTAATTTCATCCACTAACTCTTTTATTTTATTAATTTTAGTATTTTTCTTATTTCTAATTTCTTCATTATTTTTAATTTCACAATTTTGAATTTCATTATTTATAACTTGGTTGAATACATCTTTATTATAATTTTTTATATTATTTCTTTTATTTTTATTTTTTATATGTTTATCATCATTTTTTATATTTTTGATTATATATTTTTCATTGTTAGAATGTAATCTAGATAGTGCATCAGCAACTACATTCCTCCTCCCCTCTTCATATAACACTTTAATTTTTAAAATACTGAACTCAGTTATCCATTTGACATGCCTTGCTGAAGAAGGTTCTTTATTTTTAAATATGTAAACTAAAGGCTTATGATCGGTATAAAGAATTGTCTCAAAACTATTACCAGTGAGAAAAGGTTTAAATTTCATGACACAGTAAAATGCGGCAAGCCCCTCAAGTTCTGTAATGCTATAATTGATTTCAGAATTGGAAAGTGTCCTACTTTCATAATATATGTAAAGATATTATTAATATCTTTAAATAATTTTAATTAAATTTAATCATAAATTTAAGTAAAATTAAAATAAATTTATTTGAAATCACGTGTATAAAATTATTGAAAATATTTTTAACATAATTTCGATTTTTTTCCCAATCATACTAATAAATTAAAAATTTCTCTTGTGAAACTAGTATTTGAAAATCATTTCTTTTTATGTAATTTAATTTAAATAATAAGAGTTAAGGTTTTTCACAAGATAAATTAACAACATGAAACTATGCAATTAGTCATGTTGAAACTTACGGCATTTTATGCTAAATTTATATTAAATAATTATGACAACTTTTATATTATTTTTAAATAGAAAATATATAATAAATTTACTAATAATATTTAAATAATAAATAAATAATAAATGAACTCAATTAGAATTGATTATATTTATTTTAGTTATTAATTATAATTCTCTTTATTTAGTAATAGTTAATTATTTATTATTAGTTTAGGTTAGTACTGTTTTAAATAAATAGCTAGATAATATAATTCAATAGGAATTATATATTATAAATGCAATAAGATAAAAATATAAATAGTTATCAAATTTCATGTATTTTAATCGATGTAATTGTTATTAACGATTTCTTGTTAATAACACTTTAAAATAAATAAAGATTTTAATATTTAAAAAATTAATAAAACTTGTTCTTTAAAACTATTATTTTGTGTTTTAGTGTTATTATTGAAGTGTTGATTTATAATCTATTTTTTTATCAAAACTTTATAATAACAATTACCTTTTAAACAAACAAAAATACGTTATAAATCAATAAAAAATATTTAAAACACGTGACTCTTTTGTGGCTTATTTGTGGCTTGAATCGAGATATTTTTACCAGATATTTTTACCAAGGATTTTTAGAAGCTACCCACTTTTGACACTACCGACTTTGGAATACTCACAATTTTAGATTATTGCTACCAGCTTTAGGATATCGCTACCAGTTTAAGGAAATATTCTACTCGATTTAGGCTAATTCTACCAGTTTAAGGAAATATTCAACTCGATTCAGGCTATTCTACCAGTTTAAGGAAATATTCTACTCGATTTAGGCTAATTCTACCAGTTTAAGGAAATATTCAACTCGATTCAGGCTATTCTACCAGTTTAAGGAAATATTCTACTCGATTTAGGCTAATTCTACCAGTTTAAGGAAATATTCAACTCGATTCAGGCTATTCTACCAGTTTAAGGAAATATTCTACTCGATTTAGGCTAATTCTACCAGTTTAAGGAAATATTCAACTCGATTCAGGCTATTCTACCAGTTTAAGGAAATATTCTACTCGATTCAGGCTAATTCTACCAGGTTAAAAAAAAAAAAAAAAAAAAAAAAAAAAAAAAAAAAAAAAAAAAACTTTACCAGACTCATACCATACCATTTATCATATTGGGACACTTGTGCAAGACTTTTGAATAAAATTACCAGATTACGTGAGAAATCCATAATATTATTTGGAATTAAATTTTAACCAGTAAGATACTATATTATAATATTCAGTTTACTCGACGGCACCACTACAATTGGAGAGAGCCAGTTCGACTTTACATACAATATTATAATAGAAATATCTTTTTATTAGAACATCTATTTCAAATATCATTATTTAAAATATTCAAAAGTAAATAATAAGTTACAAATTGAACGAAGTTGAAGATTTAATTCAAAAATTCGAAAACCTTGATTTAGAAATGAACCAAGCAAATAATCAAGGCTTCTTAAGAAACACTCAGAAAACAGTAAATGATCCACCACTGTTTTCTGGTATCAAGAGGGAATTCGACGGGTTCCTAACCAGAGCCGAAATTGCTATGGAATCCAACCCACATGGAATTAATAATGACATCGCAAAAGTCAAATTCATAATTTCTTATTTAATTGGAGAACCTTTAGACTGGGCTTCGTCTTTGAGACGCAACAATGACGAAATTTTGAATTCCTATGAAAATTTCATTAATGAACTTAGAGCTCGTTATGGTGAAGAAGAAGTTAATACTGTAATTGCTAATGGGAAACTTTGTTCAATCCGTCAACATAAGTTTGGCCGCGTTAACGATTACATTAATGAATTCAATAAAGTTGCAAGAAACTCAGACTTCAACGAGTCTGCAAAAATATACATGTTTATCAAAGGATTACATTATAAAATGAGAGAACATCTTGCCGTGGTCAATCCGAACCCAAACAATTTAAGAGCTTTGTTTACTGACGTTATTAGCATTGAGAGTTTAACCAAAAGACACAGTATTAATGAATTTTATTTTCATCAATACAATCACCGAAACAACGTTAGTTCCAGTACACAACTCACTAATAATGATCCCATGGAAGTTGACCTCTATCGAATCAAGAGAGGTCAAAGGAATACCAACTATTTCCCATCCAACAAGAAATTGTACCAGGAGAATGTTAACTCTAAGGAAGAAGAAAGAAGAAAAGGTCTTTGCTACTATTGTAAGCAACCAGGGCATCTTAAATTTAATTGCCCGAACAAGAAGAGGCCCGCTACAGTTAAAATGATCAACAAGAAAGAAAGAAATGATAATATTGCATCTACTAGCTTAAGAAGAATCAGAAGAATCAACAGCCAAGAAGATATTTTGAAAGTCAGAAAAATTGTTGAAGAGCAAAACTCACTCTTGACCAAGAAAAGTAACATTATTGATTTTTATATCAAAACAAACGATACAGAAGAAGTAAAGGCAAGAGTTTTGATTGATTCTGGATCAGATCTTAACTTTATTCACCCAGAATTTGCGAAGGCTTTTGGAATCAAAACCCAACAAATTGAAGAACCATTCCGTGTTACTGGTCTTGGTTACGGAATATCAACAGTTAAAAAGGAAACGGAGAAGTGCATTTTACGTTTAAAAAATCACTTAGAAATCATTCAATTGTATGTACTCAGAATTCCTGATGTTGATATTATTTTAGGTCTACCTTGGATTGAGAAGCATTCGCCTTATAATTACCACGACGCAAAGAAGATCTCCTTTGGCTCAGGATTTTGCGCTAGACACTGTAATAACGGTAAAAGAAAAAGAAAGAACAAGATCAAGAACAAGAAAAAGAACAAAGGAAAAGAATCTGCTACCGACTTGGAAGAAAATAAAATTATTGAAGACTCAAGAAAAAGAAAATCTTTCTTTGACTCCGATTCCGAATCTGATTCTGAAGAAGAAATTTCTATTCGTGGCCGCCGAACTCGTATTAGAACTTGTACTGAATTTATTAATAGTGATAGCGATAGTGATATTAATGATACTTTTATGTTAGATAATTTTAGTGATAGCATTAGTGATAGCGATAATTTTAGTGATAGTGATGATATTATTGTTATGAATTGTGATAGTAAAATTAGTAAAAATAGTTTAAAGATCTTAAAGAAAATTTGTGAATCAAGTAAATGTAAGAAATTAAATGTAATTGAAAAATGTAATAATGAAAATAATAATTTAAATAAAGATGATGAAAAGGTCGAAGTACCTGAAATCTATTTGATGTTTAAAGAAGTGTTTAATGAAAATAATTGTAATGTGTTACCTCCGCATCGTAATTATGATTGTGAGATTAAATTAAAAGATAATTGTAGTTTATTTTATGGACCGTTGTATCCTTTAACTGAGACGGAGAGAGAAGAATTAAAGAAATATTTAGAAGAAAATTTAAAAAAGGGTTTTATTAGAAAATCTTCTTCTCCCGCTGGAGCACCTATTTTATTTGTTAGAAAAAAGGATGGTACATATAGATTAGTTATTGATTATAGAAAATTAAATGAAATGACCATCCGTAACTCTTACCCTCTTCCTTTAATTAGTGAATTGTTGGATAGAGTTAAAGGTGCTAAATATTTTACTAAGTTAGATTTAAAATCTGCCTATAACTTAGTAAGAATTAAAGAAGGTGACGAGTACAAAACTGCCTTTCGCACAAGATATGGGCACTTTGAATATCTCGTTATGCCTTTTGGGCTTAAGAATGCCCCTGCTACATTCCAACATTTTATAAATGATGTTCTCAGTGATTACTTAGATGATTTTGTAATCTCTTATATTGATGACATTTTAATTTATTCTAATACTTTAGAAGAACATCATGTACATGTCAAGAAAGTTTTAAGAAAATTGTTAGAGAATCATTTAGTTGTTAAATTAGAAAAGTGTGAATTTGATGTAACTGAAACTACTTTTCTTGGTTATGTTTTATCAAGAGATGGAATTAAAATGGATAAAGAAAAAGTTAAAGCAATTTTAGATTGGCCTGTTCCAACAAACATTAAAGAAATTCAATCGTTTATTGGACTTTGTAATTATTACAGAATTTTTATTAAAGACTTTGCGAAAATTGCAAATCCTCTCCACAAATTAACTAGAAAAAATGTTCCTTTTAATTGGAGTTCTGAACAACAAAAAGCGTTTGATACTTTAAAAGAATTATTTACTACTGCTCCTATTTTGAAACATCCTGATAGCAACAAACAATTCATTGTTGAAACTGATGCTAGTAATTTTGCTGTTGGTGCAATTCTTTCTCAGGAATTTGATGGGCATTTGCATCCAATTGCTTTTATTTCTACTAGCTTAACTAAATCCCAAAGAAATTACCCTATCTATGACAAAGAACTTCTTGCTATTAAAGTTGCATTGGAAGGATGGAGACATTACTTAGAAGGAGCTCGCCATCAGTTTATTATTTATACTGATCATAAAAATTTAACCTTTCCTCGAAAACCCGAACTCCTTTCCCAACGTCAAATCCGTTGGTATGAATTCTTATCTAGATTTGATTTTAAACTAATTTACAGAGCTGGCAAAAAGTCAGGTAAACCAGATATTTTATCAAGACGTAGTGATCATTTATTTGCTAGTGTTCGTCCTATTTCATGCGTTATTAATTCATGTAGTTTTAAGAATGATTCTTTAATCTCCTCTATTCATGATTCTCTAGCTAATGATGAATTCTATTGCAAAATAACTGAATTTCTTAAAAATGATAAATCAAAAGATCCCCCTTTTAGTAAAATCGATAAATTTTCTCTTGACAAAAATGGTTATTTACTTTTTGAAAATTTAATTTATGTTCCCAATAAAATTAGAATAAGAGTTTTAGAACTCCATCATGACTCTATTTCTGCTGGTCATTTTGGAATTAATAAAACTATTGAACTTATTTCTCGTAATTTCTGGTGGCCTAAATTACAAAAAGATGTTAAAATGTTTATTAAATCTTGTGAAATTTGTTCAAAATCCAAAATCCCAAGACATAAGCCATATGGTTTACTTTCTCCACTTTCTACACCAAATAGAGCCTGGTCTGCTATCTCTATGGATTTTATTGTTGAACTTCCGAAATCCAAAGATATGACCACTATAATGGTTGTTGTGGATCGCTTAACTAAAATGGCTCATTTTATACCATTTAGATGTCTTCCTACTGCTTCTATTGCTGCTGATTCTTTCATTGCTAATATTTTTAAACTTCATGGTTTCCCCGATTCTATTATTTCTGATCGTGGTTCTCAATTTACCTCTGATTTTTGGAATCGTCTTTGCTCTCTTTTAAATATTAAGCATTCTTTTTCTACTGCTAATCACCCGCAGACTGATGGTCAAACGGAGAGGGTGAACTCGATATTGGAACAATATCTTCGTTGTTTCATTAACGAAAAACAAAATAATTGGTTTGATTTATTACCTTTTGCAGAATTTTCTTATAACAATACTTTACAACAATCAATAAATCAATCACCATTTTTTGCAAATTATGGATTTAATCCAAAGTTTAATCCTGAGATTCCTTCAAACGAGAATCCACATAGAGCTGAAAAAAGAATATTGAATATTAACGAAAACATAAAGTTTTTAAAAGAAAATTTAGAACAAGCGAAAAAGACTTATAAAAAATATGCAGATTTAAAAAGAATAGATTCTCCTGATTTTAAAGTAGGAAATAAAGTTTATCTTTTAAAGGGTAATACAACAAAGAAAAATAAAAAATTATCTGATCAACTAATAGGACCCTTTGAAATCATTAGAAAAGTTAGTGATTTAGCGTATGAACTTAAACTTCCTAATAATATGCGCTGTCACCCTGTATTCCATGTTTCGCTCCTCGAACCTTACCATGAAAATGAATTCCCAAACAGAAGAAATACTCGTAGAAGAAATATTAATCTTACTACGGATACAATTAATAGAAGTCCTGAAAGAATAATTAAAATGAAAACTTTTAACAATAAAAATCGTTACTTGATTAAATGGAAAGGATGCGATTCTAATGAAAATACTTGGATCGATGAAGATCAAATTTTTGATAAACAATTAATACAAGAATACTATAGAAAAGAAAAGAAGAATAAATCTTCGAATATTAACAATGAATTTTGCCAACTACCTGAAGATTCGAACGAGTACTATGTTAGGCATAAATATCAACCTTTTGTGATCGATCTTCCTTCCTAAAGTTAATCTCGCAGGAGCTCGACTTAAAGGGCGAGATTGTAAAGATATTATTAATATCTTTAAATAATTTTAATTAAATTTAATCATAAATTTAAGTAAAATTAAAATAAATTTATTTGAAATCACGTGTATAAAATTATTGAAAATATTTTTAACATAATTTCGATTTTTTTCCCAATCATACTAATAAATTAAAAATTTCTCTTGTGAAACTAGTATTTGAAAATCATTTCTTTTTATGTAATTTAATTTAAATAATAAGAGTTAAGGTTTTTCACAAGATAAATTAACAACATGAAACTATGCAATTAGTCATGTTGAAACTTACGGCATTTTATGCTAAATTTATATTAAATAATTATGACAACTTTTATATTATTTTTAAATAGAAAATATATAATAAATTTACTAATAATATTTAAATAATAAATAAATAATAAATGAACTCAATTAGAATTGATTATATTTATTTTAGTTATTAATTATAATTCTCTTTATTTAGTAATAGTTAATTATTTATTATTAGTTTAGGTTAGTACTGTTTTAAATAAATAGCTAGATAATATAATTCAATAGGAATTATATATTATAAATGCAATAAGATAAAAATATAAATAGTTATCAAATTTCATGTATTTTAATCGATGTAATTGTTATTAACGATTTCTTGTTAATAACACTTTAAAATAAATAAAGATTTTAATATTTAAAAAATTAATAAAACTTGTTCTTTAAAACTATTATTTTGTGTTTTAGTGTTATTATTGAAGTGTTGATTTATAATCTATTTTTTTATCAAAACTTTATAATATAATGGCTTCTCAATGTTGTCATCGTCTAACTGAAGTAGTACCCCGCCAATTCCTGATTTAGATGCATCTGAACGAACAATAAATGGTTTATCAAAATTTGGAGGTGACAATATAGGTGCATTAATAAGACGAATTTTTAAAAATTCAAATGCATTATTAGATTCGGTAGACCAAACAAAAGGAACATTCTTTTTTGTTAAATCATATAAAGGTTTAGCAATTTGGGCAAAATGGCTAATGAATTTCCGGTAATATCCAATTGCCCCTAAGAAAGAACGTAACTGTT
Organism: Neocallimastix lanati (nom. inval.); assembly: GCA_016946835.1. Taxonomy (NCBI): domain Eukaryota; kingdom Fungi; phylum Neocallimastigomycota; class Neocallimastigomycetes; order Neocallimastigales; family Neocallimastigaceae; genus Neocallimastix; species Neocallimastix lanati (nom. inval.). Next base: position 610,988 of record JACVTC010000028.1, read on the forward strand.
TTAAATTAGAAGGAGGTAACCAATTAGCAATAACTTTTATTTTAGAATTCATAGGTTTTATACCCTTAGTAGAAAGAGTATGACCAAGGAGCTCAACTTCTTCTTTAAAGAAATCACATTTTTCAAAATTCACTTTTAATCCATTATTAGCAAGAATGAGGAATACTTTTTCTAGGTCTTTGATGTGTTGATCTAATGAAGGAGAATAAATAACTAAGTCATCTATGTAAATAAAAACACATACTCCGATTAAATCAAAAAATATTCTGTTCATCTCCCTTTGAAAAGTAGCGGGAGCGTTGCATAGTCCAAAAGGCATAACTTCAAAATTAAAGTTTCCGTAAATGGTCGTAAAGCAAGTGATATCTTTATCATCAGAATGCATAGGAATCTGATGGTACCCTGAGAAGAGATCAATAGTAGACAAAATAGAAATATCACCGCTAACATAGTAAAGTATATCATCTATTAAAGGAAGTGCATAAGCGTCCTTTAATGTACAATTATTAATCTTCCTGTAGTCAACACACATTCTCACTTGACCATTCTTTTTCGGTACCAGTACTACAGGAGAAGACCAAGGAGAACTAGAAGGGACAATTAAGTTATTATTTATAAGTTTAATTAATTCCTTTTTAAGTGCATCAGCTTGCACTTTTGAAATACGGTAGGCCCTCTGTTTAATAGGTGTTGTTCCTGGTATTAAATTAATTCTATGAGGATATAGCTTTGACGAACCCAAATCGTCAGTTTTCAGTGCAAGAACACTAATATAATTTAAAAATAATTTTTCTACATCAGCTATCAAATTTTCTGGTAATTTTTTTACAATAGAGTGAATCATTTCCAGTTTAGATATTGTGTCGTCTGTGCAAACCTCGTTTTCATTATGTAGTACTTCATTAGTTATTAATAAAAGAGATGGAATCAATTGTGTTGTAATATCAACCGTTTTATTCTTATATTCTTTCCTTTCAACATTTCTATCTACTAATTTATAATTACTATTTAATTTGTTATTGCCGTTTTGATCAGAATCGATTTTTGATGGAAGTTTAGAATGTAGTATGGGATTTATATTGTTTGTAACTTTAGAATTAATTTTATGATCATTTATTTTATAATTGTCAATTTTATCATCATTCTTATTATTATTCGTTTTTATTTTGATATTATTTTCTTTATCGATGTCGACACTATTAAAGAAAGGTAATTTTACATTAAAATTATTTATGTTAATATTAGGTAACTCTGATTTAGCATATGTAAAAAGTATATTATTATTATCATTATTATTATCATTGTCACTCCAACTAGTTTCAGAATCCTCATCATTCTCTTCAGAAGAATTATTATTTATATTATTCTCCTTATTCATATTATTTTCTTCGTCATTAATTCTATTTGTACTTTCAGAAGGACTCAAGCTAACATCATAAAATAAAGAAGCTAATTCTATAGGATTATTATTTTCATCAATATGATATAAGGTATCATTAACTAAATTTATATCAAATCTATTTCGTTTAAGTGTGTCAATACCTATTAATATATCAAAGATATCATCCTTATCAATTTTCCTAAAGTAATCGATAAAAGTGTAATTTCCAATAGATATTTTTAGTTCATAAATATCTGAACAAGTTGAATTGTTGGAATATACCTGAAAAATTTTTTCGGATATTCTCCCAATAGGATTTTTATTAATTTTAAATTTTTTTAAAGCCGTAGTGGTAATCAAATTAATGCTAGCACACGAGTCCAAGAAAATTTCAGCTGGTTTCTTATCCACAGTGCCTTTAACTTTAATCACTTTATGTTGGCTTATAATTGTCATTACATTTATTAAAGATGTATTCAAATTTTTCTTTATTTTCTCTTTTCCTTCGGTTAATTTTAATGCTTTTGTAAATTCTGACCTGAACTTTGGAAACAGGTCTAACAAATATACTAACTTCGTTATGACTTCGGTTGATGCTACTTCCTTGATAAAGTCCTTAATTTTAAATTCATTAAAATCTTCCATCATTTTTATGTGTTTCTCTGGCTTGGAATAACTTTTAACATTGATGGGTATATCATCTTTGTTACTGCTCAGTATTTCATTTATTTTATTCAATTTATTCGCTTTTTTTACATTTCTAATATTTGGTTGATTGATATAAGAAAGATCCAAATATTCTAATTTATTTGTGTTATTATTAGTTATTGTTTGATTAGTTGGTGGTTGTGAATCCTCAAAAATTTCAATAGATTCATTGAAAGTAACATTTTTATGATCTTTATTTTCTTTAAATTCTTTACCTTCTTCTTTTTCTGTTGATAGTTTGACATTCGTTCCTCCCTCATCTATTATCATATCAGGTGTTCCTGTAGTTGCTAATTTATTAACGTTTAATTTTCTTTTCATAATAGTATTTTTCTTCATAGCATTTGTAATAATTGGAACTGGATTATCTATAAGCTTTTTCTTTATTTCTTTGGTATATGGGGAGATTTTTATTGAATTATTTTTACCTTTCTTTTGGGCAACAGCGATAATTTCCTCATTATGGTAATTATCAAAATTATTATAAATATTATTTGAATTAGGTTCATTATTAATTTTCTTTTCATTATCATTTATAGAAATTCTATTTAAATCAATTTCATTGTTACTTTGATCATCATTATTATTTTTATAAGTATTATTTATATTAACATCATTGTTAACTTGTTTATTAATAGTGTCATTTTCATAGATGTTGTTATGATTACTATTATTTAATTTATAACCGTTACTAGTATTCTTACTAAGATATTCTATATTATTTAAGTTATTATTATTATTATTATTGGAATAAATATTATCAATACTTGTATGATTATCATCAAATAAACTGTTTGTATAATTTATTTTATTATTCTTATTTAAATAATTATTGTTTATATCATAATTATGTGAATTATCATTATAAGGATATCCATTATTTATTACATCATTATTTGAAGTTGCACTAGCATTATATGAATTATTATTATTATTATTATTATTATGTAAGTTATTATTATTATTATTATTATTATGTAAATTATTATCATTAGTATTATTATAATTATTTTTTATTTTCATAGTATTATTATTTAACTTGGGAGAGTATGTTAAATTTACATATTCTTCATTAATACTATTATTTTTATTATAAGTTTGAAGTTTGGTTTGGTTAACGGGAGTTGTCCTTCTCCCATTATTTAGTTTAAATTATTAAAGCTATCTCCATTATTATTATTATTATTTACATTAGCTTTGAAATTACTATTAATATTTGAACTAGTAGTATTAATATCCTGATTTATTCCATTAGAATTTCTATTAAAATTATTATTTCCAGTGGGAATATTATTCTCATTAAAATTATGATTATTTCTATTAGCAATATTATTTCCAGTAAATTTATTATTTTTATTAAAGTAATAATTACTACCATTAAAAGAATTATTGTAGCCATTTTTATTACTATTATTATAATAATTGTTATATTTATTACTATTATTATTATAATCAAAATTATTATTATAATTATTACCCATATCATTATTATTCATATTATAAAGATTATTATTTCTATTACTACCATTATTTTTATTATTAGGACATTCATAAGCTTTATGTCCTACTTGTTTACATGAGTAACACATAACTGATTTTCTAGCTTTTGGTTCGTAGTTATTATAGAATCTTCTTGTATCATAAGTATTATTTTGTTGAATTTGTTCTACTCCGTGATAATAATTATTATTATTATTAAAACTTTTATTTTTATTGTTACTATATCTACCTGGTGTAAACATTCTATTATTGGTGGAGTTTTCATTTATATAACCCATAACATATGATGACGCTTGATATGAATTATCTAAATTATTTCCATGTTCTCTTAAGCTCCTATAAATTGGATGATTTAATAAATTGTTATTATTTTTATTTATGTTGTTTTGATATACCATAACATTCTGAGAATTTTTGTTTGTTATAGTTCGTACTTCAGCTTTTTCTGCACGTTCTGCTACTTCGAACGCTTCTGTTAATGTTTTACAGTTGGCCAAAATTACTTGAGAATGTACATATACCCTATCATGTATAGCATTTAAATAATCATCGACACATATTAATTTTTTATATTCCAAGTCAAGTCGATGATAAAGAGTTAAATAATTATAATTAAATCCTTTAATTGTTTCATTTCTTTTTATTTTTAAGGCCTTTAAAATTGAACACTTATCATTTTGAGTAATTTCTAAATAATCTTCAATGGCTCTCTGGATTTCTTTATATGAGGGAAACCTTTTAACATTATTTCTTGTAGTACATAAAGATTTTAAAAGGTTTTTTATGTCAGCCTCTACTGCGTTCTTTACCCAAATAAAAATTCTGTTTGGTTCCTCAATGTTGTAAATTTCCATAACATTTTTGAAATCTTCTATCCAAGAATCTATGTCCTTACCATAATTTGCTAAGTATGGTAAGTCTCTTCTAATTTTCGAAGCGTCCGCCATTTATCTAATTATTATTTTAATTTGAAATTATATTCTTATATACTTTTACGAGTATAATAATGTTATTTTTATTATTGTTATTATTATTGTTATTATTATTACTATTATTATTATTATTATTATTATTATTAATTCTTATTTTATATACTATTACTAAAATATTACTATTATTAAAATATTATTTATTATTATTAATTATTAATTCACTATTACTAAAATATTATTTATTATTATTAATTATTACTTAATTCACTATTACTAAAATATCATTTAATTATTATTATTATTATTATTAATTCTTATTTTATACACTATTACTAAAATATTACTATTACTAAAATATTATTTATTATTATTAATTATTACTTAATTCACTATTACTAAAATATCATTTATTATTATTAATTATTACTTAATTCACCATTACTAAAATATTATTTATTATTATTATTAAAATATTATCTATTATTTTTTTTTTTTTTTTCTAAATATTATCACATATACGATTAATAAAATATTATTTAATATTAATTTTTATACTAAACTATTACTACTTTTTATTATAATATCATTTCTTAATTAAAGGTTTATTCGTTTTTATACTGGTCCGAATTCCCAGTTGTCTTTAATTACTAATAAAGATGATAATAAAAAAAAATTAACTATACTAATAATAATAATTAAAGACTTATTCGTTTTTATTCTGGTTCGAACTCCCAGTTACCTTTAATTATTATTTAATAATAATCATAATAATTTTAGGCGTTTTTTTTTTTTTTTTTTTTTTTTTTTTTTTTTTTTTTTTTTTTTTTTATATAAATTTATATATTACTATTATAAAAAAATTAATTATTTAATTTTAATTTAATATTAATTATTTAATTGTCTTTATTTTTTAAAAAGTAAATATCAATATAAATATAAATTTCATAATATTCTTGGTTTGCACGCCCGGATTCTCCACCATTTTTGATACGATATTTTATTAAATACCGTATATGTTAGTTGGGCGTTTGTGCAAAAGGGAATTACTCCAAGAATATTATATTACAATAATTATATTTACTTTTTATTTATTTATCTTTTATTATTTTATTTATTATATTTTATCATAAAAAAAATACACGTTTTATTATTATTCCTTAAAAAAAAAGAAAATATTTATTTATAAATTATTTTCATAATTATATTTTTTACTAATTTTATAAATTTTATTTATCGAAACACTAAAATTAATTAATAAATATAAATATTCATAACTTTTTACTTATAACTATTAATTCATCTTGTTTAACATTATTTAAAAATTATTTTAATATTAACATCAATTTAATTAAACATTCAATCTCCGTTATAATTAATATAACTAATTTTACTATATTATCAACAATTCTTTTAATATTTTTAATATTATTATTTAATTTAATATTTTAATAATTAATAATAATAAATTATCTTTAATAATATATTAATAATATATTTTAAGATTCATTATATAAAATTAATTTTTAATAAATATTTATATTAATAATTTTTCTAAATAATTTTTCTATTATTTTCTATTATTTTTACTGGACATGCATCATGTTTGTTATGGTTCGGGTTTTATTAGAATTTTATTTAATTATTTATTTTTAATATTTTTTTTGTCTACATTTTAATTATTGAAAAACTTCACTTATTTATACTTTTTGAAAAAAAATAAATATGTAAAGCCTTTCTACATTTTATTATCATATTTAAAAAAAAAATATTTACTATTACTAATTACTTAAAATTTTATATTAATTTAAATTAATTAATTCATAAGTATTTTTATTTTAATAAATTTTGTTTACATAATTTTATATTATTTTTCATATACTAAAACTAAATTATTTAATATATACGAAAAGTAACAAACAAAATTTAAAAAGATTTTACAGAAAAATAAAGTTATTTTAATCAAGAATGTTAATATAATATTCTTATATTTTATATAAAATAAATTTAAAAACTATAATATATTTAATATTTATTATTAATCAATTAAGATTTGATTTTATTTGTGGGGAATAAAAATATAAAATAATCAATTTAAAAATAAAATAAAATACTAAAAAGAATACAAGTTTAATATTGATACAATATAATAATAATATAATAATATATTTGAAAATAAAAATAAAATATTAATATTGATAATAAACACTTTAATAAAATAATAAAATTTAAGGTTAAATTATAGATATTGATATTAATAATAAAAATATAAAATTATTGATAATATTTTAGAAACTTTTAATAAAAATATAAAAAAAATAAATATATTTAGAAAATATTTTAGTATAGAAAATATAGTAAAGTAATATTAAGTAAAGAATAATATAATGGATTCTAAAGTAAGTTGAAATTCTAATTAATAATCCATTATATGTTCGTTCTTTACCATGTTTGATACGGTATTTTATTTATGTATCTAAATTAATATTTATTTATGGGCAATGACAATAAGGAATTATGACAAAATAATATATTCTAATATTAATTAGAAATAACACATACAATAATATAAAATAAAGTAATAAATATATCTTTTTAATGTTCTCTTTATTTATTATTAATTATTAATTATTACATAAATTATTATTATTACTCTCTTATATAAATATTATAATTAATTATCTCAAATATATATAATATCTCTTTTTAACTATACTAAAATAAAATATAAAATAGCTATTTATATGAATTAATTTATCATAAGTATAAACTTATAAATAAAAGAATTCTCCGTTTAATAATTATTATTCTAAAATTATATATATTATTATAAAATTATTATTGACCAATAATATTTAAGTATTTCTTTAACCTAAAGAATCTACCTAAATATCATATTTATAGTGGTTACGTATCAAGACGCCCCCACTTAAATTAGACTTCGTCCCCTGAAGTCTCAATAACAATATAATAAATTTTTTTTTTTTTTTTTTTTTTTTTTGTTTATTAAAATTTAATTATTGGATTTATTAATTTTTTTTTTTTTTTTTTTTTTTTTTTAAAAAATTAAATTTTTGAATTAATGATTATTTTAATTTTTGAAATTCGAAATCTTGAAATTTCGAATTAATTTAATTTAAATTATTGTTATATATATATAATTATTTATTTATTAATACTTCATCATAATTAAATTATTTATTTATTTATTTTTTTTTCTATTGTTATTTTTTTTTTTTTTTTTATGATTATTATTATTATTACTGTTATTATTGTTATTATTGTTTTTATTATAATTTATTTCAATAACATTATTAACATTTTTATTTTCGTTATTTGTATAATTAGTATTGTTATTAGTATTGTTATTATTAAAACTATTATTATTTCCTAATGAATTTATGTTTCTACTATATCCATTATTGTTTTTATTTATATTATTTCCAATTATATTATCCTGAATATTATTTATATTTGAATTAAACGTATTTTCTACACAATTAGTATTTAAATTATTGTTGAAATTAATTTCATTTCCAATATTAACATCTTTATTTTCTTGCTTATTATAATTTATACCATGATTATTGCTGATTCTATATTTTATTGTATTTATATTCTCATTTAAATTACTGTTATTGTTATTGGTACCAAAATTTTTATTTAAATCATAATTACTTTTATATAGATAATTATTTAAATTATTATAATTATTATTACCAAAATTATTATTTAAATTATAATTATTTCTATAAATTTCTCTATTCACATTATGCTTTTTACCAAAACTAGTCATATTATGATGATTTTCAGTAATACTACTATTTAAATTATAATTTCTACGATAATAATTATTATAGTTTTTATTTCTATCATATAAATTAAATTTATAATTATAATTATTATGGTTTCCAGGTATAAAATTTCTTCTTTTATTTATTTCCAAAATTCCAGTTCTTTCTAATTCCGCTAATTCTTTAAATGTGTGTCTACAATTAACAGCTTTATGACCTAACTCATAGCATCTAAAGCACATAATTTTATTATTCTTATTGTTTATATTACTATTTAATTTATTCATTTTGAAATTATTATTATTCCATTTTTGTTTATTATTCTTATAAATATTATTTAAATTTAAATTTAATTTCTTTTCAATTCTTTCAACTTTTTCTGCATACTTGAGAGCTTCGTTTATATCTTCGATTTCTTCTTCTAATATTCTTAAACAAGGATATATTCTAGACTTAATTGAATTAACATAATTATTAACAGTAATTAATTTCTTTATATTATTATCAATATCATTATATTTTCTTAAGTATTTATAATTAAAATTACTAATTGATTCATTTGAATTAATTTTCAAATTAATTAAGTTCCAATATTTCACGCTTGGTGTTATTTCTAGATATTCTTCTAAGGCTATTTTTATTTCTTTTAAGCTAGGAACCTGATTCTTTTCTTCCTTTAATTCATCAAGAACATACCTAATTTCTTTATTTACACATTCTTTACATAAAATAAATCTTCTTTCTTGTTCTTTTATATCCCATAATTCAAATGACTCGGTTAATTCTTCTATCCATTCATTGATATCATTATTATAATTTTCTAATAATGGTAACGTACTTAATATCTTAAAAACATTCATCTTTAAAAATTTTATTTATTCTTATATATATTTTTTATTACAATTTTCTAATTCAATTTAATATTATTATAACTATTACTATTATAATTATTAATAACTAATTTAAACTAATTAAATTCTTTTTATATATATACTAAATAATATTTATTATATATTTATTATGTAGATGTATTATTTTATTAATATTATTTTCATATTATTTTGCTATTGTCACGCCCGGATTCTCCACCAAATTTGATACGGTATTTTATTTATGTATCTAAATTAATATTTATTTATGGGCAATGACAATAAGGAATTATGACAAAATAATATATTCTAATATTAATTAGAAATAACACATACAATAATATAAAATAAAGTAATAAATATATCTTTTTAATGTTCTCTTTATTTATTATTAATTATTAATTATTACATAAATTATTATTATTACTCTCTTATATAAATATTATAATTAATTATCTCAAATATATATAATATCTCTTTTTAACTATACTAAAATAAAATATAAAATAGCTATTTATATGAATTAATTTATCATAAGTATAAACTTATAAATAAAAGAATTCTCCGTTTAATAATTATTATTCTAAAATTATATATATTATTATAAAATTATTATTGACCAATAATATTTAAGTATTTCTTTAACCTAAAGAATCTACCTAAATATCATATTTATAGTGGTTACGTATCATGTTTGTTAAGGTTTTAGAGAATTAAATAAAAATAAAGTAAGGAAACACAAATTTTATTTATTTATTTATTATTTTTATTTATAAATTTATTTGATTTTATTTGATGATATTTAAAAATTAGTAGCAAAATTTACAACTATTTATACTTTTTTTTCAAGGCATAAAAGTTGTTCTTGCCACTAAATTACATTTTATTATTATTTTTCTTTTTATATATGAAACTATTAAATTTAAATTGATTTTTATAATCAATTATATAAAATTTAATTATAACAATATAAATAAAATACATTTATAATATTAATAAAACTTTTTTTTTTTTTTTTTTTTTTTTTTTTTTTTTTTTTTTTATAATCTATCTAAAATATTACTAATAAGAATTTATTTAATTGGCTAAAATTTTTATTACAATCTGTTAAAATATTCAAATAAAAATAAAAATACTATTCTAATATAAAGGTTTTTAATAAAATAAAATATTTTTCAATATAAAATAAAACATTTCGATATAAAATTTTATAATAAAAGTTAAAATATAATATATAAATTTTTAATTATCAATATATAAAAATATTATTAATACAAATTTTCATTATTAATATAAAAATAAAAAAATAAGATTTATTATTAATATTGTTAATATAAGTTTTAAATATATAAAAATATTACTATTAATATAAGATTTAATATAAAAATTATAAAGTTTAATATAATTTTTGATCTAATTTTTAATCTTTGAATTTAAAAATTTATTAAAGTACAAAAATAATAATGTACACATAATGTATTAGAAATAAATCGTAGATTTAATTAAGAATGCATTATTTAGTACATTCTTATCAAGATGCCCCGACGAAGACTCAAGCTTCTCTGTAAGCGGAGTTAAACTTTACTAAATTTTTAAAATGAACATTCCTATCGAGTTGTTTCCCAGTTTTCTGATCGATTAAGGTTGCCGTGTTGAATTGAATTTTTAAAATTTTAAATGGTCCATTGTAATATGGTTCTAGCTTAGTGCGGCTAAAGTTTCTAACAAGAACAAGATCACCAGCTTTTAATTCTTTTCCTTTTTTCATACTTATTTGTTCTTCTCGTCTTGTTGCCCAATACTTGTTAGCATTCTTCACATTTTCGCATGCTTCTCTAGTCCATTGATAATGACGAACAAATTTTTCCATTAAAATTTCATCATACGATTTACCTGCATTTTCAATTGTTCTTATGGCTATATCATAAGGCTGTTGGTCTTCTCTTCCATATACTAATTCAAAACTAGAATGTCCGGTAGCTGTGTTTTTGGTAGTTCGAAGTGCCCATAAAGCAGAAGGTAAAACTTCATCCCAATCTTGATTTTTCCTTCCTAATAAACGAAGTAATTTTCCAATTTCTTTATTTCGGTTTTCAGTGAGACCATTGGATTCAGGGTGATAGGTAGCTATGAATTTTACATAAACATCATAAAGATCAAGAAAGATTTTAGTCATATCAGAAGTGAATTGGACTCCATTATCTGTAGTAATAACTTGAGGCACACCATGTCTTGCAAAAACGTTTATTAAAAATTTAATTATATCAGAGGAAGTTATGTTTTCAGTGGGTTCGGCTTCAACCCATTTGGTAAAGTAATCAACAGTTACTATAATATATTGATTATTATTTCTTGTTTTTGGTAACGGTCCTATAATATCTAATCCTAAATGCACAAAGGGACCCTCCACTTTAGTTGGATGGTTTTCGGTTGGTTCTGGATATGGTTGAGGACGATTTAACTGGCATTTTTCACAATTACTAACAATTCTTTTGATATCTTTAATCATATGATTCCAATAAAAGTTTTTCTTAAGTCTTTGATATGTTTTGTAATATCCTTCGTGGCCAATATTATGAGCTTCTAAAATTAATTTAAACCTTTCATTTTCGTCCGTTATTAATTTTCTATAATTTCCATTGTCGATAAAATAATCTTCACCATCAATAACAGTAAACTTTTCATTAATAAATTCCTTTATAACTTTAGATAATAATTCTTCATTATTTCCATTAGTAATTTTTGTTAATAGTATCTTTCTCTCTTCCTTACTTTTCATTCTTGAAAGAGCATCAGCTAACACATTCTTTTTGCCTGATTCATATTTTATATTAATTCCGAGCATACTAGCGGTTAGACACCATCTTGTTTGCCTTGCATTCAAAGGTTCTTTATTCTTAAATAAACCAACTAATGGTTTATGATCTGTGTAAATAGTTGTAGGTAATGGATTTCCTTCAATATAAGATTTAAATTTAGTCATACAGTAAAACAAAGCGGTTCCTTCTAAATCGGTAATACCATAATTCTTTTCAGCTTTCTTTAAACTTCTACTTATAAAGTGTATTGGATGCTCCTTACCGGTTTCTTCTTCTTTTTGTAAAAGAACTCCACCAATTCCATTATACGAAGCATCAGTTCTAATGATAAAAGGTTTGTCAAATGACGGAAATTTTAGAATAGGTGCATTGATTAATTTTTCTTTTAGGAGTTCAAAGCTTTCTTGTTGTTCTTTATTCCATTCATATTTGGTATTCTTTTTCAATAATTTACATAAAGGTGAGGTAATTTGAGCATATTTAGGAATAAAATCACGATAATATCCCACTGCTCCTAAAAATGATCTTAATTCATGAAGTGATGAAGGGGCTTCCCACTTCTTAATAGCTGTTATCTTACTTTCCATGGGACTTAATCCTTTAGTAGTAAGTTTGTGACCTAATACATCAACTTCAGTTTGAAGAAAATGGCACTTTTCAATATTAATTTTTAACTTGTTTTCTTTAAATACTTCTAATACTTGTTTAATATGAATTAAATGTTCTTCGATACTTTTTGAATAGATCAAAACATCATCAATAAATACATAAACAAATTCACCAATAAAAGGGAATAAAATTTTATTCATTTCTCTTTGGAAGGTTGAGGGAGCTCCAGTAAGTCCAAAAGGCATAACCTTAAATTGATAATTTCCAAACTTAGTAGTGAAAGTGGTTACTTCAACGCTTTCTTCATCCATTAAGATTTGGTGAAAACCAGAAAATAAATCAAGAGTTGTAAATATTTTAGCTCCTCCGAGACTATCAAAAATTTCATCTATATATGGAACTGAATAAGAATCTTTTTCTGTCATATCATTGACTTTTCGGTAGTCAATGCACAAGCGCCACTTTCCATTGTGTTTTAGAATGAGTACTACTGGAGATGACCATTCTGAACAGGATGGTTCTATCAATCCTTTCTTAATAAGCTTTGTAAGTTCTTCTTTTAAGATATCTGATTTTAATTTAGTTAACCTATAACTTCTTAATTTTACTGGCTTTGCATTTGCTTTCAAACGGATCTTATGTGGTGAAAGTTTAGAAGGAGTTAGTTCTTCTGTTGAAGTGGCAACTATGTCAATCATTTCTTTGAGAATTTTAATAATTTGTTCTTTATAATCTTTATTTAAGGTACTTAAAAATTCATCACTCTCAATAAATTCCATTGGAGTTAATTCCTTTATAATTTCCTTTTCATTATTCGTTTCTTCAACTTTTCTAATAGTGCAGATTATACTTTCTTCATCATAATATTGATTATTTATTTTAGCTATTTCTTCGTATTCACTTTCTGACAAAAGTTTACATAGACTGTTTAAGGTTGGATGAATAAATAAACAATGATCGATTTGAGTTTTAAAGTTTATTAACATATCATAAAATGAGTCTTCTTTCTCAATAATTCTAAAGTCCGCATTAAATTCATAATTATTAATTTTTACTGGTAATCGAACAATAATTCCTTCCGAGTATTCTTCATCTTGTGTTGCTAGTTGGATTCTTCCACGACTTTTTCCAACTGTTTCATATTCACCAGGTAATTTATCAAAATACTGCTTAGTAACGATGCTTAGGTTACTACAAGAATCAATTAAAAGTTTTCCTAGTACTCCGTCAACACTTGCATCAACCATTGCTAAGTCTTCTTCGGCTACTTCATTACTTTTACTTATGTAGCTATGGTCATAGTTATTTACTAATAAAGTTCGTGCTATTACATTGTCTACAGTTCCAATTATTTTAGACTTTTCTAACTTTAAACCTTGAGTTAATTGTGAACGAATTTTAGGACATGCATTCAAGAGTTGACCTATCGTAATACTGGATTTAAGATTATTTAAATCATCCATAATATTGTAAGGTTCTTTATTATTCATCATTTTGATATTCCTTTTTACTAATTGAGTATTTCCATTATTAGTTTCCTTAGTTTTTGTTGAAATTAATTTTTCCAAAGTATTAGTTTTATTTTGTTGATTATCTTTATTCATTTCTAGATCTTCTATTTCATTATCGATTACAAGTATATCTTCAGATTCAACTTTTTCCTTTCCTTTTGATGAATAATTGTTGTTTTCTTCTTTACTTTCTCTTACTCTTGTCATATTTCTTAATTCCTTTTCTTTTTGTTTTTCTTTGTTAATATTTGGTTGAGTTAAAATTGAAGGAAGTATTTGATTTTTATAAACTTTATTTGGTTTATTATGCAGCTCATTTTCTTTCTTCTTTCTTAAAGCAGGAGTTGCAATAGGACGTGGATTATCTTTTAAACTTTTATGTACTTTCTTGGAATTATTTCCTTCTTTTTCGCTGTTATTATCATTCATTTTTCTTTTTACAGCATTTATAATGATATCATCCTCACTTTCAGTTGTGTCACTAAAATCAGATTCTTCAGATTCTTCGTTAAAGGAATTATTATCAATTGGAGTATTCTTAGTAAAAGTATTATTTTGTAAATTATTTAATGAAGCTATTGTTTTGTCATTGGGAGTGCTTCTGCTCCCATTTAGAAGTTTAAAGACTTTTTTGGAATATATTTCTTTTTTATTTTTTTCCATAATCTTATTTAATTGAGGGCAATAGTATGAGTAATGACCTTCTTCCTTACAGAAGAAGCAAGTTTTAACGGATAAATTTCTCATTTTCTGGGTTGATTCTTCTATAATATCTTGAGGTTTCGGTTTATTATTTGTTTGATTTGTTTGGAAAGTTTCGTTTCTTCTTTTAGGATAAAGTCTTGAAGTAGTACTGTTTTGATTATTTTGATTATGTTGGGAATTATTAACATTATAGGTATTAATATTATTGTTCCTTACAGAAAGTCTATCTACTTTCTCGGCAATTTTGAAAGCTTTATCCATACTTATATCATCTTTAAGGGATAATTTCTTCCAGGCTTCATAATTATTTTGAATAGAATCAATATAATCTAGTACACCAATGCGCTTTCTTCTCTTTTTATCAAGTTTAGTGTACAAAGTTCTATATCTTACATTAAAGTCTTTAATCTTTTCGTTTCTTTTAATTCGCATTGCACGAAGTTCTTTAAGAAGTAAATTTTGGTCTTCTTTAATACCGTAAAAATTTTCAAGACTTGAAATAATTTTTTCAAGGGAAGGAAATTTAATATCATCATCAACATTTTCTTCTTCATCATCATCTTCTTCTTCATCTGATGAATCATCACTTTCATCATCACTATCTTCTCCCAAATCTTCAATAACGCGTTGTACTTCACCAGAGCTGGTAAGTAAACAAGCATTAAATATTGTTTCTGGATCTGTAATACCTTGTATCTTGATCCAAAGTTTTAATTCAGTAGCCCAGGACTTAATATCTAAATTGTCCTTGCTAAGTTTCACAATATCTCTTAATTCTTTTTTCAATTCTTTAAAGCTCAAAGTTGTTTCCTTGGACATTTTGTTTAAATATTTCTTGTTGTATATTAATGAGGTGATTAAATAAGAATAAATTTGGAAATACAACTTTAAAAATATAATTTAATAGGTAATTTAATATCGAATCAATTTTTAAAACAATATATCTTAGTAATTTTTGAAAATAATAATTTTATTTGCTTTCTTTAGTAAGTATAAGCTCGAAATCCTTATCGACAACTTAGTAGAAATTATAAAGCACGAGGTTCTTTTCGACTACTTTTTTAAGAATAATTTTAAGTTCGAAATCTTTATCGACAACTTAATAGAATAATTTTAAGTTCGAAATCTTTATCGACAACTTAATAGAATATTTTTCAAGCTCGAAATCTTTATCGACCACTTGAATTTTGTAATTTAGTATATTTGTAGTAATAAATTTAGAAGCAAAGTTTTATTTATTATTTTCACCTTTCAAAAATTTTTCTTTTTAAACGATAAATATTGTATTGTTATAGCTAATAAAATTATTAATTAATTATAATTATTAAATACAAAAAAATAATCTTTATTGTCGTACAATCTGATAGTACACACTGTCTGACGTGCAGCTTACCTAATGGTGTCATGCCACGCGTGTGCCACGATTACTATATTCAATATAAAATATAGCAGTTCAGAGCCCACTAGCCCAATTACTATGTAGGATAAACTTAATCCGATAATCTATGTACGGAATAAAAAAATTTTAAAAGTATTCAATAATATTTTTATTAACTAATAAAAATTAACTAAAAACACAATATTTTCAAAGTAAATTAAGATTCTATTACAGGAATTATATAACAAATAAAGTACCAGTAATAAAAAAAAATAAAAAAAATTTAAATGGCGAAGTTAGCCAAAGTCTGATACTTTATATAATAAAGTGCCTTATAACTAGCACAAAGAAAAGTAAAAAAAATATATATAAAAAAAACAATCTTACGCCTTCGGTGACGTAAGCTCCTTATTCGCCAGTGCTTGGAAAGTACCCGCACCTTCGTGTGTTGAAACGTTGAAGGCTGAACTATTATTACCGGGTCGGTAACCAAATACCTTCGTCTACTTTCCAATTAATCTCCAAATTAACTACTATTCAATAACCTACTATGAATAGAGTTAATTTGTTGCTATCTGAGAATACACTGTGTATGAGCTCTATCCGCTCCTTGTTATAATTTTACAAAATTTGTTTTTTTTTTTTTTGAATCTTAATTTTACTTATTTAAAAAAAATTTTTTTTTATATATATATCAAACAAGCGCCATAGGTTAATCAAAGGATTAACGACTTACTTGTTTATCAATATAAAATAAAAAAAAATTAAAAAAAAAATCTATGTTATTTACTATTATTTCTATTTAATTCCCCGATATCTCCACCATATAAATGTTAAGGTTTTAGAGAATTAAATAAAAATAAAGTAAGGAAACACAAATTTTATTTATTTATTTATTATTTTTATTTATAAATTTATTTGATTTTATTTGATGATATTTAAAAATTAGTAGCAAAATTTACAACTATTTATACTTTTTTTTCAAGGCATAAAAGTTGTTCTTGCCACTAAATTACATTTTATTATTATTTTTCTTTTTATATATGAAACTATTAAATTTAAATTGATTTTTATAATCAATTATATAAAATTTAATTATAACAATATAAATAAAATACATTTATAATATTAATAAAACTTTTTTTTTTTTTTTTTTTTTTTTTTTTTTTTTTTTTTTATAATCTATCTAAAATATTACTAATAAGAATTTATTTAATTGGCTAAAATTTTTATTACAATCTGTTAAAATATTCAAATAAAAATAAAAATACTATTCTAATATAAAGGTTTTTAATAAAATAAAATATTTTTCAATATAAAATAAAACATTTCGATATAAAATTTTATAATAAAAGTTAAAATATAATATATAAATTTTTAATTATCAATATATAAAAATATTATTAATACAAATTTTCATTATTAATATAAAAATAAAAAAATAAGATTTATTATTAATATTGTTAATATAAGTTTTAAATATATAAAAATATTACTATTAATATAAGATTTAATATAAAAATTATAAAGTTTAATATAATTTTTGATCTAATTTTTAATCTTTGAATTTAAAAATTTATTAAAGTACAAAAATAATAATGTACACATAATGTATTAGAAATAAATCGTAGATTTAATTAAGAATGCATTATTTAGTACATTCTTATCATGTTATTGTAATGAAACCTATTAGTCTAGTGGTTAATAGTTGGAGCTCAGTACAAGATGTCACTGGTTCGACTCCATCTATTACACTTTTTGTTTATTGAAAATATTATTTTGTTAAATTTTATTATAAATTATTTTACCAATCAAATTATTAGGTTTGATTTTATTTTGATATAAAAACATGTAGTTTAAAATTAGTTTAATAATTTCGAGGTTTCATTAACATTAAACATTAAATAAATAAATAAATATCTTGATAAAATAAATGATTTGTTAAATAATATTTTAATATTTAAAGTGTTTTTCAATATTTTACATTTATTTGTTTATTTAAGTTAATACACCAACCTGGTGATTAACCAAATTCGTTACAATTATTATTATTATTATTATTATTATTATTATTATTATTATTATTATTTGTAGTCAAGTTGGATGTATCATTATTGATATTATAATTACTTGAATTATTATTAATTAAATTATCATTAATATTATTATTGCTATTATTTTCATTATTATTATTGCTTCCTTTATTATTAATATTATTCTTAATATTATTATTTAAATTTGGTTTTAGAATTTTACAATTTCGTAAATTGTATAAGATATTATTATTAACATTATCACTTATATTTAAATCGTTATTGTTATTTTCATTTATATTGTTATTGTAATTGTTATTATTTATTTTAATATTATTATTGTTTTTATAATTTCTTTTTGCCTTAGGTAGAGATGCATATTTTTCATCTCTACTACGTTTTGCTGCAGCAATAATTGCATCATAATTATTGTTCCATGTTGCTGCAGTTATTACTGGAGAAGTGGCAATTTGATTATGGGAAGTTTGCCTTCTTCCATCATTCAGTTTTTTTGTAAATTAAAATAATTTATGAAATTTGGATCTTGTTTAATTTTGGCTAATTCAGTACAATCCTTAACAAGATGACCAGGTTGGTTACAGAAATAGCATGTTTTAATCTGTAAGTTCTGCATTCTATTTACCAAGTCATCCATTCCATCATTATTAGGTATTTGATTGTTATTAATTTTATAATTATTATTGTTTCTATTATTTAAATAATTATTATTTATATTATATGGGTTATTGATTCCATTATTATTAAAATTATTTGGCATCTTATGATTATTTCGATGAATGAAATTGGTAGGCATGTTCGTGGAAGTATTCCTATTGTTTCTAAAATTCAGACCATTTCTTTTCCATGAATTATTGGAATTATTTACAAGATTAGGAACAGGTTGATTCATAGGGGAATAAATGCTATAATTATTATTTCTTTCATTCCTCCTATTATTCCTATTGTAATGTGATTCCTGTAATATTTTCTCATATTTTTCTGCTTTACTACAAGCGTCTTCTAGGGAATCACATTCCTCCATAGCTATTTTAGTATAAATGAGTCCTAGGTCTAAGAGCATTTTCATAATCTATAACCGAAATAGATGCTCTATCCTCTGTCTCTAGTAGGTCGTATAATTCTAAATACCTGGTATTGAAGTCATATACGGTTTCGTTTGGTTCGATAATAATACGTTTTAATTGACGTAATTTATTATCTTTTTGGTTTTCTCTCCAATACTTTTTCTTTATTAGTTTTACACATTCATCTAATGTAAGAGGTCTATTTACTTCTGCTTCTTTTTCTTTCAATACTCTTACAATGTCGTCTTCAGCAACGGCAATAATATAACTAAATTTATTTTCATCAGTAGTAATGCCTTCTCTCTTAAACCAGTCATTGATCCTAAATTTCCAAAGTTCCGCATCCCTACGAGATCCACCAATCCTTGGAAGAGTTTTTGTATCTACGTCTGACATAGTGCTGTTGATACTATTATAATCACTACTAATATGTTCACTACTACTACTACTACTACTACTACTTCTCATAAAAGAAAGTTAAATATTTTTTTTTTTTTTTTTTTTTTTTTTTTTGTTTTAATTCGTTATTGCGTTTTGGTTAAATAACTAATAATAAATACCAATAACACTTTCCATATTTATTTTATTTTATATCTATTCCTAGTTATTATTAAATATAATTTTTTTTTTTTTTATATATATATATATATAACTAATCTCTTATTTTATTTAAATTTTTTTTTTTTTTTTTTTTTTTTTTTTTATAATTCTATTGTGAAATAATTTATTATTCTACTCTTTTATTTTGTTATTGCTAACTCTATTAATATTATATACAAATAATTATTATCCTATATATAGAATAATTATATATATATTTTTTTTTTTTTATATATATTTATTATTATTACTATTCAACTAAAATATTATTACTAAACAATTATAACTAATCCTATTTTAATAATTTTAATATAAAGGAAAATTAAAGACTTGTTCGTTTTTATTCTGGTCCGAATTCCCAGTTGTCTCTAATTATATATCCTTTTAATAATTTAAATTAGTTTTGTGTTATTTAATGATTTATTATTATTAATTATAAGCAATCTCAGCTCAATAACCAATTATAAAAAAAAACAAAATATAATATTTAATATGTATAATTAAACCTCAAATTTATTTTTTTTTTTTTTAAAACAATATAACAACACTATTGCACATCCCCGATATCTCCACCAATTTTTGATATGCGGGACTTTTATGTGCTACTAATTTTTAATAGTATCGTTATATTTAATTAACCTTTATTAATATATTTTAATTTATAAAACCCAATTAACCAAGGGTCTTCTCTAAACTACAATCAAGAAGAGTAGTTATTAGAAATCTTTATAATAATTTAATTATTAATAATAATAAATATACATTTAAAATATATTATATCGGAGTATAGTATAATATATAATAAATATATATTAAATATATATATAAATATTGAATAATATATGAATAAGAAATTATTTCAAATATTATTATTGAAAAAAGAGATATAAATTTAATATTTAATAATTATTATTAAATATACAAATATGTTGCTACACATATTTGTTTTATATCATTACTTTGCTTATTATTTTATAAATCAAAGAATAATTTACATTTTTGAATTACACAAGAAAAATTTTTAATTAAAAATGTGATTGGGATAATCACATCTTTACAGCGACCCATTGTAAAGATTTAATAAAATCTTTAATAATTAATTATTACATAATTAATTAATGTAATAAAATTATATAAATTTATGATTTACGTATATGAAAATTAATTATAAATTTATGTAAACTTTTCATAAAGGAAAAATTATTATTTAAATAATTTTGGATAATAACTTAAATCTAAATAATTTATTTAAGTCAGTTAATTTAGTTTAGTTTATTTAAAATAGTTATTCTATTTAATTTAGTTAATTTAGTTAATTTAGTTAATTTAGTTAATTTAGTTTAGTTAGTTTAAAATACTTTAAAATTAATTTCGGAATAGTTTTAAATAGTTAAAATTAGTTTAAATAGTTTATAAAAATAGTTTTAAATTGTAAATATATAAACATTAGTATTAATAATATTTATATAATAAATATATAATAAATGAGTTGTTATTGAATTTAATTATTATTGTAAATAAGTTGAAAGTTTATTGAATTAATTATTGTTTAGTTTAGTTAATTATTATTTAATAAAATTATTAATAAATATTTTGTTTATAAATAAATAGTAATATTTGTAAATTAGATAGAAATAAAATATTATAATGTAATAATGAAAAAATATAAATACATGTAAATTTCTATAATTAAATCGATGTATTAGTTATTGACTATATGATAGTTAATAACAAAAAAGAGATTTAATTTTTTTTTTAATTAATAAAGATTATTTTATTTAAAAAAACGTATTTTTATTACGTGTTTTTTTACTTTGGTGTTAAAATTTGTTATTTTTAATCTGTTTCTGATAGAACTCTTTACAATAACTAATACCTTTTAAATAAAAAGAAACACGTTACAAATAATAAAACTTTCTACTGATTTAGGACTCTACTTTAGGACTCTACTTTCTACTGATTTAGGACTCTACTTTAGGACTCTACTTTCTACTGATTTAAGACTCTACTTTAGGACTCTACTTTCTACTGATTTAGGACTCTACTTTAGGACTCTACTTTCTACTGATTTAGGACTCTACTTTAGGACTCTACTTTAGGACTCTACTTTCTACTGATTTAGGACTCTACTTTAGGACTCTACTTTCTACTGATTTAGGACTCTGCTTTCTACTGATTTAGGACTCTATAATTTTGACTTTTAACATAGATTTTTATTGCTCTTAAGCATTGTTAACCCTTACTGATTTTGGACTCTTATTATTGTTGCTATTCAGGTTGAAATATTAATAATAGTTATATTATTCTATATTTTCTTCGTTTACTCGTTCGACACCTTTTCAAGTGGATAGAGTCTGAACGACTTTACGATATTAAATATAGACATATTAATAACTTGTATAATTAATAATAAGAGATCAAAAAAAAAAAAAAAAAAAAAAAATTTAATTATTAACGTCACTTTAACATTAACAATCTGGAAGAACTAAATCGCATATTTCAAAACCTTAATCTTGATGATAACATGGAGGGTCAACAACCAAACCAACTACCGATTCATCCTGCTACTCAACTGAAAATTATTAACGATCCACCGTTATTTTCTGGATCTACAAAGGATCTTGATGGTTTTTTAACTCGAGTGGAATTGGCAATTGAGGTGAATCCTCATAGATTCCCCGATGATAGGAGAAGAGTAATGTTTGTAATCTCCTATTTAACAGGAAAAGCTTTAAATTGGGCTTCATGCCTTAGAAGGAATAACAATCCTGTCTTATGAAATTATGGAAATTTTATTGCTGAACTTCATAGAAATTTCGGAGACCCTGATGTAGAAGCTGTTATTGCTAACGGAAAATTGTGTAACATACGCCAATTTAAATATGGACATGTTGTAGAGTATATCTCCGAGTTCCAAAATATAAGTCAATACTCCGACTTTAATGAACCGGCCAAGATATACATGTTCATAAAAGGTCTCCATTATAAGATGAGAGAAAAACTTGCTATTGTTAATCCAAACCCAGACAATTTGGAAAACTTATTTAGAGAGGCCGTAACGATTGAAAATCTAACAAAAAGAAACGATCTTAGAGAATATTATCTTACTCATCAGGACAGACGGAACTACAACCAAAATGACCCCATGGATGTCGATCTTTACCGAATTAAAAAGGGTCAAACTGCTACTAGATACTTTCCCTCTCACAGAAAAAATTACAATGAGCAAAATAACCCTTTTAGGGAAGAACGAAAAAGAAAGGGCTTATGCTTCGTTTGTGGTAAGGCTGGGCATTTACAGTTTACTTGCCCTAACAAGAAAAGACCAAAAAATATAAAACTCATCAATAGAGCATCTGATACAGAAGCAGCTTCAACTTCTTCCTCTGCGCCGACTTCTTCTGTCAGACGAATTAAAAAGATTTGTGTAAATGAAAATGTTTACAGAATTCTTGATATTGTTGAAAAAGAAAATATGTTCTTTAAAGGTAAAACAAATATCCTTGATTTCTACATTAAAACCAACAATTCCGAAGAAACTAAAGTGAAGGTTCTTATTGACTCAGGTTCTGACATTAACTGCATGCATCCTGAATTTGCTAGGCTTAATAAAATCAATTTGATCAATGCTGATAATTCCTTTAAAGTTGCTGGTCTTGGTTATGGTTTATCTACTGTTAAGAAAATGACAGAAAAATGTATCCTCCGTTTTAAGAATCACTTGGAAGTTATTCAATTATACGCCCTTCGTATCCCCGATGTAGATATCATTTTAGGACTCCCTTGGATTGAAAAACATTGCCCTATTAACTACCATGATTCAAAGAAAATCTCTTTCAGTTCAAGATACTGTGCTCGACACTGTAATGTAGGGAAAAGAAATAGAAAAAATAAGAATAAAAAGAAGTTAAATAAAATTTCTACTAAAGGAAAGGAACCATATGAAGAACTTTCCTTAACAAAGGAAAAAAATAATCCTAAGCGTAAGTATTCCTTAGAATCTGATTCCGATATGGATTCTGATGAAGAAATTACGATTAGAGGTCGTCGTACTCGTATTAAAACTTGTAGTGAAAAAGAAGAACTTAATGATGTAAAAAATTTTTGTATAATTAATTATGATAGTGATGTAAATGATAGTTTTATGTTTGATAATGATGATGAAATTTATGAATTTAGTGATAGTAATAATATTAATTTAGATGAATTAAATAAAATTTGTAAAATTGATATTTTATGTAATAATGTAACAAAAAATTGTAATCATAATGATAATTTAAATAAAGATGAAAATAAAAAGTATATTTCTAAAAAGTGTTCTGTGAAAAATTTGTGTTGTATCTGTAATTGTTTAAAAATTAGTAATTTTGAAAATAAATTAAATCAAAAAATTATAGGAATACCTCCTATTTATAACAATTACGCAGAAGTATTCAATGAAAGAAATTGCAACGTACTCCCTCCACATCGTGAATATGATTGTGAAATAAGATTAAAGGATAATTCAAATTTATTTTATGGTCCAATATATCCCTTAACTGAGGCAGAACGAGATGATCTAAAAAAGTATATAAAAGAAAATTTAGAAAAAGGATTCATTAGGAAATCCAAGTCACCCGCTGGTGCACCTGTATTATTTGTTAAAAAGAAAGATGGTTCATTGAGATTATGTGTTGATTATAGAAAATTGAATGAAATGACCATCAGTAATTCTTATCCTCTTCCTTTAATTAGTGAATTATTAGATAGAGTTAAAGGTGCAAAATATTTTACCAAGTTGGACTTAAAGTCTGCCTATAATTTAGTAAGAATTAAAGAAGGTGATGAGTACAAGACTGCATTTCGTACTAGATATGGTCATTTTGAATATTTAGTTATGGCTTTTGGCTTAAAAAATGCTCCAGCCACCTTCCAGCATTTTATAAATGATGTTCTTAGCGATTGCTTAGATGATTTTGTTATTTCTTACATTGATGATATATTAATTTATTCGAATAGTTTAGAGGAACATCATGAACACGTTAAAAAGGTGCTTAAAAATTATTAGAAAATAACTTGTACATTAAATTAGAGAAATGTGAATTGGATGTTACTGAAACCTCTTTCCTTGGTTACATTTTATCAAAAGATGGTTTGAAAGTTGATCCTGAAAAGGTTAAAGCTATCCTAGATTGGCCTGTTCCTTCTAATGTAAAGGAAATACAATCATTTATTGGATTATGTAATTATTATAGAATTTTTATCAAGGATTTTGCTAAGATTGCGCGGCCCTTACATAAACTTACCAGGAAAAATGTTCCATTTCTCTGGGGTTCTGATCAACAAAAATCCTTTGATAAATTAAAAGAACTTTTTACTTCTGCTCCAATTTTAAGAAATCCTGATAGTAACAAACCTTTCATTGTGGAAACTGATGCTTCCAACTTCGCTGTTGGAGCTATACTTTCCCAAGAATTTGATGGTCAGTTACACCCAATTGCTTTTATTTCTACCAGTTTAACCAAATCTCAACTGAATTACCCCATTTATGATAAAGAGCTTCTTGCAATTAAAGTTGCTTTGGAAGAATGGCGTCATTACCTTGAAGGTGCTCGCCATCCATTTACTATTTATACTGATCATAAAAACCTTACTTTTCCTAGGAAGCCTGAGCTACTTTCTCAACGACAAATTCGTTGGTATGAATTTCTTTCTCGTTTCGATTTTAATCTTGTGTATCGTTCTGGTAAAAAATCTGGTAAACCAGATATTCTGTCAAGAAGAAGTGATCATTTATTTGATTGTTCTCGCGATGTTTCTTGTTGTGTTATTAATCGTAACTTACGTGATGAGTCCTTGATTAATTCTATTTTGAAATCTTTAAATAATGATGATCTTTTTATAAAAATTAAATCCTTTATTTTAAATAATAGTAATGTTAATCCACCTATTAAATTTGTTGATAAGTGTAAAATTGATAAGGAAGGTTTCTTACTTTTTGATAACTTAATTTATGTTCCTCAGAATCTTCGCACAAGAGTTCTTGAAATACACCATGACTCTGCTACTGCTGGTCATTTCGGTGTACGCAAAACATTTGATTTGATTAATCGTAACTTTTGGTGGCCTAAGTTACGTAATGATGTTAAAAAGTTTGTTAAGTCCTGTGAAACTTGCTGCAAAGCTAAAGTTCCAAGACATAAACCCTACGGTCTTTTATCTCCTTTGTCTACCCCCGACAGACCATGGTCAGACATCTCCATGGATTTTATTACCGAAATCCAAAGATATGACCACTGTCATGACTGTTGTAGATAGATTGACTAAAATGGCACATTTTATTCCCTTTCGTTGTCTTCCTACTGCATCCATTGCTGCTGATTCTTTTATTAGTAATATCTTTAGGTTGCATGGTTTTCCTGATTCCATTGTTTCCGACAGAGGTACGCAATTTACTTCTGAATTTTGGAACCGCCTTTGTGAATTATTGAACATTAAATTGACTCTTTCCACCTCTAACCATCCGCATACTGATGGTCAAACGGAGAGGGTGAACGGAATATTGGAACAATATCTCCGTTGTTTCATAAATGAAAAACAAAATAATTGGGTTGACTTGTTGCCTTTTGCCGAGTTTGCTTATAATAATACTCTGCAACAATCAATCAATCAATCACCATTTTTTGCAAACTATGGATTTAATCCAAAATTTAGTTTAGAAATTCCTTCCTCAGATAGTCCTCATAGAGCTGATGTTAGAGTGAAAGATATAAATGAAAATATTAAATTTTTAAAGGAAAATTTAGAGTCAGCTAAAGAAACTTATAAAAAGTATGCCGATTTCAAAAGATCATCCTCGCCAGATTTTGAAGTTGGTAAAAAAGTTTGGTTACTCAAAGGAAATACAACTAAGAATGTAAAAAGGAAATTAGCAGACCAAATGCTTGGTCCATTTGAAATTGAGAAGAAAGTTAGTTCATTAGCCTACGAACTCAAATTACCAAGTAATATGCGCTGTCATCCTGTTTTCCATGTATCTTTACTGGAACCATATTATGAAAATGAATTTGCTAATAGAAATAATAGGAAAAGAAAGAATATTAAGTTAACTACTGATACCATAGATAAGATTCCTGAAAGAATTATTGATATGAGGATATATAGAGGAAAAAATTGTTTCCTCGTATCTTGGAAAAGCCTAGATTCTGTTGAAGATTCTTGGATCGATGAAGATCAAATTTACGATAGACAGCTAATTCAAGAGTACTTTCGTAAATCTAAAAGGAATAAACGAAATAATGTGGTTGATGATGGTGATAAAGATTTTAATGAAGAATACATTAGGCATAAATATCAGCCATTTATAATTGACATTCCTTCCCGGAGATTGAACTCTATAGTTCGCAGGAGCTCAACTTAAAGGGCGAGAATGTAAAGATTTAATAAAATCTTTAATAATTAATTATTACATAATTAATTAATGTAATAAAATTATATAAATTTATGATTTACGTATATGAAAATTAATTATAAATTTATGTAAACTTTTCATAAAGGAAAAATTATTATTTAAATAATTTTGGATAATAAATTTAATTTAAATAATTTACTTAAGTTAGTTAATTTAGTTTAGTTTATTTAAAATAGTTATTCTATTTAATTTAGTTAATTTAGTTAATTTAGTTAATTTAGTTAATTTAGTTAATTTAGTTTAGTTAGTTTAAAATACTTTAAAATTAATTTCGGAATAGTTTTAAATAGTTAAAATTAGTTTAAATAGTTTATAAAAATAGTTTTAAATTGTAAATATATAAACATTAGTATTAATAATATTTATATAATAAATATATAATAAATGAGTTGTTATTGAATTTAATTATTATTGTAAATAAGTTGAAAGTTTATTGAATTAATTATTGTTTAGTTTAGTTAATTATTATTTAATAAAATTATTAATAAATATTTTGTTTATAAATAAATAGTAATATATGTAAATTAGATAGAAATAAAATATTGTAATGTAATAATGAAAAAATATAAATACATGTAAATTTCTATAATTAAATCGATGTATTAGTTATTGACTATATGATAGTTAATAACAAAAAAGAGATTTAATTTTTTTTTAATTAATAAAGATTATTTTATTTAAAAAAACGAATTTTTATTACGTGTTTTTTTACTTTGGTGTTAAAATTTGTTATTTTTAATCTGTTTCTGATAGAACTCTTTACACCCATGTGTATACATTAAAAAGAATAATAATAATTTAAAATGTATTAAGGCTGTATATGTAGACGATATTATATCTGGAACTTATGCCGAAATTAAGAAAACCAAAGAATCAATCAAAATTAATTTTGAAGCTACCGATATATGTGAGATCGATTTTATAATTAGTATCAAGTTCTTTAAATGTGATAGTTATTTTATACATCATAAAATATTTAGAAGAAATTCTAAATAAATTTAACCTAAACAAATAACCCTTTTTCAAATACCGTACCTATTGAATATAAATAGTTGAAAAAATAAATACTTTAATAATCCTACTAAATATTAACAAGTAATTGAAAGTTTACTTTATCTAGCCAAGTACAAGACATTTTATATTTCGTCAGTAAGGCTTCAAGAAAATCTGAAAAACCCACATACGAGGATTGGTATAATTTATCAAAAGTATTTAGATACTGTAACGAATTTGGGTTAATTACAAGGTTGGTATATTAACATTAAATAAACAAATAAACACAAAAAATTGAAAAACACCAAAAATATTGAAATATATTAAACTATTTGTTTATTTATTTAATGCTTAATTGCTAATGAAACCTCAAAATTATTAAACTAATTTCAAACTACATGTTTTTATATCAATTATCAATAAAATCAAATCTAATAATTTGATTGGTGAAATAATAATTTATAATAAAATTTAACCACTAGACTAGTAGTTTTCATTAAAGATACTTAAAAGTGAATCCAAATTATAGTATAAAGCTTTCATATAATGATAAAATTAACCTTAAAGTATATGTTGATGCCTGATTTAGGTGGTGATAAAGAAACCAGAGGATCAACTACTGGATTTCTAATGCTAATTAATTCAGATTCAATAAGTTGGTTTTCCAAACTTCAAAATTGTGTTTCTGTATCTACAGCAGAGAGTGGATCTTATGGTATTCATGATTGTGTAAGACATTGTTTATAGTATAGAAATATATTTATTATAGAATTTGGAATAAAACATGAATGTGTAACAATCAATACTGATAATAAAGCAGCAATTTATAATTGCGAAAACAATGCAATTAATCCGAAATAAAAACGTATCGATTTAAGGTATCATAGTATTATAGAGCTAGTAAAGAATAATTATATAGATTTAAAATATGTCAAATTTGAATATAATTTGTCAGACGATTTAACTAAATATTTGAATACAACCTTAATGAATAAATTTAGAAACAACATTCTTTCTAGATTTAATGATCTAAAACTTTGGGGGGAAATGTTAGAAATAAAGTTTAATATTGTGATATTATATTATAGTTAGTTATATAATAACTTAGAATATTATATTAATAATATATTAAATAATTAAACATGCATTGTTATGTAAATATGTTATGGAGCATGTATGGCGTACATCATATATTTACATACACAACCAAATATAGTTATATTAAAAACTTAAAATGTAATAAATAATATATATATGTTACAATATGTAAATTTATATATTAAATTCATGAAAAATGATAATATAATGTAATTAATTAAAAGTATTATTGAACAAGCCACATTTTTTAATATAAATACTTGTAAATTTTATTACTTTAAAATTGAATTCTTAAAATTCCATGAATGGGATTTAAACTGCAATGTTAGTTGAAAATAGAAAATAATGATTTAACACCAAAATAAAGTAAAAGTAAGTTCCGTTTGTTGAAATAATTAGAAAACTATGTTTATAATTCTGAATATGTGTAATGAAAAGGTAAAGCAAGCAGGCTACATTATAATGATAAGGTAGTAAGTAATAATAAAATATGTTTTATAAGAAAATAGTTTTATTATTTATTGCAAAGATGTGATTATTCTAATCACATTTTAAATTAAAAAATTTTCTTGTATAATTCTAAAATATAAATTATTCTTTGATTTATAATATAATAAATAAAATAAACAAATCATATGAACTAAATTTTTGAATTATATTCTTTAAAGTCACAAAACAAATTT
Source organism: Neocallimastix lanati (nom. inval.) (assembly GCA_016946835.1). Classification (NCBI taxonomy): domain Eukaryota; kingdom Fungi; phylum Neocallimastigomycota; class Neocallimastigomycetes; order Neocallimastigales; family Neocallimastigaceae; genus Neocallimastix; species Neocallimastix lanati (nom. inval.). Next base: position 641,133 of record JACVTC010000028.1, read on the forward strand.
TTATTGTAATAATTTTCATAAAATTAATTCTGAAAAAGTTATTGTTTTACAATGATTTAAATCAATTGAATAAAGTTTAGAACAAAATAAATCAATAATTTATTTTGTGAAAATTACGTTTCAAAATTTAATTATGACTCTTTTATCATTGTTTTTAAATTGAAAATAAATAAAGATTTTACTTATAATATTAAAATAATAAATAGATAATAAATATACTTAATTTAAATTATTTAGTATTTAGTTTAATTAATAATTATATTTTACTAAATTTAGCTATAATATATAAATTTATTATTTAATAAAATTCATTAGAATAGTTTTATATTAGAATATATGTAATTTAAAGAATTATATTTTATTTTCAACTTTAGTGTTTAAATTCTTCAATTTATTATTGTAATTTGTTTCACTTTCTTTTTACATTTATTCAATATTAAATTAATTAGTTAACAAAAACAAAAAGAAAAATATTTTTTACTTCAAAATTCACTCCTATTTATAGTTTTTACAGAAAAACAGTTAAAAAGCTCGGTTAAATTGTAAAATCGATAAAATGGATAAAATGTTCTAGAAATCGATTTTTTTTTTTTTGAATAAAATGAATCTTATTGAAAAAAGAAATAAAATATTTCTAAAAATAGAATTTCTAATTTTTAAATTTTAGGGTTCGTTACAACATGAAATTAAATTACATTTTATAATTTAAATTATGGATTTAAATTTTCTAAAAATACACAAAACTTTAAAAATTTAAAATTATTTTAAAACTCCAATGAAGAAATCGAAGATACCTAATTTAATAAAATTGAACAGTATAATATACCAATAACGTTAAATGAACATAAGAAATTTATTATTCATTTTTACTTTGTTTACTCTATTTATAATATCTTTGTTTAAAGCCATTAATGGGCCAAGAATAAATCTTGATGATATATCAGAATTATGGAATTGTAAAGATGTGATTATTTCAAACTCATTTTAATATAAAAATTTTTCTTGTATTATTTAAAAATGTAAATTAGTCTTTGATTTATATTATAATAAATAAAATAAGCAAATTATATGAACTAAAATTTTGAAATATATTCTTTAAGCTACAAGACAAATTTTTAATATAATATACCCATAAAATTAATTATGAAAAAATTATTGGTTTACAATGATTTAAATCAATTGAATAACGTTTCAAAATTTAATTATGACTCTTTTATCATTGTTTTTAAATTAAAAATAAATAAAGATTTTGCTTATTATAGTATAATAATAAATAAATAATAAATGTACTTAATTTAAATTATTTACTATTTAGTTTAATTAATATTTGTATTTTACTAAACTTATCTATAGTTTATAATTTATTTTTTATAAAATTCATTAGGATAGTTTTATACTAAAATATATGTAATTTAAATAAAATAATATATAATTAATGTATTTAGGAAAAGTATAAATAGAAGATACTTTTTACATTTCTTCTGGATGTAATTGTTATTAATTATTAAAAAAAAAGATATTAAAATAAATAATTTTATAAATCATAACTTTATCTTTGAGCTATTGTAATCTATTTTAGTGTTTGCATTACAGGAATATACTAATGATTTTACAACAAAATCTGACAAACTACTAGCTCAAAAAAAATAACAATATTAAAAATAAAATTGATAAATAATCAATAATTAATGCTGATATAGACTTGAATGCTGATGACGCTATATTTGATTTTGAGGATGATAACACTGAAGGAAAAAAATGAAATTTATAAAGAAATTTTTACCGATATAGAATATGAAACTCTTGGATCGTTATCTTATAAAGTTCTAGAAAATGGGATAGATGTTGAAATAAAAAAAAATTTCATGCTATGATGAAGAAAATAAATATGAAATTTTAAAAAATGAAATAGATAATACAATAACAAAACTAATAATCAAAATGAATATAAATCAAAAAAAAAATTGATATAAAATGATGCATAACAATGATTATTTTAGCAATTGGCCTTGTATGTTACTTGATTGATTCTTGTTGTATACATTCATTGAAAAATATAATAAAATCAAGTATACTTGTTATTGAATATGTTACTTGATTGATTCTTGTTGTATACATTCATTGAAAAATATAATAAAATCAAGTATACTTGTTATTGAATATGTTACTTGATTGATTCTTGTTGTAAACATTCATTGAAAAATATAATAAAATCAAGTATACTTGTTATTGAATACATAATAATAGAACTTTTTATTGAAGGTGGTGACCTTAATTTAGAAAAAAACCCTTTGTGGGGAAAGATTACTTCAATTTCAGGTGATTCTATATTTGTAATAGGTATTTTTATTGTAGTGGCCCATTTATGTATTAAAGATTGAGATAAAGAAAGTGAAGAAAGCGAAGAAAGGGAAAGTCATAATAGATTTCACAGTGATGCAAATCAATATATGCAATTTCATTATTTCGATAGTCATTGTTTTGAACACCAGGTTTGAATAATTTCATGATGATTGTATTTTACTATAATTTATTACATTAGAATTTTCATTTTGTCAACTTCATAGTCCAATATATTAAAGAATTACTAATTATGTCACTTTAAAAAATATCCACTTAAATTATCATTTATTTAATCCCAATTACATTAAATTTCAATAATAATTATGAAGATAAAATACATTTTAAAAATATATTAGAACAATATCCATATACATCTATAATTATATTCATAATTTGATATTTTAACAAATAAAACTATAGGCTATAAATAATGTACATATTTATACATAAAGAAAATCTTCTCTGTCCCAAATTGTTTCCACCCTTTAAATAATATGTTTTGTGGTTTAACAAAAAACCATTGTTTAATATATAATTGCTTAAATTTTTCTAAATTAATATATATAATTAAATTTTATTTCGCATATTTGAAGTATAGTTATTATATTAAAAACTTTAAATATAATAAATAATATTTATATAATTGTATTACATAATTAATTATGAAATAATAACATTATTTATAAAGATATATTATAAACAAAGAATAGATCTAAATCTCAATTTTAGCTAAAATATTTTTTTAAAATTTAGTTATATTAAAGTCTTATATTTTAAAATAAATATTCCATATTTTATATTTTGGTATGTAATATATTTGTGGCGTACAACTTACGTATAATAAAAATATCAAATACAGTAACCGAATTTAATTAAAAATGTAAATTTATTTTATATTAAAATATTAAATAAGATAATTAAATATATTAAACAAAAAAACAATCTAATTAAGTGATCGCATTCAATTTCAATTTTACAAAAAATTATATTTAATAGTAGTAATTTTTTTTCTCTATCCAGGATGCTTCAAAACAATAGTAAGAATAAGTTTCCTAAAAATAAAGAAATATAGAAATATATAATTCTCCTTTTTAAAGGGAAAATAATCTAATTAATTAAATAATTAAAACATTAATAGTTAATTATGATTCCTTGTTTATACTTTGTATAATCTATTATTAAAATTGAACTCTAAAGGATAATATTATTATATATATAATTAATAAATATAAAATATATAGTTAAAAAAGCAATTATTATGAAGAAGGTGTAATAATGTAATTTGAAATATAACAATATAAGATCATTGTTTTAATATATTAATTTTATTTTATTTCATCTTTTTATTTAAATTTTTGTTTTTACTTATATATATGTTTTATTATTATTATTATTATTATTATTATTATTATTATTATTATTATTATTATTTTTTTTTTTTATTTTGTTTTATTTCTCAATGAATTTGAATGTACGATTTGCACTTGGAACTAGTTTCTATCTCATAAAAGATATTATTATAATTATTATTATAATTATTACTATTAATTACATTTAATTTTTTATTTAAAAAATATTTTGTTCATTTATTTATTTACTTTATAATATTTAATTACAAATAATTATAATATATTTATTTAATTCATTTATTTATATATATAATAACAATAACTATTTTTATTTTTATTATTTATTATTTATTATTTTTTATTTTTTATTATTTATTATAATCTTTTTTTTTTTTTTTTTTTTTTTTTTTTAATGGGGATTTTATATGACCACTGCCTAAAATAAAAGAGTATTAATAATAAAATAAAAAATAACAAATATATTCTATTTACCATTAATTATTCATAAATTATTATTTTACTTCATATATATATATTAAAAAAAATTTATAATTTTACTTCTCTATTCTCTCTATTAAAAAAAAGAAAATTAATTTAATTAAAAAATGATTTAACAGTTAAAGTTAAAAATAAAAAACTTTTTTTTTTTTTTTTTTTTTTTTTTTTTTTTTTCTTTTTTAAGATTATTCTTAATTATATTAGTATAATAGCTTATTGTTGTTTTATGAAAGAAATAGGTAATCAATAGGATTTATTTTTATGGGAATTTTATTTTAAATGACTGCCTAAAATAAAAAAAAGTATTAATAAAAAAATAAAAATACCAAATATATTTATTTACCTTTAATTATTATTTTACTTCATATATTTATTTTTCTATTCTCTATATTAATTGAAAAAAAATATTAATTAAAAATTAAAATAACAGTTAAAGTTACGAACATGACTTTTCTTTTCTTTTTCTTTCATTCTACCCTTTTAATTTAAACTTTTATTTATTTTTTTTTTTTTTTTTACTATTTTAAATTAATTTTTATTTATTTTTCTTTCTTTATTTTTTTAAACCTCTTTTATTAAAAAAAAAATAATAAAATAAAATAATAAAGTTTCTTTTTTATAAGGAGATAGAATTATTTTTAATAGTAGTAATTTTATGATGCTTTAAAACAATACTAAGAATAAGTTTCCAAAAAATGAAGAAATATACAATTCTCCTTTTCAAAGGGAAAATAATCTTATTTAATTTAATTATTTAGGTGTCTAACCTAAAAATGATTATCTAATAAATTTGAAATATAATAAAAGATCATTACTTTAATATAATAAATTTTTTTATTTCATATTTTTATTTAAATTTTTATTTTTATTTATATATATTCATTATTATTATTATTATTATTATTTATTTTATAATTTATCTTATTTCTCAGTGAATTTCACCATACTATTAGTTCTTGACTGGACTCGGAAGTAGTTCCGCTCACACTCATAAAAGATATTATTATAATTATTATAATTATTTTTTTTTTTAATTTTATTATTATTATTATTATTATTATTATTATTATTATTATTATTATTATTATTATTATTATTATTATTATTATTTATTATTTATTATTATTTTTTTTATAAAATTATTTTTCTTTTCCTTTTATTAATTATATAAAGTATTATTTTATGAAGAAAGTAGATAATCGATTGGAAAAAAAATTCTTTTTTTTTTTTTTTTTTTTTTTTTTTTTTATTCAGTGGATGACTACCTAAAATAAATAAATATTAATTATAAAATAAAAATAACAAATATATTTACTTACTATTGATATTCAAAAATTATTATTTTACTTCATACATATTTATATATTCATTCTTCCCTTTTAATTAGACCAATTACTTTTAATTTTTTTTTCTTTTAAATTTTATTATTTTAATTCAAAGATAAATTAATATTATAAATGCTGAAAAAATATCACATCATTTATTATTATTTTATTTATATTATATTATATTATTTTATTTATTTATTTTTTTTTTTTAAGAAAAGAGGTTTAAAATAAAGTTTTTTTTTTTTTTAGAGAGAGAAAGAATTATTATTAGTAATAATCTTTTCTTTAAAACAATCGTAAGAATAAGCTTCCTAAAAATAAAGAAATATAGAAATATATAATCCTCCTTTTCAAAGGGAAAATAATTTTAATTAATTAAATAATTAAAACATTAATAGTTAATTATGATTCTTTATTTATACTTTGTATAATTTATTATTTAAATCTCTAAAAGAACAATTTATTATATATATATAATTAATAAATATAAAATATATAGTTAAAAAAGTAATTTTTATGAAAAAGGTGTAATAATGTAATTTGAAATATAATAATAAAAAACCATTGCTTTAATATAATAATTTTATTTTATTTCATTCTTTTATTTAAATTTTTATTTATATATATATATGTTTTATTATTATTATTATTATTATTATTATTATTATTATTATTATTATTATTATTATTTTTTCAATTTTCAATTTTTTATTTTTTATTTTTTATTTTATTTTATTTTTTTTTTTTTATTTTTTATTTTTTTTTTTGATTTTATTTTATTTCTCAATGAATTTGACCGTACGATTAGTTCTTGCTTACACTCGGAACTAGTTCCACTCTTTCTCATAAAAGGTATCATTATAATAACTATTATTACTATAACAATTATTAATTATTTTTTATAATTTTTTATCATTTTTTTTTATAAAATTATTTTTCTATTCTTTATATTAATTATTTTTATATTAATTAATTATTTTAAGAATTATTATATGAAAGAAATAGATAATCAGTGGAAATTTTTTTTTTTTTTAATATAGATAATATAATAAAAATTACATATATATTAACTCAATCATTAATATTTGTAAATTTTTATTTTATTTCATTTATACATATATATATATATTTAAAAAAAAAAAAAAAAAAATTAATAATTTTATTTCATTATTCTCTATATTAATTAAAAAAAAAATATTTATTAAAAATTAATTTAACTGTTAAAGTTAACAACACAACTTTTCTTTTCTTTTCTTTCATTCTTCCCTTTTAATTAAACCAATTGCTTTTATTTTTATTTTTTTTTAAATTTTATTAATTTAGTTCAAAAATAAATTAATATTATAAATATTAAAAGTGTCACATCAATTAATTTTTTATTATTATTTTTTTTTTTAAGAAAAGAGGTTTAAAAAAATAAAGTTTCTTTTTTTTTTTTTTTTTTTTTAGAGGGAGATAGAATTATTATTATTGGTAGTAGTAATTTTTTTCTCTCTTTCATCCATGATACTTTAAAACAATAGTAAGAGTAAGTTTCATAAAAATGAAGAAATATATAATCCTCATTTTTAAAGGTAAAATAATCTTAATTAATTAAATATTCATTTAGGTGTCTAACTTAAAATAGAAAAATTGCAATTAAAAATATTTAAGGTAGGATGTCTTTTAATTTGAAAGGATGAAGTAAAAGTCTGGTTTAAATAGTTTACTAATAATAGATTTTAAAAAAAAAATTTTTTTTATATAACTTAATCATTTTAGAAAAGCACCAAGTTTATTAATATATCATCCTTTTTTTTATTTTTTTTTTTTTTTTCATTTAGTTCTTTTTATTGATATTTTTGTTTTTATTTATAATATGTATATAGAATTAAATAAGTGAATATTATAAAATGATTGTTATGCATATCTACTTTAATTTTTATATAGAAATTTTAAAACAATTTTAAAAATAAATATAATTAATAACAAATAAATAAATAAATAAATAAATAAATAAAAGAAAAGAAAAGAAAAAACATTGAATCATTAAAACATTAATAGTTAAACAAGATTCCTTGTTTATACATCGTATAATCCATTATTAAAATTGAGTTCTAAAAGATATAAATTTATTATATATATATATATATATAATTAAAAGATATAAAATATATAATTAAAAGTAATTACTATGAAGGAGGTGTAATAATATAATTTGAAATATAATAATAAAAGACCATTATTTTAATATATTAATTTTATTTTATTTCATCTTTTTATTCAAATTTTATTTTACTTATATAAATATATTTATAATAATAATTATTATTATTATTATTTTATATATATATATATATATATTTTTTTTTTTTTTAGTTTTATCTTATTTCTCAATGAATTTCACCATACTATTAGTTCTTGATTGCATTCGGAGTTAGTTCCGCTCACTTTCATTAAAGATATTATAATTATTATTATTACTTTAACTATTTTTATTATTATTATTATTATCATTTTTTAATTTAATTTTATATTTATTATTATTTATTATTTTTTTTTTATTTGTTATTATTTATATTAGATGACTGCCTAAAATAAATAAGTATTAATAATAAAATAAAAATATCAAATATATTTATTTACCTTTAATTATTATTTTACTTCATATATTTATTTCTCTTTTCTCTATATTAATTAAAAAAAAAAAGCATTTATTAAAAAATTAAAATAATAGTTAAAGTTACCAACACAACTTTTCTTTTCTTTTTCTTTCATTCTACCCTTTTAATTAAATCAATTAATTTTAATTTTTTTTTTTTTTTTTTTTTTTTTTTTTATTTGGGGATTTTTGATGACTACCTAAAATAAATAAGTAATAGTAATAAAATAAAAATAACAAATATATTTTATTTACCATTAATATTCATATATTATTCTAGTTCATATATATATATATATATATATATTAAAAAGAATTATTAATTCTATTCTCTATATTGATTAAAAAAAAAAAAAAGTATTTATTTAAAATTAAAATATCTGTTAAATTTAACAATACAAATTTTCATTTTTTTTTTTTTTTAAAAAATTTTATTCCATAATTCAAGGATAAATTAATAATATAAATAATATATATATCTAATATGTCACATTAATTATTATTATTTTTTTTTTTTTTTTTTTTTTTTTTTTTTTTTTTTTGGAGGGATAGAATTATTATTATTAGTAGTAATCTTTCTTTCTTTTATCAAGTGGAATAAATCTTTTTTTTTTTTTTTTTTTTTCAATGTGGATTTTAGATAACTGTTAAAATAAACAAGTATTAATAATAAAATAAAAATAACAAATATATTTATTTACCATTCATATATTATTATTTTACTTCATATGTATATTTATTTTTTTATAAAAAAAAAAAAAAAATTTAATAATTTTATTTCTCTATTCTCTATTAATTAAAAAAAAAATAATAATAATAAAATTTGTTAGAATATGTTTGTAAAACATGCTTCAAATGTATTAAAACATAATGTAATTCACACACACATATATGTATTTTTTATATAAATAATCTTTATTTCTAATAATTATAAGTTAATTTATAAAATGTCTAAAAAAAAAAAAAAAAAAAAAAAAAAAAAAACAATAACAAAAACAAATAACACTACATTGATTTATTGTTATTTTTAAATATTATAATAACATAATGTAATTTTTTTTTTTTTTTTTTTTTTTTTTATTATTATTAATATAAATATATTGTAAAATTATTGTAAACTATTAATATAATAAATATAAATATAAACTGTGTAAAAAAAAAAAAGAAAAAAAAATTAAAAATATAAATAAAAATTAATGCACATATATTATAATTTTTATTATAATATATATATATATATTGAAAACTAAAAATAATTGTTTTCTAAAACTTTAAATGTTTATTATATTGTTTGAAAATATATAAAATTAAATAATAATAATAATAAAAAAAAAAAATAATTAATATTAATAATTTTTAAAAATTTATTATTATTCTTTTCTTCTTCTTTACTTAATTCCTATTAATATTGTATATTAATCTATTTAGATTTAGATGATCGAAGTGTATTTATTTGAGTGGTATCGATAACATGAGTAGTATCATCTTTCATAACCTTTTTAACCTTTCTAGAAATATTATTTAATGATTTAGCAATATCCTTTAAACGTTGCTGACTAATTTTAGTAATTTTTCTTTCTCCATTTCCATTATCTTTATCTTTACTGTCATCTTTAACATTTATGGTTTGTTGATAGGCTTCACAAACTTCGGCTTGGGCAGCATTAATCTTTGGAATAATTGATTTTATTTTCTTAATATACTTTTCTTCATCCTATTTTATATATTTTACCATTAATATCATAATTATTTTATAAATATATATATGTTTTTTTTTTTTTTTTTTTTTTTTTTTTTTTTTTTTTTTTAATATTATAAAAAATAAATTAGATAATTAATTATATATTCAAAATAAAAATAAAAATAAAAATAATAATAAAAATAAAAATATATATATATATAAAATAATTATATATAAAATTATTGTATATAATATAAAAATAATTTTATTATTATATTTTAATTTAAGAATTTATTTATTTGTAATTATTAATATGTATATATATACATATATATATATATTTTTTTTTTTTCTTACTTGTTTAGAAAGTGTATTAAATAAAATTTCAAGGAAACGATAAGCTTGAGAAAGTTGGAAAACCTTGATAGCATTAGAATTTGGAAGTGGTTTTGGAGAGAGATGTTCTACAATAGTATCTACAAATTCCCAGGCTATCATTGGGAAACGTTGAATAACAACTGTAAATTGTCCTGGTCTAAGATTAGTATGATTTTTAGTCATAAACTTTTCTAATAATTCACCGTAGAATTTTGAAAGGCGTTTAACAATCTTTTCATCATATACCGGAACGGATGTAGCATTAGCAGGAGTAGATTCAGCTTCTCCGCTCTTCTTTGATTTTTTATTATTGGTAGTGGTGGTGGTAGAAGTAACTTCCTTCTTAATATTGTTACCAAGAATAACTTTAGCAATAAAGATTGAAGCTTCACCAGCTAAATTACAAAGTTCTGGTTCATTACATTTTTCAGCAAATTTATTAACTTCTTCTAATAAATCAAATAATTCTTCAGTATTAACATTGGTCTTTGGATAATCCTTAATTTTTAATAATCTATTCTTTAATAAGGATTGAACTCTTTCGAAGAGTTGTTGTTGATCATGACTACCATAAAATTGTTTAACTAAATGTAATAATGGCATAACCAATTCTAAAACTAAAACATTGGCAGATTGTTTCTTAATGAAAATATCTAACATTTCTAAAACTTTGAATTTAAAATGAAGAATTTGTTGTTTAGAATCTCTTCTGCTATTCTTAATAATCTTTCTTTGCTTAAAGATTTCGGCTAATTTTTCATCAAAGTCAAGCATTTCATCATCATTTAAATCTGGTAATTCTTCTTCTTCTTCATCAAGTTCACCAGCATTATTTGGATCTTTCTTTTGTAAAACTGCTTGAATCTTTCTTCTTAATTCTTCATCAACTTCTTCATCATTATCATCTTCTTCAATATCTAAATCATCATCATCATCATCGCCATCTTCCATAACGATATCATCATCTTCTCCATCGACATCCATATTATCTTCATCATCATTTTCTTCAATAATATTTTCATTTTCTTCTGGGTTTAAAACCTATTGAATAAATATATTAATATATTAAATTAATATTGTTCATTTATTAAATGATGTTGATTTATTAATTAATTTATTTAATAATTATTATTATTAAATGTTATTCTAAGTAATTAAATAAATATTATAATAATTAAAAATGAAATATTTTTTTTTAAAAAAAAAATATTTCTTTTCTCAATCCATACATTAACAATTAAAGTAATAGCATTCTTTGTAAGTTTACTACAGAAAGCCTTAAAAACTTTTTCAGTAAGGTTTCTTAATAATAAAGATGGCTTCAATAAGAAACTAAGTAAAACATCAACAAGAACTTCAATTGGATTAGCTTCTTCTTCTTCATTCTCATCCTTAGAAGCATCTATTATTTATTAAAACAAAATATAAATAATTACATATATATATAAATAAAATAATAATAAAAAGTTAATAAGAATTTTTATTAATTTTTATTATTTAAATATAAACATAAATAAATTAATTTTTAAAAACATTACTTTTCTTAGATTTTTTATTCTCAGTTGGGAATATTCTAATATAACAATTAACAATATCATCAATATTAGAAATAGCTTCAGCAGCATCTGAATGAATTAAAATAACAAGATGAACTAATAAACTTTCAAATGCCTTTAATTGTATTATTTCTTCCTTATCAGTGGCTTCTGATAACTATTAATATTTTAAAAATTAAATTTATAATTTATTATTATTAAATAAATAAATAAATAAATAAATAAAATAAAATAAATAAATTCATAGTATTATGAATATATTATAAATATAAACATAATGCATTTTATATTTTATATTATATAAATATATATTAGTATTTAATATAAAATATTTATAATTATATATTTGTATTATTATTTTATTATAAATATTAATTTTTTCATAAAAATTTTAATACGACTATAAAATACTAAATATTTTGCTTTTTTATAATATAATAAAATTAAAAGAAAAAAATTTTTTAATTACTTTTTTGTTAATAGAATTAAGAGTACTCTTAGCACTTGTTTTAGCAGCTTTTGCTTCTTTATCTAATTCAGTTAAAAATTTTACATTCTTTGCAGAATTTAATTTATCAATGATTTGTAAAAGTTGAGTAGATGGAGCTTCTTCTTCGGAATTAGCAAGAGCTGGGGAATTTAAAGATTCACCCAAAACAGTTAAGAAACGAGAACGACAGAGTTCTTGAGTTTTTTCTGAAACTTCTGGCTTGGGTAAAACTTTAAGGTTTTCAGTGAAAGTCTTCTTACTTTCTTTTTCAACAACACAAAAACCATTAATAAATAAGAATTCAAATATATTTAAATAAACTTCATTATCTTTAGGTAGTTTTTGATTTTTAATTATGAATACTAATTGATCTACTACCCAAGTACGATGTGCTTCAACCTTTTTAGTATCCGCTTCAAAACTTAATAAATAAATATGAATATAAATATAAATATAATTATAATTATATTAAAATTATGAATAAGGAATTTAATAAATTATAATTAATACCATTTATAAATATTTAACATATATATACACATACATATATATATTAATACCATAATTATTAAAATAATTATTTTTCATTACCTGTCTTGATCTAAGAAAATATTTCTTAAGTAATTAATATAAGATTTAATTCCTTCAACCTTTAATGTACCAATAATAGAATCAATAGTCTTAGTCTTAGTAATCTTATCAAAGTTTAGATTTCCATGTTTACCAGTTAATTGAGCAATTAAAGAGATAGCTACACTAGAATCCTTTGAAGCAGTCTCAATGAGATCTTGAATTAATTGTAAAGCTAATTTATGAAGATAAGTCTTATTAATAGAAAGATTATTAATTAATGAACGCATGAAATTTGGTGCAAAAATGAATGGAATTTTTTCAGTAGAGAGCTTAGGCAAGATAATTTTAAATAACGAGAAACCAAGATATTTTCTTTCATAAGTAGAATTGAATAAACATTCTTTTTTAATTTTTTTTTTTTAATTTCAATTTTTAATAATAATTAATGAAAAATATTTTAATTTTAAATTCATTACATATGTTTTATATATATATATATAATTTTTTTTTTTTTTTTTTTTTTTTTTTTTGTTATTTTATACAATTACTATTTTTATTAAATACATTATATATCTTTAAATTTTTTTTACCATCAACAACTGTTAACCATAAATCTTGAAGAGTTATTATTTCTTCATCTTCATTATTAAATAATTTATTGAAAATAATATTCCAAACAAAATGAATATGTGGATGGGTGTATGAAGATTCCTATTAATAATATATTTATTAATGTTTTCATTTTATTGAAAATTTTATTTATCATTATAAAAAAAAAGTATAAAAATATTAATATTTATATATTAATTTTAATTATTATTATTTTTTTTTTAAAAAAAAAATTATTGCTAATAGAAAACCTACCTTCAATATTGTTGTTAATTTAGATGAATTTGAGAAATGTAATACTTTTGTATATTTCCAATTTATAACTTTAGAATAATCAAATGTTGGATATAATTCTTGTGCTTTGATAGTAAATGCAAGTTCTTCTGGTGTATTTACACCATCTTTTAAAACTTCAGTAATAATATAATCTAAAATATTTTTATTATTTATCTTCTTTATCTATTAATTTTAAAATTACATTTAAAAAATATATTAATTTTGAAATTTCATCTTTTTTTTTTTTAATATTTTTATATTATTTGAAAATTTATAATAAATGCTGCTATAATATATCCTATTTATCATTTTTTATAATATTTAAATATCTATATTCATTTCTTAATTATTCTTATATATCTCGAAATATTTAATATCATTTTAAATTTATTTTTTAATTTTGATATTAACCTGTGTAAAGAGTAATATAATGATTTTGAAACTTGATTCCTTTAAATATGATTTTCTATTTGAACAAATTAATAAATATTCAAACATCTTTTTTAATTCTTCTTCTGTAGTATTTGGATGTTCAATGATTCCTGATTTAATTATTGAAGCAACACCAAATAATTTACCAAATAACATTTCTTTTTCTTCCTATTAAACATTATGTAAAAATGTATATATATATATTTATTATAAATTAATAAAAATAAACTTTTTTCAATTTTTTTTTATTCATTTAAATTAATAAATAAGAATTACTTGAGCTTTCATTCCATTTGAAATTTCAGTAGCTTTTTCTAAAAGTGCTAATACATCTGAAATAGTAATGAAAGATAACATAGAAAGTAACTAGATTTTATATAATTTCAAGATGTCATAAAATTAAAATAGTTTAATTTATAGATGTTAGAAAAACCTTTTATTATAATAGATTTAAATTAAAAATTTTATTAAAAAAAAATATCTTTTTAAGCTTTATTTACTTCAGTTAAAGCAACTGAGAAACCCTGTCTTGCACTATCTCTTGAGGAAGGAAGACCACGAATTAAACGTTTTAATGAGTAAAGAACATCTGGTGAACAAAGAGCCTCTAAACGTTCAACTGAAGTATCTTTTAAATATTCATCCCAATTATCTTTATTTTCTTTTTGATATTGTTCTTGAAATTGATATAAAGCTTTAATAAGGGATACTGCAGCCTTGTTTCTGGCTTCTGCATTTATTGATGCTAAATCCCAAAAATATTGTAATGTAGACATATTACCAATATTTTTTATAATTTTTATTTTATTAATATAATTTAACTTATTTTTTTTTTTTTTTTTTTTTTTTTTTGAATTTTTTTTTTTTGAATTTTTTTATTTGCAAAAAATTGACCAATTAAATTTCATCAAATTAATAGAAAAACCAAATAAAATAAATTTCTATATTTTTAATATTAAATTTTTTTTTTTTTTTTTTTTTTTAAATGAAATAAATATATATTAATCTTTTAAATAAATGAATATTCATTTATTTAAAATAATAATATATATTTTCTATATAAAATAATATTAATTTTTTATATTTTAATATCTTGGATTTCTCATATTAATATAGAAAAAGTTTTTTTTTTTTCTTTAGTTAATATATAATTATTCTTAATTTTTATTATTTTAATAATCATCGGTTAAATATTAAATAACTAAAATAAGAAAAAAAAATTATTTAATTATATAATATTTTATTTTTTAATTTTTTTACAATAATAATTTTATATAATTTATTATTAAATTTTTATATTTCAGTAAATATTATATAAAAAGTCTTATATTAATAATTTTTTTTTAAATATTTTTTTATTTTTTGATATATATTTTATTACAATTTAAAACAAAAATTTTATAAAATATATATATTTAATATACAAACTTTTTTTTTTATTGATTTTTATTTAATAATAAAATAATAAAACCAAAATGAAAATTCATATTTAATATAAATTTTTAATTTTTTTTTTTTTTTTTGTTCCAATTTCTTTATAAAAATAACAAATTGATTGATATGTAGATTACTTTATATACATACAAATTTCAATATTACAAAAAAAAAAAAATTATTGATTTTTTTTACATTGACATCTTGTTTGATTATTAATAAAAAATGAAAAAAATTTATATTATTTACTATATGTTAAATTTAGTAAATTATCAAATTTATATATATGAATATTTCTATCAATTATGTTATATACATTGATAATGAATTATGTGTTCTTTTTTTTTTTTTTTTTTTTTTTGTGTAATTTTTGCTTTTAAAAATTATTCAAAATGAAAATTACATATAGATATAGAAAAGAACTGAAATAATAAGAGAAAAAATAAAGGTAAATCCTTTAGTAATTCTTGAAATAGTACCACTTATATTACATTTTTCTGGATTATTATCATCATTAACACATTCAATATATCCCATGTGAGCAAGAGAACAAATTTCAACATTATCAGTCTTTTCATTAACAGCAACATAATTGTTCATACAAACTAAATCAAACTCACTATCTTTTTCTTCAACAGTGTAAGTACAATTTGTGAAAACACCAGAAACAGCAGCAACATATTTACCGTTAAGACTGGTAACCATTGCAGTTGAATTATTGACTTGATTAATACTTTCCACAGCATTCTTAATCTTTTCTGGATAATGTTCACTGAAAGCAACTGGGAAGTTGATGATAACTCTGTCATCAAATTCACAAGTTTTATCACTGACAAGACTAAGCATATAACCTGAACCACAGTAATAATACTTCGAATCAATGTAGTAGTATTGACCAACAATACAATTCTTCTTATTACATTCAGTTTCTTCTAATCCTTCTGAATCATAAACACATTGATAAAGTTCTCCACTTACAGTGAAGAAGTGACCATTACTAGTAATTTTTTCACATTGGTTTTTGTCTTGATCACATTCATACATTTCTTTATCAACAGTGAAGTAATAACCTGTTCTTACTTTACCATCAATTTTTGTTCTGTTATTGTTCAAACTGAATCTGTTAATGTAGGTATCGGTTGGATCAACACTAACTAAAGCATAACCAGAAGCTGGTGGGGATACCCATTTCTTTTGAGTGTATCTAAACATGTAAGTGCTAATCTTATCGTAATAATATACACCTTCTTCTGGAGTAACAATATCACATTTAGATTCTTGACATCCGTAAACTCTTACAGAATTATTTCTTCCATCATAATCTCTAATAGTAGCTGTACTATTGGTAGACATACTAATAACATAGTATGCTGTATCTACAACTCTTTCAGCAGCAAATGCATTCATAACATACATGTACTGAGAGAGTCCATAAATTTTGGAAGAAATACTATCTGCCTTATAACATTCACCAGTTTCACGAGATTTAATATCATTAGTAACTAATGCAAGTTCACCCTTGTATGTAATACAAAATTCCATACTCTTAATATCAGCTTTTGGTGTACACTTGTTATTTGAGTAAATACAAATGACACTTTCATCATATGCAAATGAATAGGAATCACTATTTGGATTATATTGAATAATCTTCTTATTTACATCAGCATAGTAAGATGTAGTTTCTGGTTTATCAACAATACTACAACTACTATCATTACATTTGAAAAGCTTAACGTTTTCGTTGTTATAGTTTTCAACGTTGTTTCCATTAACTAAAGTATTGGTTTCAACATTAATGAAGTAGTAACCAGTATTTACAATTTGAGTAATGCTACTATCGGAAACTTTGTAAATACTACTGCCGACAGTGTAATAATTTTCGCTGTATTTTTCAAGAGCTTCAATACAGTTTGTTGTGGTTGTTGTGTATGTATAAATAGAAGTAGTACCATCAATAATGTATGGATCAATAACAACAGTATCAGTAGCAAAGTAAATTACAGAACGATCACTGTTTGTACAATAGCTACCAGCAGAAATAGCGCTAACAGTAGAGGTACTAATGGTTACTCTGTTATTAATAAAACATTTATTATTACTGAAAGTACAAACAGGAATAGATAACAATTCTGAAGTAGTAAGTTCATTACATCCAGTGGAAGTACAAGATATAATATTATATACTACAGAAGTTGTAGCTCTTCCTTCATTGGATACACCATCTTCTTCATTTTCTCCAGGAATAGTTTCTCTCTTTGAAGAAATAATTTGAGTAGTAGCACTACGATAGATACCATTAGTTACAGAAATAGCCTTACATGGAGTATTAAAACAATTAATAAGAATATTTGATGTTTTAGCAACATAATAACCAACACTAGCTTCCTTTAATTCACAATTGACATTTGTCAAGGCAGTACATTCAATAATTTTCTTTCCGATATCTGCAGTGATAGCAGCATTGTAATAACCAGCTGATGCATTAACAGTACTACATGATACTGCATTTTCACAGAAAATAAGTATACTACTATCATTTGTCATGAAGTAACCATCAGTAGCACTAGTAGTAGTACAGCTCCTGTTTTTACATTTTATTAATGCTTTTTGTATTTTGTCTGTACCATTATTAAGGTAATAATGTTCCTTCTTTTGAATACTACTATTATTAATTAGTTCACAATTTGTAGTTGAAGTACATTTTATAATTCCTACATTTCCACTACTATCATCAGCACTACTGAGGTAATAACCACTTGTTGCAGTAGTAGAACGACATAGATTACTATTACAATAAATTAATGGATTTGTACTTTTATCACTACCGACATTTACATAGTAATTACTTGAAGAAGCAGGTTTACATACACCAGATTCACAGCTAATAATTGTTTTCTTTGCACTACCATTGCTACTGTCTAAATAATAACCATCACTATCAATTGCTACAATTTCTCCCTTTGAATTACAGTAATATCCAATACTGTTTTGAACATCGAGTAAGTATGTTTCACTGACACATGATTTACTAATACTACAAGTTTTCTTTGTTTTATTACAAGTATAAATGGTAGTATCAGTTCCTGGAGTACCACCTTCAGCTACTTTATGGGTATTATCATTAACATAAACAATACCATTTTCAATAACTCTTGCAATATAATAATTCGTAACCTTAAATAACGTACTCATATTAGTACCAACTCCTGGAAATCCTCCGCTAGATGTGACTTCAACGAAGTAATAAAGTGATTCATTATTAGCAGCGACACCAGAATATTTTTCATCATCTTCATCAGCAGTTGAATCAATTATAAGTTTGAGATTTTTATTTTCATCAAATTTATAGTTTCCGTTAAGCTCTTTATCATAAATACTACTAGTAGTAGATGAGCATGAATTTTCATTACATACTAATATTTCAGCAGCTCCAGTAGTTACATCTACATAATATCCTGGAAGAATATCTTTTCCAATTTTTAAAGATGTACAACCTTTATCTGAATCACATTCAATTAATGGATATGAAGCCTTTGTATTATCATCAGCATTTCTGTAATATCCATCACTAGTTACAGAACTTTTTATTTCACATGTCATTTTACCTTCCGCTTTACTACAATGAATAACTTTGTAAAGAGATTCATCCTCTCTATCTACAGTAAGATAATAACCGTTATCAATGACTTCTTCTTGAAGTTTACATGTTTTACTATGGCAACATATTAATGCTGGAGTTTTTGCTTCACTAGTGGTTTCACCTTTTTGATTAAGGAAATATGAATTAACAGGTGGAGTATAGATTTCACAACTATCTTCTTCGGCACAATATATAACTGATTTATTTGAGAGTGAATTTATATAATAATATTGACTTTTTTCTGCTTTCGTTAAACTACAACTTATTGTACCATCTTCTAATTCACACTTTATTAATGGTTTATCACCAATAGTCAAGAAGTAGCCTTCTTCACTTTGACTACTTGATTTACATCCACCTGATCTTATACACTTTATAAGTGTATCTTTCGAATTTAAATAAACAACACTATCTAAATTTGTTTTACCATTAAATGGATCTTCTATAATACATCCTTCTTCTTTTGTACATAAAATAATTGCATTTGTTGTGGATGGTGCAGAGATTCCTAAATTTAGGTGGGCTTGACGTTCTATTTCACTATTATCAGCTTCTGCACATTTATTTTTAATAAGTTGATAATTCATACTGTTGTTGCTTTCATATACATTAATATAATACTTTTTATCTGAACCTACTTCATATAAATCAGTATCTTTAATTTCATTACATTCAGTTTTTCCACCTTCTGATTCTTTTGTACATTTATAAATAACTGATACACTTATACTAGTTTTGTCTTCTAAATATTCACTATCAAGTAATATATCTCTATCATTAAAAAAATAATAGCCCACTTCATTAAGGCATGAATCTTCCCTTTTTTTTGCTCCTGCTGTTTGAACTTTGCATATAGTATTATCGATTTTCTTTATACAATATTTAGTTGGAGTATCTGCTCGTTTTCTTTCTTGAGAATCTTCACATTCCTGAAGAGCAGCATATACATTAACCAATGAACATCCCAATAAAATTAATCTTTAAAATAAAAATAAAATTATTAAAAAACAATTATTATTTATGAAAATATTATTTTTATTTTTCATTATCTTTTTTCTAATTGATATTATTTAAACTTACATTGTCAATAAATTTGTTTTTGGTTTCATTTTTTTTTATTATTATTTAATTTTTTAATATTTCTATATTATATTTTATATAATTATAAATTATAAATAAATATATATATCATAAATTAGTTCCAATTATATATATATTTTTTCTTATCTAATTTTTATTCATTATTTATTTATATTTTATTTAACTATATAGTATTTTATTATTTCAATTATTTTGAAAAAAAAATAATATTAAAAATATTATCGTACATTTTAAATGATTGAAAATGAAAAAAATTCTTCTATTACGTATATATTTTCTATATTTTCAATTTATTTTTTAAATAAATATTAAATCATTAATTTTTTAATAATTTATAATAATAATAAAAACAATAAAAGAGAGAGAAAATTTTTGCTTTTTATTTCATTTCAATGGAAATTAAAAAAGATTTTATTATTATATGAAAATGTAAAGTAAATTATAAAGTATATAAAATAAAGTTTTTTTTTATAAATAATTATTAGTTTTATCTTAAAAATAAAAAAAATCTTTATTTTTTATTATGTACTATAAATATTAAGAAAACAATGATAAAAATAAATATTTCATAAAAACTTTAATTATATTTATATATGAATTTAAATGAATATTATATAAAAAGTTTTTATTAATTAAAATTAAGCATGTATAATTAATAAAATACAAGATATAAGAAATGTAATTTATTTTTATTTTATCAATATTATAGGAATAATCTAAAATAATAGGAAATTTGAAAAATAATTAAATCTAAGTAGTAAATATCGAGGAGTATATAATAATAATAATAATAATAATAATAATAATAATAATAATAATAATAATAATAATAATAATAATAATAATAATAATAATAAAAGTATTAATAATAAAATAATTTTAAATAATAATAATCATTTTATATTTATAAATTTTATAAAATTGACTAATTATTATTAGTTACTATTTAAATCAAAAATGGATCATGCTTTCTTTTTTTTAAAAAAAAAATATAGCTAAATAAATAATGAAATTAAATAAATCGGAAAATAAAATATGGTAAAAAATCATTTTAATTAGGTGGTAATTCCCAAAATAATAACAAGATTATTAGTAAAAAATTTTTAAAAAACTGAATAATTATTAAATTTTATTTTATTCAATTTTTTTTAATGATTTTAAATTTTTAAATTTCGAGACATGTCATTAAATACAATATTGTTTAACAAAAGTCATAACAGTATAATATATATATATATTTCAAATCGAACCAAAAATATTAATAAAAATGTATTAATTAAGATATAATATTTACTAATATTAACAAAAAAAAGTCATAAATGTTTCAACTTTTTTTTATTCATATTACTAAATTTGATGATTAATTTTAAAACGTATATATCAAATATATAAATAGAAAAGAAAAAATATAGCATGATAGTTCAATTTTTTTTTTAGTTTGAATATATATAGTAACTTCTTTTTTTTTTATAGCAAGAATATATATTTTAAGAATATTTATATTTTTTTAGATTGATTATATATTTTAAGAATAGACAAAAAAATTTATAACAAAAAATTATATATGGAATCGGAATTATTTCATATATATAAATAAATATTTACTTTTTTGCAAAAGTTCCATTTACTATATATATAGATATTAAAGCTTTTAAAGTGTTCATATAATTTCCAAGTAAATAAATCTTAAATAATTTTTATATAATAAAAAAAATTCATTATTTAATTAAAATTTTATTTATTTTATAAAAATCTTATTATTTAAAAAATTCTTTTTTTTTAAAAAAAAAAAAAAATCTTTATTATTAATTATATATCTTGATATATATATATATATATATATATAAATGATTTTAATTTTATTTTTATTTTTATTTTTTATTTTTTATTATTTTTTTTCGATATATTCTTATAAAAATAGATATACTTTTAATTTAATAAAAGAAATTAAAATAAAAATAAATATTATTATATGAATAATTTTGTCTTTATTTTAATAATATTAATAAAGTAAATAATTAAATTTCTGATATATGTAAAATCATTCAAAGTTTTTATGAAATATTATTAAATAATAATATTTTCTGTTATTTGTAGTTTTTAAACAAAAATAATTCCTTTTCTATTAGGATATTAATAAAATAGTGATCTATAAATATAAATTAACTAAAATAATATTGTAGTTAATGATTTTAAACATTAACCCTACCTCGAAGTTTGGAAATCTTAAAAATTAAATATTATTATACTTATATATTGCATATTATGTATAATTATAAGTGATAATTTGTATTTTCTTAATTGTAAAAAATTATTTCTACAAACTATTATTATTATTATTATTTTATTTATTTTCATTAGTGTAATGATATAATATATATATATATATATATTTCTTTTTACTTATTATATTATTAATAATAAATTATCGTACATATTTCGATTATATTATTAATACCAATGAGGTATATGATATTTTATGAATAATTCAAAATTCAAAATTTTAAAAAATAAAATTATAACTATATTTTTTAATTTAATCCTTTAAAAAAGTCAAATAATACTTTTTGAAGTTAACGTTTATTCAAATTCTAAAACTTAATAATTAATAAAAGTGCTTCGTTTTTAATTAACTTAATTTTTAATTAAAAATTAACATAATTAATGTAAAAAAAAAAAAATCATAATTTAATAAATAATTATTTCATATTTACTATTAAAAAATAATAGTAATAATAAAAAAAGGATTATTTTAAAAAAAAAAAAAAAAAAAACCTATATATTGCATTACAATGAAGTTAGAAATTATTTTTATAAAAAAAAAAAAAACATTTCATTACATTACATTGAAAAAAGAAATTATTAAAAAAAAAATTATATATTACATTACATTGAAGTTAGAATATCATTAACTTTCAAGATTGTAATTATATATTGTAAATATTTTTTTTATTTATTTAATATTTAATTGTCATTATATATAAAAAATAATTAATAAAAATTAAAATATACATAAATATATTAAGATGTAACATTATGAAGTTAGAATATCTTAACTTTTTAGATTGTAATTATATATTATACATAGTAAATATCTTTTTTTTTTTTTTTTTTTTTTTTTTTTTAATGCTAATACTTTTTACATTTTTTATATTTAATGTTAATTAAATATTTAATAAAAAAAATTATAAATATTAAAAAAAAAATTAAAAAATACATAAATATATTAAGATGTAATATTATAAAGTGTGATTATTATTTATAAAAAAAATTAAATAATTATATATTAAATGCATATATCATTATAATTTGAATTTACAAAATAATCAAATAAAAAATAAAAAAAAAATGATATAAAAAAGATCAAATCATCTCAAATAATTATTTTAAATCAACTAATAATTTATCAAAAAAACTTCATTTCTATCATGGATTCTGAATAAATGAAAATTTAAAAAGAAGGTGTAACAATGAAAAGTAGTAAATATTTGAAAAAATATTCTTGTTTATATGTATAATAATTAAAGTAAGTCAACCTAGAAAAAAAAAATAAATATGTAATACTTAATGCATAATTATTTTCTTTTTTAAAATATTAAATTTCAATATATTTTATTTCATAATAATTTCATTTTTTAATCATCAAGGATTTCAAACCTTATTTTTAAATTATTATAAGGGTAGGTTTTAAACTAATTAATTTAAAAACCTTTAAATTTTTATATTTTAATTTAACATGTTACACGAGATTTTCATAAATCATTATATTTTTAAAAAAGCTATAAAAAAAAAAAAATAAAATAAAATAAAAAAAATGGAATAAATAAAAAGTACATTAATATATATTATTATTCCAAATTTCATAAAAAAATATTTATGATTTTTTTATTTAATGTATTATAAATAATAAATAATTTTTATTTATATTAATGTTACAATCAAAATCTTTAATTTTTTTTTTTTTTTTTTTTTTTTGTTATTATTATAATCTATATAATAAAATTCATTGTTACATAATATCATATAAAGATATATAGAAGAAATACAAATATGATTTTTTTTTAAAAAAGAATAAAAATTTATATTTATTTAAATTTTTCAATTCTTCTATTAGCATAATTAATTTTACTGTTAGCAGTTTCGATAGTTGGAGCTAATTCATTAGAAATGAATTCATTTTGGTCAGAAATTGTCTTATTCATGGAAAGGGCCATCATCTTTAATCTTTGAACACCGATAGAAGCTTTATCTAAGTTTTCTTCAATTTCTTGTGCGGCAGCATGATCTCTATTGTATTTGTATAATCTACCTTGAGCAGATGGTGGTGGTTCACTTCCCTTCTTTCCCTTCTTTTTACCCTTAGTATCTGGTAAAGGTTCACCATTGTAATTAAGAGCATTATTAATATCTTGTTGAATTCTTTGAGTATTTTGAGCACCTTTAGCTCTAGCTTCCTCTTCACGACGAGCCATTTTATCATTTAATTTTTGTTCTTTCTTTTCCTTTCTTTTCTTAGAAGTAAAGTTAAATACTGGTAAGAAGAAAGCTCTATTATATTTCTTTAATTCGGTAGCATGTTGATTAGCTCTGTCAGTTTTATCATTAATATTTTTAGCTTTAGCATGAATATTATGTAATCTTTCTATATATTTAGAAATTATTTTTTAAATGATTTATTATAGTATAAATATTAATAATTTCAGTATAATTTCAAATATAAAATAATAAAAAAAAATATTAATAATAATTATATTATTTATTAATTAATATTATTATTATTGTTTTTTTTTTTTTTTTTTTAGAAAAAAAAATTTTTTTATTTTCTAATTTACCATCACTTTCAGCAAGTAAATTCATATTTTGAACACCAATTTGTTCCGTTTGGTCGAGCTTCTTTAAAATATTACGACTGGTAGCAAGAGTTTCATCCATGACGGCATCTGTTTGTTGTTTATAATATCTTGCTTCTTCTTCTTCACTACCAAATTGATTTTGATTGTAGTCATTATAACCATTATTACGACTGTTACTGGAACCCCAGTTTGAAGTACCAAAATTATCATTACCTTGATTTTGGTTTCTTCTTGACTTTGGAACGTAACGAGAAGACATTTTATTTTTATTAATTTATTACTTATAAAGTATTGAAAATAATTATAATATTTTTTCTTTTTATTTTAAATAATTTATTTCTAAAAAATATATTTCCTTATATTTAAATTTAAAATTTTATGAGACTTCTTCAAGAATTTAAAGAAAAATAAAAATAAAAGTTAAATTTAATTCAATAATAATAATAAAAAAAAAATACTGTCTATAAATTAACTTTTATTTTTATTTTAAAAAAGTCTTTAGTTCGGTATTTCATTTTTTTTTTTTTTTTTTTTTTTTAAAATAAAAAAAAAGATAGAAACCAATTTCAATATAAAAATTTAAGATATATATTTTTGTGAATTATGAAAAATCATATTTAAAAATCATATTGTTTCAGTTAAATGTTATATATTTTTTTAATAAAATAAAAAAAAAGTTCAGTATATATTATCATTTTAATAATGAATTAATATAAAAAAATTTTTTTTCTTTATATATAATTAAAAAATATATATTAATATATATATATATTTTATACCTTTCTATTTAATATCTTCTTTATTTTCTAACTTTTTCTTTTTATTTTAGAAAAGTCCTTTTTAATTTCTTCTATTTAATTTTTTTTTAAATTCTTTTCTATTTTTGATTATATTCAGATAATATAAAAAAAAAAAAAAAAAAAAAAAAAGAAAGAAAAAAAAAGGAAAATATTATCAGTTTATTTTTTTATTTATATATTATTTTTAATATTGATTATAAACTATTTAATAATAATAATAATAATACAAATTTTAAGAAAAATATATAACTAGTTATTTCTTCATTATTCAATAAATATAATTTTTAATAATAAACATTAATTTGAAATTAATCAATTTCAATATAATTAGCATATAGTATACAAAAAAAATAATAAAAAATATTTATATTAATTAATTATTTATTTATTTTTATTTTCATAATTTTATTTGTGAACTTTTAATTTAAAGAATAATATTCAAAGATATTGATTAAGATATATATTAAAAATAATTTAGAATAATATATTAAAAAATTATTTTTAATTTATTATATTTCCAATAAATTTTTTGAATTTAATAAAATCAGTAAATGAAAAAAATATATATATTTAGATATGAAGTAAAATAATTTAATGCTATAAATAATAAATGTAATTTATTATAAAAACATTATTATATAAGCAAATTGTTTTATGTATATATATATTATATTTTAAAATATGAAGAAAACAAATTTTTATTAATTATTATATTATTATTATTGTTGTTACTTATTTTAATTGTTAATATAGCATATTTTAATAATTAACTGTTTTTTTTTTATATTTTAAAATATAATATATATACATAAAAACTGTTTTTTTTATATTTTAAAATATAATATATATATATATAAAAACAAATTTTTATTAATTATTATATTATTATATTATCAGATTATTATTATTGAAGTTATAGTTTTTATATTTTAATCCTATTATTATAAAAAATAAATAGATGAATAAATAGATGAATAAAAAGATTATGAATAAATAAATTTTGATTCCAAAATATATTTATATAAAACGATTAGTAGTATTAAAATCAAAATGAAATTTTTAAGAATAAAAAAAATATATTTAAAATGCACTTACTTACATATATATAATATAATAAAAGAAAATGTAGAAATAAATTTAAATTTTTATTTTATTCTACTTTATTTTTGCTTTATTCATTCTTAAAATTTGAAATTTCTATATTTCTAATGTAGTTTAATTATTTAATATGATTTGAGAGTTTTGAATATTTAAAATCAAATAATAAATTATACTTATTTATTGAGAATTTAAAATTATTTGAGAAGTTTACATATTTAAAATTAAATAATAAATTATATTTTTATAGTTTATATAGTTTATATATATATATTATTATTATTATTAATTTATTAGTTAATAATAATCTATGTAAAAATATTATTTATTTTGTGATTGTTTTTATTTTATTTTTTCTAATTAAATAAAAATTCAAATAAGATGGAATATTATATATATACAAATGTATGAATATTAAAAATTTTAAAAAAAAAAAAAGTACAAATGAATGAATATTAAAAATTTAAAAAAAGAAAAAAAAAAGTAAATACAATAAAAAATAAAAAAAGTTATATTCTTGATAGAAAAATTAATAAAAATAAAAATAAAATAAAAAATAAAATACAATAAAAAATATTAGTATTTTTGGTTGTATCACATATTATAAGGTCTTTCGACCATGATAAAAGGAAAATTTGAAGCTGACATATAATAAAGGGGTATTCTTAGGATTCAACTTCAGGGCACATTGGTATATAGCTATGGATTATAAAAATCTCAGGATACACCTTGTACGTGAAGCAACTTTTGACGAAGATCAACCAGCACAGCTTGTTCTAAATAATAATAAACTCACTGACAATTTATACTCACCAACCAATAAACTATTCTCCAATGATACTGATAATGCAATAGAAATTGAATCAAACTTAATAACAATGATGAACCAAGTAACTACAATAACAATATAATGACATTCAATAATAATAATGAAGAACCTAATTCTTAAAAAAAAAAATTGTCATCAATGAACAAAACAATAATTCGTTTTTGTTTTTTTTTTTCTGATCAAGAATACAATAATGTTATAACCAATTTAAATTCATTTAAAATCACACCTGAAAATAATTTTCATATATTTCACAATAAATACAATATATATGAAAGTACTATGGGTAAAAGAAGACACAGTTTTGATCGAGAATTATTAAACAAACTAAACAAATTTAATATGCTCAACAGTAAATCAACCTCCCAAAAGAAAAATCTTATATATGAACCAAATAGCTATTGCAAAAAAAAAAAACATCCGTGTTACCGGCCGGTGATAACATTTAATGAAAACCACCACCTCTTTTTATCTGACAATATTTTTTGGTGTAAATAAGGCAGCGGCGAGGAAGGCCAAACATCCAATATTGTTTCCGATTGGAACAACGTTATTATTAATATATATTTTTTTTAAATATTTAAATTCTACTATAAAAAAAAATTTACAAAATTATATACCCACACAGGAAACAGGGGGAATTTATTGTCTTTTTTTTTTTTAGGGATTCTGCACTTACACTTAGGAGGAGATTCAAAAAGATAAAAAAAAAAATCCCACCTCTGGATATAATATTCTTATAGGAAAAAAAAAAAAAAGATTTTTTTTAATCTGCTTGGCATTAAGAAAACAAGTAACAGTTACCACCCACCACAATGGAAGTAGAATATATATAGGATGAACAAAAATACCCCTCAAAAACAAAAAAAAAAAAAAAGGATTTATGGATAAGAAAATATTTTTATTTTTTGGACTATTTAATTTTCAATAAAACCAATTAACTCAATAACTATTTTACATTGATAATGTTAGCCTGCAAAAAAAAAAAAAAAAAAAAAAAAAACAATAACCATTGAAAATGGAAAATGGAAAATGGACAATTTAACAATTAAAACTCAAAAAAAAAAAAAAAAAAAAAAAAATTAAAAAACATACAAACATAAAATTTTTATTTTATTTTTTATTAAGACCATATTAAAAAAAAAAAAAAAAAAAAAAAAAAAAAAAAAAAAAAAAAAAAGAATAAACTTTAAAAATAATATTAGTAATATTAGTACCGAAAAAATAAGTTAAGCCGACGTAATAACCAAAAAAAACAAAAAAAAAAAAAATGTTGAACGGGCCTCAAATATCAAAATTCTTAAACATAATTTTTTTTATGATAAATCAGAAAAACGAAATTTGACAGGGGAATGTTAAAAATATAACGAAATCTATTTTGGAAATCTATTATATATAAATAAGGCCATGCCATACTAAGTTTATATATAAATTACAATACTAAAAAAAAACTAGTTATAACTCATAATTACTATTATTATTTATCATAAATAGATTAACATAACCAGTATTTTTTTTTTTTTAATAACTTTATTTATATATATTGTAATAATTTACAAAAGGAATAAAAAAAATATATTTTAAAAAAAATAAAAAAATAAAAAAGTAAAGAAAATAAAGAAAATAAAGAAAATAAAGAAAATAAAGAAAAAAGATTTTATTACCTAATCTAAAATATATATATATATAAACTTATATTATATTAAATTTTTTTTTTAAAATAAAAATAAAAATAAAAATAAAAAAAAAAAAAAGTTTTTATTAACTAATATAAAATGTATATAATGTATAATAAAAACTAATAGAAAAGAAAAGAAAAAATCTAAAAAAAATATGAATGATAGATAAAATTAAAAAAATAAAAAAAAAGAATTTTTCTTAAAGATAATAATTATTTTGTTTGATTTTCTTAAACATAATTTCTAGAGTAAAAAAAAAATAATAATAAAGATGAAAAAGAATAAAAATAAAAAAATAAAATAAAATAAAGTAAAATTATATAATATAGTATAATATAATATAATATAAAATAAAATAAAATATATAGTTCAAATGTAAATATAAAGTACAGATTTAATAATATAATATAATAAAATAAAAAAAATTTTTTAAAAAAAATAAAACTATATTAATATAGAATAAAATAAAAATAAAAAAATAAAGTAAAAGTATATAATATAATAAAATATAAAATAAAATAAAAAAAAAAAGTAAAATTATATAATATGATATAAAGTAAAATTATATAAAATAAAATAAAATAAAATTATATAATATAATATAATATAAAATAAAAAAAATTATTTTTATATATTCTTATTTCTCTGGTAATTTAATAAATACTAAATAAAAGGCCTATTTCACATGATACAAAGATTATTATATGAAGTAATATAATAAATAAAATAGGTTATCCCCAATTATTATTAATTAATATTATTAAATATATATATATATATATATAAATATAAAAAAATATTAGTATTATATTATTATTAATAATTTTCTTTTTTTTTTTTTTTTTCTAAAACGATCATATTTATTCAAAAATTTAATTTATAAAAAAGAAAAAAAATAATAATAATTTTAAAAAAATAATTTTAAAAAACTTACATTAACAATTGGAGTAATTCTACGAATATTATCATGATCAGAAAATTGACCATTAAAGAATTTTCCTTCCAACAATTTTTCCTTTTCATATTCGTCATAGACATAATGAAGTTTAGTTTTCATGATGGAAGGATCCACATCCTTATTAACATCACATTCATAGCCATTTGGCGTAACGATAAAGAATTCACGTAGTTTCAATTTATCAGAAGAAATGGCACGACTAATATCTTCATAAAGTAAAATCGATAAAGGAATCAACTCACTCTTTAAATACTTCTTTTTCTGTTTTGCTTTACCCTTATTCTTTTGATATCTTGGGGATGGAGATTTTTTTGATTCATCACTGTTAGCATCACCATCAGATATCTCCATATCTACATCCATATCCACATCCATATCCATCATTTCTTTTTCATCATTATCAAATTGCGTATTATTATTATTTTTAATTTCCATTTCCATTTCCATTTCATTTTCATTTTCATTTCCATTTCCATTTCCATTTTTATTTTCATTTTCATTTCCATTTTCATTTTCATTTTCATTGTCTACTTCCATATCATCATCATTTCCTTCATTATCACTTCCTTCATTATCACCTTCTTCTTCATCCTCCTCCTCTTCATTGAAACCTTCATAGAGGTAACCATCCTCATCCATCAATTCACCCACCCTAATATTCTTACTACCGACAATAAAGAGACCACCATTCTTTAATTTTTTTAGAGCCTCTTTGGCCTGTTGGATTACAAAATGACGATAGTCATTAATCCATTGAATTTGCGAACGTTTAAAGATATAGGTGGAGGGAATATCCAAATGAGGGATAAAGATTAAGAAGAGTTTCCTTCGTTCCAAATCGAAATTCTTTTCCTCCGGCGTATTAAATATTTTTTGGAAATAAATATAATTATTACTATTCGTATCCTTATTTAATTCCATCAGGAGGCCCAGATTAACCAGACATTCATTATTTTTTTGAATACGTCGTTGACGTTCCAATTCATAATTGGAAATCGTACTGGCATAGACACTGCTTTCCGTAATTTCGTTTGAATCCAGGGCTCCGGAACCCTCTTCGTTGTCAAGAAAGTCTTCCTTCTCCTCCACTTCATCCACACAACTAGGATGCGTAAAACAGAGATCTTGAAGTTCTTCCTGATAATCAAAGAGATCAATTTCTTCCCAATACTCATTATCCTTTCCAAATCTTTCCAACATACGAGAAAGGGTTAACTCTTGAAGACCATAGGAACGTGATATGGATAAATTCCATACAGTACCAATAGCCACAGATTTTCTTTCCGATGGGTAACTTGGAATTAAACGAATACTTTTATTATATGGAATCCTTATTTCAGCTTCCGTTATGGTTTTAGTTTCGTTACCATTCTCGTTATCATTTTCATTACCATTTTCGTTGGTGTTTTCTTTACCATTTTCATTACCATTTTCATTACCATTTTCATTACCATTTTCATTACTATTTTCATTGCCATCTTCATTGCCGTTTCCGTTACCATTTTCATTACCATTTTCATTGCCATTTTCATTATCATTTTCGTTGGCGTTTCCATTGCCGCTTTCTTTTTCATGGTTTTTATTAAGGGTTAAAGGTTTCAAAGTATAAGGAGGTTCTTTAGGTTTAGGAACTTTCCGGAGGATAATGATGAATTCATGAGTAAACATTAAAAAGTTATGTTGCGTACAGAGGAAGAGACCGAGCGGCGACGCCTGACAATACCTTTGACGTTTTAAAATAAATTCTTCAATGACGAAACCTTCATTCAAATAATTACGAATCGTTTGATAGGACACCGGTTGATAATAACGACCACGACGATTATCACCAATACCAAGAACACAACGACAATTTGGTTTTAAAAGTCGCCAAGTTTCCTTAACCACTTTGGTCATTTCATGATAGAAATCATCTAAATCAGGGTAACGAGACAAATCCCCTTCAATATGCGAACTGTAGGCGACACAATCCTTATAAGGAGGGTGAGAAAGAATTAAATCATAGGAGGAATCCACAAAAAGGGGTCCCATCAATGATCGAGAATCCCCTTGAATTAAAATAGGACGATGTTCGGCATTGGGTCGATCTTTTTCATCAAAAGTATCCGGAAAGACGAAGGAAAGGTTCCGTTGACTCAACTGAATACTTGTTGGATTGATGTCAATACCACAGGATTTACGTTGTAAAAGGAAGCATTCTATCACATCCGTACCTCGACCTAAAAAGTTGGAAAGGATTTTATCATTACGATTGGAGTATCGAAGAAGAGCCATTCGTACAATTTGTGGGAGCCATGTACCATGATAATCGGTACCGGAATGGGTAGCCCAACGAGGAGCTCTGGTGACAATATCGTAGTAGGAATAATTAAAGAAAAGAGAATAAATTTGTTCCTCGGTAGGACCATACGTCTTCAAGTATTTCACCACCTGCTGCTGTTGTTCACTTTCCGTTTGAATTTTGGCGTATAGATCACGCGTAAGATAGTATTGATAAGCATAATCCTCCACGGCGGCAGCATACCGACCCACATTAGAGGAAGCGTTATAGCCGACGACATCGACGACATCCACCGCCTCCACATCCTTGGAATTTTGATCCCCATTAATAAATTGGGTGGGGGCCTTCGTGAAACATTTTTCACACATAATTAACCCGTTATAACCGTAACGCCATGGGGTCTCTGAAGTGATTTCCTCATTACAATAAATACAACGATTCACCTGTTTTCCGTTACCATTCTTATTTTTATTTTTATTTTTTCGTCTCCGCTTCAAGTCCGTCTGTAGATAGTATCTACTCTTTTTCTCATAGTATTCAATCTCTTCTTCCTGCTTCTCCTGTAAATTACTCTTTTTATCCTTCGAGAAAATCATCTTAAATTGTTCCTTTGGATGATCATGATCGGTAGGGAAAGAATGTTCATAGCATTCCACACAGAGATCAAAAGTAGTGAAATAATTATCATTACTACATTTTTTGCAAGTATACCAAAATTCTTCCTTAAATTGTTTACCACAAACATCACAACTGTACGTTTCCTCCCAGCTATCCAATTCTTCATTGAGACGTTCATGATACGGACACCAAAAAATCATGCCTTCCTCAAAATAGGTTTTCTGTTTATGCGTACAACTTAAATGATACGTTTTATGGCATCCTGGATCAAAACATTTAATGGTGGCTCCACGATGTTTGCACTCGGCACATTTCGTTTTACGAGCACGATCTAAGGCAGCACTCACATTAAACCAATGACCTTCTACCGACTGATATACTCCCGGGGTATAATACGTACAATATTCATGAGCCCAGAAGGGTTGAGTAAGTTTATCATGGCCGGGACGGAAAGGATAATGACTTATGAATAGTTCACCACTTGTAAATTCACCTTCCTCACAAAAGGCACATTTTTTTGAGAGAGGCTTTTGTTTACCAATGCCTATACCAGTACTGAAATTGATTTCGGTATTATTACCATTACCAGTATCAGTATCAGTATCAGTACCATTACTATTACTATTACTATTATTATTATTATTACTATTACTATTATTATTACTATTACTATTACTATTACTATTATCATCATCATTATCATTATCATTATCACTACCAATAGAACCAGTAGCATTAGTAGTAGTAGTAGTAGTAGTCGTAGTCATCGTAGTCGTTGTAATATCAGAAAGACTACTACGATCAAGACGTTTATAATAATTCATATCCAATACTTCCATTTTATGACCCTGTTCCAACAACTGTTGATCATGATATTCCGTATTCAGTTTTTGACAAGCAAAAGAGAGACGAGGATGAATATGTGATGGGAAATTACATTGAATACAGAAGAGACAAAGATTGTAACTAGTTTCCTGTTGTTGTTGTTGTTGTTGTTGTTGTTGATGAGGATGACGAGGATCTTTTGTGTTATCTTGAGAAGAAGAAGAAGAATCCTCTTCAATAGGTTTTTCACAATACGTACAATAGTAACGAACATCCTCTATACGACGATTACAACCTCGACAAAATAGTATGGGACCATGACTAGCAAGAAGATCTTCCTCATCCACTAAACCTCGACTACCAGGAAGACCACCACTGCCACCACCCATGGCTTTCCTATCCCCCATTCTTGGTTCCCATAGTTTAATTTCTTGATTAGGTAAAATATGACCACAAATGACGCGTTTTTCATTGTTAAAGTTCCCGGCAATGAACGAAAAGTTATCGTAACCCTCCTCACGAATTCGATGACTATCCCGCGTACACCATTCACGACTCAGCTTCAAACGACCTTGAGCATCACAATAGACTTGTTTAATGTAGAGTTGATCATTATTAGTATAAATGGTACTACAAGGGATCCATTCTTCTAAAGAGAATTTATGATTAGAATAATGACCCTTCTTCATACAAATAGATAATGAGGTACCAATCTTTATTTCCTCTTCCTTTTTCTTAACAGCCAAACGAGTATGATACTCTTCTGGATATTCTTCTTCGGTAATCTCACGATCCGCAAAAGATTTCATAAAAGATGTCATCGTACGAACTATGTCACTTTTCTTTGAATCATTTTCTTTATTATTCATCATTTCACTATCTTCTTCATCGTCATCATTATCATTACTATTATCATTATCATTATCATTATCATTATCATTATCATTATCAATATCATTTTCAGCATCATCCTTATCACCATCATTCTTATCATTATCATTATCATTATCAATATCATTTTCATCATCATCCTTATCACCATCATTCTTATCATCATCAGTATTATTATGATCATTATCATTCTTATCACCGACATTATTATCACCATCATTATTATCATCATCATTACTATCATTCCTATTTTCAGCATGAGCATTACGATGGTGGAAATCACCAGTCAGAAGATTTTCATCTCTTCCTTCAACTTCTTCTTTGTCCCTTTTAGGGATACTCTCATTATGAAGAGAAGAAAGTGAATCATTCACCTTCTCTCCCTTATCTATTTCAGTCTCATTCGTATTCTCATTAGGGTTATCTAATATCATTTCCATTTTTTCAATTTCCTTTTCCTCTTTAATATTTTCATTTTCATTTTCTTCCCTAATACCTGTCATATTATCTACTTTCTCTACACTACGATTATTAATATTACTATCAATATTACTATCTTTTATATTATCCTTTCCATTTTCTTTTCCATTTTCTTTTCCATTTTCTTTTCCATTTTCATTAATAGTCATCATCACATCACCATCTTCATCCATGGTATTATTTTGCTTTTTATTTTCATGGGCAATTTCTACGACTTCATTACTTGTATCAGTAGTTGGATTTGGACTGAGCGGTTGCTGAACCATCTCATTGGAAAGAGAGAAAATGGCTTCCTCTTTAATAGTATCATCTTCATTTTCTGATGATGGATTAATAGTATTCTCTTCTTCCTTGATGGAAGGTTCATGACTATGGATATCATCCTTCAATGTGATTTCTTCAGACATATCTTCCTTCATTGAAAGATCATCATCCTTGTGATGACGACTATGGGTTTCTTTATTAGATTCCATTTTCATTTTAATAAACCTCATATAACATTCATACACTTCTGAACCTTCTGAGGCCGTATCCAAATCCATATCACTGGAAGAATCATTTTCATTTTCTTCATCCTCTTCTTCTTGTTTCTTTTCTTCTCTTTCCATTTTTTCTTTTTCCATTTTTTCTTTTTCCTTTTCTTCTTTTTCTTTTACTTCTTTTTCTTTTACTTCTTTTTCGTTTTCATTTTCAATTTCCATTTCCATTTCCATTTTTTTATTGGTCATACTACTACTTTCTAATACTTTATTACCATTATTATTATTATTATTATTATTATTATTATTATTATTAAAAGTAACATCGATTTTTTTGGTGGTGGGTCTGTCGATCATCATCGAAGAAGATTTCAAATCCTCCAATTCAACTTTAACTTTAATATCAGCCGTAGCAGTAGCAGTGATTGGTTTTTCGTTCGCAACGGAATCATTCACTTTTTCAACTTTAATATCAGTATCCATAGTTTGTTTATTCGTCACCATAGAATCAGTTCCATGATTCATCTCAACCTCAACTTTAATTTCAGAAAGGTTTTGAGAAGTAGAAGTTGATGGAATCTGCTTAGATGCTTTAGAATTTGATATTTTTGATATCTCTTCAATATTTTCCTCTTTCTTTTCTTCTTTCTTTTCCTCTTTCTTTCCTTCTTTCGTTTCCTCTTTCTCTTTCTCTTTCTCCTTTTCATTTTCTTTTTCATTTTCTTTTTCATTTTCTTTTTCATTTTCTTTTTCCTTTTTCACCTTACTTTCTTTCTTAGTATTACCTTCTTTCCTATTTTCTTTCTTCTTCTTCTTTTCATATACCTTAGGATCATAATCCATAATATCAAAACAATTTTCAGGTTCAAACATCCCAAATCGAAAACGAATATATTTATCAGTATCGCCATTTTCAATTTCTTCTCTATAGAGGGTGGTTAACTTCTTTTCACGGAAAACACCACCATTAATTCGAGCCTTATAAAATTGATAAAAGAGAAGGGCATTTTTACGTCGTTGATTAAATTTTATAATTTTTTTCTGAAATGGATCCAGTTTAGAATTAGATTTAGATATAGATTTAGATTTAGATTTAGGATTAGATGTTGGATCTGAATTTGAATTTAAATTTGAATTTGAGTTAGGCTCTGAATTAAGTTCTGAATTAGATTCTGAATTAGGTCCTGAATTATTAGAATCAGAAGGATCATTCTTATTGGTAGGAGTTCCGTCACCGTCACCATCGTCACCATCACCATGACCATCACCATGATCATCACCATGACCTTCACCATCATCATCATCATCATTATCAACATCATCATCACCACTCAACATTTCCGAATGTTTAACCAAGTAATGACGATGCGTATATTCCTCAATCGCCTTTAAAATTTCTATTTGATCCTTCAATGAAAGCGGCTTACCACCAACCATTGAATATTCAAAGGAAGGATGAAGAGGAATACCAATGGCCTTTTTCATTTCATTTTGTTTAACGACATCACATTTCTCGATCATGAAATCGATTAATAACATTTTAAAGGTGTAAGCGGTGATGCCATCCTTGGTGTAGGTAATTCTTTCAAAGAATTTCGGATCACAATCCACCAAATCTTTATTCTTCTTACTAATCCAATCATCCCAACTCTCATCCCAATCAATGTAATGAATGAGAATTCCTTCCATTTCCTCATTAGTGGCGCGATCCACAATAATATCCTCTTGTAACATTTCCACAGCATAAAATACATTAAATTCCTCGTCAAATTTAAAAATTTTTTTACCCTGTTCAAATCGAATGGGTTCAAAATCTTTACCGTATAATAATTTATTAAACGTATCACGATCCTCTTCCAACACCTCACAATCTTTATATTTTTCAATGAGAGGTTTACGACCACGTTTCTTTAAATTATTATCATTACTATTACCATTACTATTACCATTACTATTATTATTACCATTACTATTACTATTACTATTACTATTACTATTACTATTACCATTACTATTATTATTACCATTTTCCACTCCATATCTTTCTTCAAAAGTTTCTTTTAATTTTTTTGGCTTTTTTGATTCTTTTGCTTCTTTTGTTTCCTTTGCTTCCTTTAATTTCTTTTTTTTAGATTCTTTGGATTCCTTGGGCTCCTTTAGTTTTGATTTTTTTAATTCTTTGGATTCTTTCGATTTTGATTCTTTTAACTCTTTGGATTCATTTAATTCTTTAGGCTCCTTTGATTTTGGTTTTCTTCCTCTTTTCTTAACCTCCTTGGTATTATTATTATTGGGGGTATCGACCAATTCTGAAAAATTAGCACTTTCAACTTTAGTATCCACTGACATGTTCGTGGAGTTTTCTGGTGTTAATAAAGTAGACTGATCCACGACGGAATTTTGATTGTTAGAATCATCTTTTATTTTTTTCTTCCTTCCTCTTTTACTTTTTTTAATAGTATTATCACTATTATTGTTGTTGTTATTATTATTATTGCTATTATTGTTATCGCTGTTGTTGTTATTGTCGTTGTTGTTGTTAGCATTAAATTGTTTTTCCTTTTCCAAGTCTTGATGATATTTTTCTAAATCACGAGCAATATCTTCTTCATTATATTCAATAGGTTCTGGAGGATCTTCGATTTTTTTCACTTTTGGTTTACTTTTACTACCTTTAGGTCGACCTCTTCCTCTCTTCACATGAATATCTAATGGTTTATTACTATTATTATTTTGGAAATTAGAGAGTGAACCTAAATGAACTTCATCATTTGATTGTTGTGGGAATAGATTTAGATTTAGGTTCTTTACGAACTGATCTTCTACTTCTTTTTCTTTTTCTTCTTTTTCTTTTCCTGTTTTTATTAAATCATTCTTTGAAAGAATACGATATCTTCGACTATTTAATGGAATCCATTGTTGATTTTCTCCATCTGGTAAATAATATTTTACTTTAAGTTCATTAGGCGTTAAATCCATGACATAACCTTGACACCAAGTATTTTTAGAATCCAATACTTCAATTGCAAGATCTTTCTTTAAATACTTACTATCTGGATTATTTATGATAGTTAAAATATCATCATCATCATCATCATTATTATTATCATTATTATCATTAACATCATTACCATGATTATCATTATCATCATTATCAGAATTTGAAATAAGTTCTTCATCTCTTTCACTTTTGTTGTAAGATGATAATTTATTGGCGATAGGTTCAGATTCATACTCTTCTTCATTAGATAAATCATTATCGTATTCCATTGGCATTGGCGATTCATATAAAATCTGAGAATTTGAAGAATAACGATAATTTCTTTTTGAAATTTTATTATTACTATTTATATCATCACTATGAATGTCATTACTACCACTTTCATTAATACTTTTATTAGAATACATAAAGGTTCTTTGATCATCTAATATCTCTTCTTTTTCTTCTTCATTATTAGTATTATTATTATTATATATTTTTATTATTATATTTTTATTATTATAAATATTATTATATATATTTTTATTATTATAAATATTATTATATTTATTATTATTATTATTATTATTATTATTATTATTTTTATTATTATTATTATTATTATTATTATTATTATTATTATTATTACTATTATTATTATTATTACTATTATTATTATTATTATTATTATTATTATTATTATTATTATTATTATTATAATTATTATTATTATTATTTTCATTATTATTTTATTTATTATTATTATTATTATTATTATTATTATTATTATTATCCTAATTAACTGTCATAAAAACATATCAATATTTTACCTTTCATAGTGACATAACGGTTTTGTTGATCAAATTTTTTACTTTTTTCTTTTTCTTTCACGGCAAGGTTGTCATAGCTATTTTTTTCATAATCTTTGGACAAAGACTGAGGATAAGAATTTGAAATGGTGGAAGAAAGTGATTTATTCGAATCACTAATCATTGATCTATTAGAATTTAGTAGAGATGAAGGGTTGGAGGTCTGATCCTCATTCGATTCACATAAAAATGAAATTTGAAATTTATTGTATAAATTAGGATTAGAATTAAAATAACTTAAATTACTTTTTCTCATCGAAAGTAAAGATTTTGCACCTTCTACCTGATTACTATTATTATTATAAAAGGTATTTGTAGAAGATTGAGAATAACTAATTTGCTGGTTATAATCCCTATTATTACTATTATTACTATCATTATTACTTTTAATAGTTGAAGTAAAAGAATTTTTATCAAAGTAATTTGTTTTTTGATCAAAACTTTATTTATATATATATAAATATTAAAAAAAAAAAAAATATATATATATATATATATATATACAAAAAATATAAGAATAATATAATATAATAAAGAAAAAAAAAAAGTAATAACAATAATAATATTAATAATAAATATAGTAATTATAATAATATTAATAGTATTAAATAAATAAATATATATTATATAATTTAAAAAAAAAAGTTTAGAAAAAAAAACAAAATATAAAATACAATAATATTATTAATATTAAATATATATATATATATATATATACATTATTATTTAATATAATTGAAATTTAAAAAATACATAATTAATATATATTTATTTTTCTACTCTATTATATTTATCTATTTAGATTATATATTATTATTATTAATTTACCTTTGAGGAGGACTAGCATAATCATTACTATTATTGTTATTATTATTGCTAGATACTGAAGACGAAGAAGAAGAATAAAAGGTAGAAATAGGGGAACTATAAAATTTTTGATT
This sequence comes from Neocallimastix lanati (nom. inval.), assembly GCA_016946835.1. NCBI lineage: Eukaryota > Fungi > Neocallimastigomycota > Neocallimastigomycetes > Neocallimastigales > Neocallimastigaceae > Neocallimastix > Neocallimastix lanati (nom. inval.). Next base: position 682,046 of record JACVTC010000028.1, read on the forward strand.
AGTCTCTTTGGATGATGTTCCGAAGGTAGACTGATTATTCGAATAGGATAAATTAGTATTGAAGGATGAATTATTATTACAATTTAATGAAGACTTTGATAAAATTTCAGTATCAACGGAAGAGACAGAAGATTGTCCATTGCTGTAGGAAACATTAGAACGTTGACTATAATCTATTGAGGAATAAGGAGTGCTAGGGAGTTGACGTAACTGAATAGTATTTTTATTTGATTTATTAATCACTGAAGAAGATATAGTGGAATAAGGATATGGAGAAGATAATGGAGATTGATTTAATGGATATGGGAATATTTGGTTATTTTTTAAATTTGTATGTATAGGTTCATGTGGCTTTAAATGATTAATTGATGGTGTGCTATTATTATTATTATTAAAGGTATTGTTGTTACTATAATTATTATTATTGTTATTATTATTATTGTTATTATTATTATTATTATTATTATTATTGTTATTATTATTATTGTTGTTGTTGTTGTTATTAGTTGAGGATATACTATAGACAGTAGTGGCCGAATTAGAAACAGTAGAACTATTACTTTCATAGATGGAACGATCACTAGAATTATACTGACTTTTACCAGAATGATATGAATTAGAGTAACTATAATCATTACTAGCGATACTATTTACTGAATTGAAATCATAGTCAACTTTAGAACTATAACTGGCACGATCACCAATACTAGTAGGGTTTATAGAATTAATTCTACTACTATTACTATCATTAAGTGAATTATTTATTGGATTATTAGATGGTGTATTAATATAACTGGTATTATCTTTAGTAGTATAATTACTTGGATACATTTTATTCATCGATTTTTGACTGTTATATGAATTTGTATATGAAACAAAATTATAATTTTGAGAATAATTAATGTTATTGTTATTGTTGTTGTTGCTACCGTTTCTGTTATTGTTATTGTTATTACCAATACTATTAATGATATTGTTATTATTATTATCATTTTTATAATTAGAATATAAAGATTCTTTTGAATTCATAGAAGGTATTGAGGATGTACTACTAATTGTTGAATAATTAGGTGACATAGGAGAAATAGAACCGGTATGGGAAGAAATAATAGATTGAGTAGATAATGCGGGGGATGAATAAGTTTTATTACTAGAATTAATTGATGAACGAGGTATACTAGAAGTTATATTAGTATATGGAGAAAACATTGAAGAATTTACATTTCCTCTATTAGTAAAATTGGTATAATGATTAATTGAATTAAAATATACATTATTAATATTTTTATTACTATTATTAGAAATAGTATTAGTATTTATATTAGTATTCATATTAGATTTCATTGTTGTATTTATATTAGTATTTATATTAGATTTCATAGTCGTATTTATATTAGTATTCATATTAGTATTCATATTTGAGTTGGTTCTAATATTACTAGAATTGAGAAAGATATTTGTATTTGAATTAGGATTAGTATTGATAGTAGGATTACTATTTGTGATAGGATGAATGATGGTATTATTGACTGAATTAGAAGGAAGATGATTGGAGTTAGTATTTAAATTTGAGGATAAATTGTGATTAGAGTAGTTATAGGAATAGGATTGATAGGTAGGATGACGTCTCATTAAATCCATGGTCATGGCCATAGCCAAATCAATATTTTTGTTTCTTTTAATTTCTTCTTCATTCTGTTCTTTTTCAATTTTTTTTTTACGTCCTCTCTTTTTTGGTTTGTTTATTGGGGTTAAAAATGATGGGGTTAAAACAACAGAATTCAGGAGTGGAGCAGTTAGAATAGATGGGTTTATAGGTATGGGTAGGGTAGGATGAATTATTCTTGTTGAAGTATTCATAGATGAAACCGTGTCATCTTTTCTTGGTCTTCCTCTTTTCTTTTTTTTTTGTCCATTATTATTACTATTATTATTACTATTAATGTCATTATTTTTATTATTACTATTAATATCATTACTTTTATTATTACTACTATTATTATTAGCATTTAAATTTTCTTTTGGTGTAGATAACGACTTTGATTTATTACTCTGATTTTCTATTAAATGATTATTTGTTTTAACCCCTTGATTTATTGTATTAATTATGGGAGCCTCATTACTTATGGTATTGATTGGATAAGAATTTATTTTTGGTGTTATGGTTAATAATGTTGATTCATCATTTTGTTTCTCTGGCAAACGACTTTCAGGGTTTGCGCTTTCCTTCGGAGTTAAATAGGATTTCTCTATTTTATTTGATACCGTTAATGAAGTATTGAATTTAATATTATCTTTATTATTAATAATATTACTATTACTACTACTACGATTATCATTATCATTATTATTAGAACTATTTGTAAAAGTATTTATACCAATATTAGTATTTATGTTAGTACCAATATCCGTATTTGTAGTTATGTTAGTATTCATATTCCTATTGGTATTTGTATTAGTATTAGTATTAGTATTAGTATTGGTATTGGTATTAGTATTAGTATTGGTATTGGTATTGGTATTGGTATTGGTATTGGTATTGGTATTGGTATTAGTATTTGTTTTAGTATTCGTACTCATATTAGTTTTACTATTACTATTACTATTACTATTACTATTACTATTACTAACAATTTTCGGACTAGTTTCTGGGGAAGGAATTAACGATTGATCCTTTTCATTACTATTTATTGTTAAACTTTCAGATTGTTTTTGACCCTCCGCCGGCTTAGGACTGGTTTCCGGACTTGGAATAAATTTTGATTTGGCATTGGACGACGACTTACGACTATTATTTTCTGAATAATTAATGACATTACTAACCCTTGAACTACTACCAGTAAAAATACGTTTACATTGAAAACAGAGTACTGTATTAAATAATTTAATGGATGATCTTAAGGGAATTGTTTTATTACATGATTCACAAACAACTACTTAATAATAAAGAATTTAAAGGTGTTATATTTTTATAATATTACATAATATAATAATATATTATAATATCCAATATTAATATATAATATTTATAATTAAGAAGATTTTTTTTTTTAGAGACACATAAAATAAAAAATAAAAAATTATATAAAAAGCATTATTTCTAATAAAAAAAATTTTATTTGTCTTAAAATTATAAAATACATTAAAAAATAAAATAGTAATAATAATAATAATAATAAATTTCATTTTAATTCATATTTAAAAAAAAAATAAATAAATAAAATAAATAAATAAAATAAAATAAAATAAAATAAATATATAAATAAATAAATAAATTTCATTATAATTCTTATTTAAAAATTAAAAAATGACAAATATAATAATTTTAGAAATTTCAATTTCAATAGTAAATTAATTATATTATTATTAAGGAATATATTACAATTATTAATATTATTATATTATTATTTTATGTTTATTATAAATATTTTAATTAAGCTTATTAATAAATAATTAATTATTATATTATATTTATAATTTTACTGACAATTAAAATTATTGAGCATTCATATTCCTAATAGAAAATTGTCCATTTTTAAATTATTGATTGTACTAATTATCTAATAAATTATTACATTTATTGATTCATTGTATAATTTATAGTGGATAGTTATTCACTTTTAAACAATTTTATATCATTGAATATTGAATGTGAATATGAATGAATTAAGTATTATCTTATTATGTATTTTCTTTTTATTAATTATTCTATTATATACAAATAAATATTTAATAAAGATAAATACAATTTTAAAATTAAAAAAATATTTTACCTGTATTATTTTGATTTCTAGTATATTTTCTTTTTTTCGGTGGGTTTAATGTTAGAGATTCTATAAATAAAATAAAAATAATAAAATTATGATAATAATGATATTGATAATAATATTATTAAAAATTAATTTCTATATCACTTTAATATTTATTTAATTGTAAAATATAATTAATAATGTTTAAATTTGAAGAATAAAAATATTAATACTAAAATGAAATTATCATAAATATAATTAATTTCTCAAGAAGCAATGTTCAAAAAAAAAAAAAAATATTGAAATTATCTTTTTATATTACAGTTACATTTAAATTTTTGAAATTTATGTTACTTACCAATATCACTCATTAACAATGAATTTTTAATTTCAATTGATGTTATTTATTAAATAATAACTATATGTTTTATAAAATTATCCTAGAATAATAATTTTACTCTAATTTTTGTTTAAAATAAAAATAATAAATTATAATTTATATTGATTAAGATTTTCTCTTTTGTGAAATTTTATTTAATTTATCGTTTCCTTTCTTCTTTTTTTTTTTTTTTTTTTTTTTTTGGAATTTAAATATTCATTCTAAAATTGGAAACTGACTTTATAATACAATTTAATATAATTTATATATTATTTATAATATATTATAATTAAAAATAAAATCTTTAAAAAAAATATATATATTATTATTTTATATAAATTACTAATATTTTATTATTATTACGTAATAAGAATGTTTCAATAATTTTATTTTTTTTTTTTTTGAAAAATTAAAAATTATATATACATGTTTATAAAAGTTATAAAGAAAAATAATAAAAATAATAAAAAAAATAAAATAATTATTCATTAAATTACAATAATTAATACTAATCTTATTGTTATTATTAAAAATTAGAAAATGTAAAATTGAAATTAAATTGATATTTTACAATGTATAAAAAATATTTCATTGTTTTCAAAATTTAATAATTATTTAACATACCTTTTATAATTTTTATAAATTTTAAGATTATTATTTATAAGAGTATGGAATTTTTTTTTTAGTAATTATTATATAAACAAGTTGTAATTAGAATTTAAAATTAGAATTTAAATATTAATATTAATATTAATATTAATATTATTTATTATTTATTATTTATTATTTATTTACTTTTTTCTCTTTTGTTAATTTTTCTCTAAAATATAAAAAAATAATATAAAATTATAAAAAAAAAAAAAAAAAAAAAAATTTCTAATTTACTTTTTTTTAATTAATCAATATAAAGTAATATATATTAAATTTATTGTATCTATTGAATTAATTTATTTAGCAATATTTATTAATATATTATTAGTAATTATAATATAAAAATTTTTTTTTCTAAGTCTATATTTCCAAAATTTTTAAACTTTATTAATTAATATAACAAAAAAAATGGATTAAAAATTTTATAATTTATTTCTAATACATAATAATATATAGAACAATATATAATTTGATTACAAAGTAATATATTAGTAGAATTTTATTGAAATCTTTTTATTTTATCTTTAATTTTTTATAAAAATTATTATTCAATTATTCAATTATTTATTATTTATTATTTATTATTTATTATTTATTAATAAATACTCTTTTTATTTATTATTTATTTATTTATTTATTCAATTATTTATTTATTATTCAATTATTTATTATTTATTATTTATTTATTATTTATTATTTATTTATTATTCAATTATTTATTATTTATTTATTATTTAATTATTTATTATTTATTATTTATTATTTATTATTTAATTATTTATTATTTATTATTTATTATTTATTATTTATTATTTATTATTTATTATTTATTATTTATTATTTATTATTTATTATTAATTATTTAATTATTTATTACTTTTTATTTATTTATATTATTTATTATTTATTATTTATTATTATTTAATTATTAATTTTATTGTTAATCAGCAAACTTTAATTTAATTATTTCTTTATATAGGAATTAATCTTAAATTTTTTTTTATCTTTTTCTATTAGTTTTTTTTTAATATTAAAGATGAAACGGAACTCTTAAATTTATTTATTTATTTATATTTATTTATTTATTTATTTATTTTCATTTATATATATTTATATTCATATATTTATTTATTTATATACATTTATATCCATTTATATTTATTATTCATTAAATATTACATATTTGATTTATTAACAATTTCTATTATATAATATATCCTTAATAAGTTAAATATTATAGGTTATCAATATATTGCATAGTCTACTTTAATATATTGAATAATATATAGGAAAAGTCTTTTTTCTTTTTTAACTTTTTGAATGACATAAAACCTATTCCAAAATATATTAACAATATAAATAGATATATGTGAAGTAAATTAAATTTAATTAATTTCACCAATAAATTGACTAGATTGGAAAAAAAAAACTTTTTTTTTTATTAATTATTAATTATTAATTTTTTTGTGTGTTTTAACAGATTGAAAGTGAAAATAAAAATAAAAAAAAAAATAGATGTACTCTTAATATATTGTAATATTCATATTCATTATATATTCTTAATATATTAAATCTACTTTAAAATATTATTTTTTATTTTAAATTTAAATTTTTAAATTTTTAATTTTTTGAAATATTTCAAAGTTGACTTTTTTTTTTTTTTCGGTTTGTTGGTTTTCTTAATGAGAGTTTAATGTTTTTATTTATTATTTAAAAAAGATTTTATCTTTTATTGATAGATTATATTATATTTATTATGTATGTAGGATGGACATCTAATAATTAACTACTCAAAGAAATAAATGATATTCTATTCTTTCAATTTTATTTTAGTTGAGTTTATTTTATTTTTATCACACCTTTTATAATACTTTACTAATTTTTATTTTATTTCATTTTATTGTATTTTATTTCATTGCATTTTATTTAGTTCATTCTCTTTTGTATGTTTAATTAATAATCATCAATGCTAATAAATAGCAAATTGATTATTATTAATCATTAAATTTTTATCACACCATTCATATGTTATTATTAGAAGTATAAATGAAAATTTATTCAATAAAGAATTATGGTGCTTTTTTTCTTTTCTTTCTTTTCCTTTTTTTTTTTTTTTTATTATAATTATTATTATTATTATTTAAATAGTTAAAAATCCTCTGTGAATTAAAAGAATAATAATTTTTTTTTATATTATAAATAAAAATTAAAAATAATTTTTTTTCACACCTTTGACTTTTACCCATAAACAACTATAAAAATGAACTTTTACTAAAATATTACTTAATAATGGTATTTTTGAAAAAAAAATTTTTTTTTTTTACTTTTTATTAATTTATTCCATATCAATTATTGTTATTATTCTAGTTATTATTATTGTTATTATTCTTGTTATTATTATTGTTATTATTATTGTTATTATTATTGTTGTTGTTGTTGTTATTGTTGATGTTGTTGTTGTTTAAAATAATATATATGTGTTACTTGGTGTTGAACAAATTCATATTTAACAAAAATAATTAAATAATAAATAATTAAATAATTAAATAAATAAATAATTAAATAATTGAATAAATAAATAATTAAATAATTATATAAATAAATAATAAATAATTAAATAATTGTATAAATAAATAATTAAAAGTTAATAAAATATTTTATTTAATTATATTCTTTTTATCTTTTTTATGTTATTTTATATAATTTTTAAGTTATAAAATTTATTAAAAAAAAAAAAAACATTAAAATTATGAACTTTAACTCATTATTTAATCATTTTTTATATATTTATTTAATTTTATTTATTCATTAAAGAATAGCTTAATAATAACTATTAATAGTTATTATTTATTTATTTATTTATTTAAATTTTATTTATTTATTTATTTATTTATTTATTTAAATTTTATTTATTTATTTATTTATTTATTTATTTATTTATTTATTTATTTATTTATTTATTTATTTATTTATTTATTTATTTATTTATTTATTTATTTTATTACTTTTTTTTTTACCTATATAAAAGTTAATTTATATTATGATGTGATATTAAAGTTAAACTTTTTTTTTTCTCATATACAGTTTCATTGCAATTCTAAAACTAAAAGTTAACACACACACCTTCTATTCTTTTTTTTTTTTAATAGTTTGAACCAAAAAAAAAAAAAAAAAAAAATAATTTATTTATTTATTTATTTATTTATTTATTTATTTATTTACATTTTTTTACTTTCAATTTAATTTTACTAATTTTTTTCACATTAAAATTTTTACATTTATATATTTATTGTAAAATAGTTATTCAAACTGGTAAATAAAATTATATGAAAAAGAAAATAAAAAAGAATTAATGAAAAAAAAAAGTAATAATAATAATAATAATAATAATGAATATTATCAATTATAGATTTTTAATAAAAATTGAAAATATATAAAAATATTATAATAAATAGATTAATATCTCAATAATAAAAGTAAAAAAAAAAAAAAAAAAAAAAAAAAAAAAAAAGTCTTTTTATTTTTATTAATTCTTTTTTATTTTTATTTTTTTATATTTTTTTTATAAAAAAAAAAATAAAATAAAAATGAAAAGACTTTTTAAAGAATATATATTACATATTATAACTTTTATAATATTATATATTACAAAGTCCTAAAATACTCTAATATAAATATTAAAAGAGTTGAGTTAATTTTTTACTATATGAAAATTAAAAGCAGTTGTTGAATTTAAACTATACATTAATATTTAAAAAATTATAAAAAAATATTATAAAAAGAAAAAAAAATATTAAAAAATTAAAAGGTCATCTTAAAGGTGGAGTAAATAAATTTTAAAATTTATTTTTTTAACTTATTGTATATATTTATTTATATATAAAATATGAAATATTATATAAAATATTATATAAAATATATAAATAAAATATTATAAAATATTATATAAAATACATAAATAAAATATATAAAATATTATATAAAATATTATATAAAATATTATATAAAATATTATATAAAATATTATATAAAATATTATATAAAATATGAATAGTAATAATTTAAAAATTAAATAATTAAAAAATGTTTACTTATAAAGAAGTCACATTATTCATATTAATTAATAATATTAATATAAAAAAAATAAATAAATATAAAATATAAAAAATAATTCAACGCTTTTATTTGTATAGATATATATGTATATGTATATGTAACAAAAGAACAAGAAAAGAATCCTTATTCATATGTAAATATATAAAAGTATTTATAATAAGATAAGTATATTTATATTCAATAAATAGTATTAATTAATCAAAGTCAAAAAAAGGCAATTCAAATTTCCTTTTCTTTTTATTCCTTTTTACTTAAAAAAAAATAAAATAAAATTTCTTAATTTAATTTATTATTATTATTAAAAAAGTTTTTTTTTTATTAATAAAGTAATTAAATAAATAAATAAATATCAAAATCATTAATGGATAAAATTATTAATTATAAAATAAAATATGAAAAATGAATTAATTAAAATTAGTAGAAATTTTATTATTAATTCAAATAATATTTTATTTTATAATAGAACAAAATATTAATAATAATTATAGTAGTGAAAAAGAAATAATAAATAATAAATAATAAATAAATAAATAAATAAATAATAAATAATAAATAAATAAATAAATAAATAAATAATAAATAATAAATAAATAAATAAATAATAATAAATAATAAATAAATAATAATAAATAAATAATAAATAATAAATAATAAATAATAAAAAATAAATAATAATTAATAATAAATAATAAATAATAAATAATAAATAATAAATAATAAATGATAAATGATAAATGATAAATAATAAATGATAAATAATAAATAATAAATATTAAATAATTTAATAATTGAATAATAAATAATATAATAAATAAGAAGAGTATTTATTAATAAATAATAAATAATCAATAATTAATAATAAATAATAAATAATAATCAATAATTAATAATAATAAGATTTCAATGAGTTCATTCTTCAAAAAAAAAAAAAATTAAAATATAAATTTTAAAAAAGAAAACAAAAAACAGGAAAAAATAATTAATAAATTTTAAATAAATAATTAAATAATAATTAAAAATAAATAATTAAAAATAAATAATTAAAAATATATTTACAATATTTAATTATTATTATTAATATTTAATAAATGATAAAAATAAATTTTATATATAAAAAATATATAAATTAATCATATAAAAAAAATATTTATATAAGATATTTATAAACTATTTATAAAATATAAAAAATAAATTATTTTAAATTTTAAATAATTTTAAATAATTTTTAATTATTTTTAATTATTTTTAATTATTTTTAATTTCAATTAAAATTTTATTAAATAAAAAAAAAATAATTAAAAAATTTGTCTCATTTATTTATTTATTTATTTATTTATTTATTTATTTATCTTTTTGTAAACACAAGTTTAGGATATTTTACTTAATATTAATTATTTAATTATTTATTCATTTAATTAACTAATTATTTATTCAATTATTTATTCATTCCATTATTTATTATTTATTTATTTATTTATTTATTCATTCAATTATTTACAATAATAATAATAATAATAATTAATAATTTATTATTATTAATTATTAATTATAGACAGAAATAATAATATATGATATATTGAATTTAATATAAAAAATAATTTTTATATTTTAAACCTAAATAGTTAAAAAAAACTAAATGATTATAATAATATAAATATTATATAAATATTATATTAATATTTATATAAATAACAAAAATAATGTATAAATATAATATTATTTCTATATTTAAAAAATAAAATATGCGAATAAAAAAAGAGAATAAAAATAAAAAAATGAAACAATTGGAATAATACAATGTTATTTACTAAACATTTATCTTATAATAACTAACGAAACAGTTATAATATAGGATAAAAATAATAAATATGAAGTAAATACTAATAATAATAATAATAATAATAATAATAATAATTTATAATAATAATAATAATAATAAATAATAAATAATAATAATAATAATAATAATAATAATAATAATAATAATAAATAATAATAATAATAATAATAATAATAATAATAATAATAAATAATAATAATAATAATAATAAATAATAATAATAATAATAATAATAAATAATAAATAATAAATAATAATAATAATAATAATAATAAAATTATTCCCCATATCTACCAAAAAGCTCAATAGATTTATACTTTTTTTATTTAATTAAATATTATATTAATTTAATTTATTATTATTTATTATTATTTATTATTTATTTATTTATTTATTATTCAATTATTTATTATTACTATAATTTAACTAATTTATTTAATTATCTAAAAAAAAAAAAAAAATCCACTAATTGAAATTACCAAAATTTTAGAAAAAAGTAAATAAAAATTTTTTTTATTTTGACATATGACATTGAATATAATTATTAAAAAAAATATTTATATTATATATACATTTATATATATTTATATTTATATATCCACATTTAATGAAAGAAAAAATATATATATATCTATATATAAACATATAACCATATATAATAATTTTATCATTTTATTTTTATTATTATTTTAATTGAATCAATTAAATGAAAAATATTTTATAAAAAAAACAAAAAAAAAGTCTATTCATTTTTTTTTAGAAATAAAAAAAAATTATTCTTTTACTTGTTATTTATATATATATAATATACATCTAAAATAAAAAAAATAAAAAAAAAAACTTTTCTCGGTTATTTCTCTTCAAATCTTTTATAGATAGATATACATATGTATTTAATAATACTATAAAAAAAAAACTTCTTGATTTTTAGTAATGGATAATAAAATAATAAAAGGTTTTTTGAGATATTAAAAGTTATAATTCAATTCTAAGATAATAATAATAGCAATAAGTATTTTAATTCCTTTTTTTTTTTTTTTTTTTTTTTTTTTTTTTTTTTTTTTTTTAAAAGTTTACATTAATAATTAATAATAAAACAATATTTTACTAAAGTATTATTTTAATTTAATAAAGTAATACTAATAATTAATTAAATAAAATAAATATAATAAAGCGATTCCTTCTTATAGAGTATAAACTAATTTATTATTAGTTATTATATTGAAATTCAACTTATTTTTATAAATATATATATATTTTTTAAATAATATAAAAAAAATTTTTTAAATAAATAATAATATTTTTATTTTAATACCATCTTATTGAATATTAAAGCGTTTAAACTGGAGACAGATTTAAAAAATTAATTCAATATAAAATATTCAAAAATTTAAACTTAAATTTATATATATATATATATACCTAAAAATGTAAAAAATGTAATAGTATAAATAAATATATATATATATATTTAAAAAAATTTTTTTTTTCTTATTTTTCTTTAATTACGCTTTGACTAACTTTGATTTTCCCCCTTTTTTAAATCAATTGTTAATCGATATTATTTTCATTGTATTACAGTTTACATATCATAAAATATTTTATAAATATATATATATATATATTTTTTTTGTTGTATTTTTTATGTTGAATTCTTAAATGAAAAATTTTTCATATTCATATTTAATTTTCATTGGTTCATACTCCATATTTTCATTTATATTTTTTATTCTCATAATTTATTTTCATAGATTTATTTTATATATATATATATATATATATATATATATTTTTTTTTTAATACTATCTGTTTCATATTTCATAGTATTGATATACAACTCAAAAGTTCGATGTACTTTTGTTGGGATTTATTTATTAAATTTATTAATTTATTATTTATTTATTTATTTAATTTTATATAAAAACTACATATAATTAAAAAGACTATTTAACAACTTTCTTATTCTTTTAATTACAAACTAACTTAACATAATGTAACTTTTACACAACAACGACTACTATTGCTATTCTCTTAATTCAGAGAAATGCTTTATTTTTATGTTATTTAGTTATAATTAACTATTTAATTAATTGTTCTTGTGATTAGAATAAACTATTAATAATTATTATTTAAGGAAATATTTAAAACTATATAAATATAAATATAAAATAATAAGAATAATTAAAACATTGATTTATTGCTATAAAATTTATTATTAATTATAAATATAATTAATATATAGTAATCAAGCCACATATTGAAATTGTTGTAAAATCATTAGATTTAAATTTGATTTATGACATTAATTTATGTTTGAATAATAAAAACTAATTTTATATTAATTAAGGTTTGAATATTTCATTTTATATCATTCATCCCACCTTAAGATACAACTATACATTAGTTGTATTAAATTTTATAATATTTTTAAGGTGTACTGGTCGTTCTAAGCATGTATGTGTATCAGGATCCATTAATTGAACTGTATTAAATTTCTTTTTAACTACTTGATAAGGTCCAACAAAATAAGGGTCTAGTTTATATCTCGAAAATTTTTTTACTTTGACTAACTCGCCAATTTTTATTTCATTTTGTTTCTTTGTTGCATATTTTTCTGTAGTATTTGAAAATTCATTTTTCATGATAATTTTTCTAGAGTTATCTCGGTCTTTAATGTATTCTTCTGCATTTAAATTTATAAAATGGTCCTCTAAAACTTCTTTCTTAAATTCACTAATTTCTTTGTTACCTTTAGTATTAATTTCATTTTGTTCTTGTTCTATTTCATTTGCACTTTCATTACTACAAGAATCTTTATGATTTATAGCATTAACTTGGTAATTATTATTGTTAATATATGTATCTATTTTATTTTCTAATATTTTATTCATATATAATATTGTATTATTGAAAACTTGGTATAATTGATTTTGCAATTGACATAAATCTTGAATTTTATGTTTTTCATCCATATAAGCATCACTTGCATTACATTGTAATATATATGAATTTATATTGTGCAATATATTGTTATTATACTTAATGGTATTGGATTTTAATTGAATTAATTGATTTATAAATTTTTTTAATTTATTTTGATTTATTTCATGTATATGACTATTACAATTTATATTACTCTTCATATTATTATTATATTCTAATATATTATTATTTAAATTGGTTAATTTATTTCTATATATATTTTGATTATAATAAATTTTATTATCTTTGATGTCTCCAGAATTTATTGAATTTTTGGAATATTCCATGATTTTTGGATTTTCTATATACTTTGCTTTTTCCCTTAAAATTTTTAAATTTGAAATAATTTTGAAATTTTCAATTTTATTGTCTAAATTAATTTTTGGAATTTTTGCATTAGAATTTTTTAACTTTTCTGATTTATTAAAATTTTTACTTTTCATAATGTCCTTCTTTCTTAAGTCCTTATTCTTTCCCTCCTGAGATGATACTTCCTTTTTCTTAGATATTTCTTTTATACTATTTTCTTCATTATTCTTATTAGGTCTAATAAAATTGATACCACACGAATTCTTTTCAATAGCTTGGTTCTCAACGATAGGAGCAATGATATCAAAGTTTTCAACTGAAGTAAAACGACACAACGATCTTAACATCGGATGAATGAAAAGGTAATTATCAGCAATTGATTTAAGTCCTAATAAGAAATCAAAGTAAATATCTTTATGATCAATAACACAGAAATCTGCTGTGAAAGTATAATTATTAATTGAAACTTTTAGTCGAACCACGATAGCATTCGCAATAGTACTATCCCCAAGAGCTTCATAAATTCTTCCTCTACATACATTAACTTGTTCATAAGTACCAGGTAGACTATTAATATAAGTAGTACTCACTAGATTCAAATTACTTCCAGAATCTATGAGTAATCTTCCTTCGGTATCGTCTACCGATGCATTTACGATTCCCAAGTCGTCACTATGAAATTTTGTATTTTCTATTTTATTCTGATTATTTTCTTCTTCATTAATAATAAAAGGTTTCATGGCATCCAAAGAGCTAACAAATTTAATTTTTTCTAATTTTAAATTTTTTGTTAATTCGGACCTTAATTTGGGACATATATCTAGAATTTGACCAAAAGTAATATTGCATTTGGTATTGGCTAAATCTTTAATAATTTCATACGGTTCCATATTGGTTAATTTAGCTAGATTTATGTGACGTTCTGGTTTTGTGTTACCTTCCTGTTCATTAATTTTTAATTTTGTTTCTTCAAAGTCCACTTTCTTATTAATTACAGTTCCTTGTAAATTATTAATATTTGAATTTTTGAAATTATTTCTATTTTTGTTATTCAACTGGTCTTCACGTGATGATTTGTTAACATAATTATTACTTTCTTTATTAATTTTATTTTTATTTTTAATTTTCTTCATCTTTGTTTAATTTATTATCATTAATAACATGATTATTATTATTGTTTAAATCTGGAGAAGATTTATTTATTTTAATGCTCTCATTAAAGGTAATCGTCTTTAAATTCTTTCTAACTTTAGGTTTTAGTATTTTCCTTTTAGATAAATCAACTTCTTCTTCTACTTCATCATTTTCTTCTTCATCTTTTTGGAAAATATCACTTCTATTAGCTGTATTCGCTTTAGCTTTCCTAATTTCCGTTCCAGCATCTAAAGAAAAGTCCTTTCTTTTGGCAGCATCAACAAAATATTTCTTCATCTCAGGAACGTTATTGGAATTTAAGGGAGAACGTTCACTCCCTCTTAGTAGTTTAAACGTTCGTTTGAGACATTAGCTGAACCACTTGATTCTTCATTTAGCATTCTTTGGTATTTCAAATATTCAAAGTGATTAAATTTTGGACAATTATATTTCTTGTGACCTTCTTCGTTACAAAAATAGCACATCTGGACTCTATATTTACCTTTATTTCCATCATTATTCAAATTATTATTTTTGAAATTGATATAAAACAAATATGTGTAGTAACATATTTGTATATTTAATAATAATTATTAAATATTAAATTTATATCTTTTTGATAATAATTATTTTATTTTATTTTATTTCAATATATATTATTATAATTATAATAATTATAATACTTTAATTCATATAAAATTTATATAGTTCTATATATTAGAATATGTATTTAATATATTACCTATTTCTTATAAATTAAATTATTTATATTAGAAATAGAGAACTCTCTTGTAAATGTTTAGGAATTAGAATTATTATTTAATTGTACGAATATTATAATTTTATTAATAAAATTTACTAAACTACCATTATTTAAAACCCACTGCTTATAAATTATTGCACATAAAAGTACCGCATATCAAAAATTGGTGGAGATATCGGGGATGTGCTGTGTAAAAAGTAATTTATAAGTAGTGGTGTTTAGTAATTTTGTTAATTACTTATATATCCGTATATATTTACATAAATTCTCTTCAGTTAGGATTAATTAAAATATACTGTTTAGGATATAAATTTTTAATTTTTTTTATTGGTTATTTATAGTTATATTATCTTTGGTGAAGAGAAAGTTATACAATATATGTTATTTCATTCATTTTAGTACAATTTAATTAAATTGTTTTAAAATAAATAAATATTGGAAAATCTAATAAATATATATATATATTAATAATTTATTAATATAGTGATAGTGTTAAAAGTAAGATAGTTTAAGTAGGATAATAATATTAATTAGAGATAGTGAAATAGTAAAAATATCGTTATTTTAATTAGCATTTAAGTGAATAATTTAAATAAAATCTATAATAGGAATATTTTTTTAATTAAAATAAGAGTAGGAAGATATAAATAGTGTAGTTTAAAAGTGTTAACATTTTGGAATAAAATTACAATAGATATAAGTATAATAAGATAAAAATATTATTTATTTTAATAGTAGTATATTTAATAATATTAAATAGTAGTACATTTTAAAAATAGATATAGAAATAAAATGGATATTAATCAAGATAACCTAACAGAAAAATTACAATTGTTAAAATTGCTAATTCAAAAAGGTAGATTTGGAACTGGAGTTAGTGATGACGTGGATGAATTAGATGAGTTTGTAGATGGTGAATCAATGGGAATATTAGCTCTTGTTGATAATAAGGAAGCTAGGTGTATTTTAAAAGGATACGGTGAAAATAATTTGGTAAATCGTAGTCTTCTGGAAAAATATATTCTTAATCATTGTATTGATGACTCAAGTATTACTGGAATAACTAAACTTACAATTTTAAATTTAACTATTGGTGGTGTTCAAAAAAATGTAATATTCAGAGTAGTTGAGAAAGAAAATCCATTTTATGATATTAGTTTGAATTTTAAAACACAAAGAGAATTAGGAATTATTATTGACCCAAGCGACAATTTAATTCTTTTGAAACAAGGAACTTCTGAATTTAGAGTGGTAGCTGAACTTGAAAAATTATCTGTTTTAAATAAAAGAATCAATAAAAATGAAGAAAATAATAATAATAATAATAATAATAACATTTATAATAATAATAACATTTATAATAATAATAACAATAATAGTAATAAAATTAATAATACTAAAAATGACGAGGTTGATGACATAATAAACACGAAACTAAATAAATTAAACGCGTTAAAATTGGATAATTTCAGAGAAAATAATAAATTAGTAAATAATAGTAATAGCAAATGTAAAACAAACAATAATATTATAATTACTAAAGAAAAAAATAAAAATAATATTAAAGGTAGTGCCAATATTAAGAAAAATCAAAATAATAGTATTGAGATTAATAGTATTGTAATAATAAATAATAAGGAAAATATTAATTCAAATAGTAAAAATAAAAATATTATTAATAATTCTGAAAATATAAGAAACAAAATAAATAGTCATATAATTGTAAAAGAAGAAATAAATATCAATGAATCTGTTAAAGTTGATAGCATTTTCAATAGAATTAATAAATCTATAACTCCTGGTTTGTTTAAGGAAATAAATATTATTAATAGTAACAATTCAAAAGTAGATAATATTCAAATTACTTCAAATGCTAATAAAAATGAACAATTTATAAAAAAAAATTATTCAGTTAATAATATTACTAATATAAAAGAAAGAAAAATTAATAATAATAATTCACCGGTTGATTTTAGTAATATTATAAATATAGATAGTGATAAGAAAATAAAAATTAATAAAATTAAAAAAATAATTAAAATTCCATATATTTATATTCAAAATAATGATAAAAATAAAATTTATATTTATAAAATTATGATGCCCAAACCTGAAATCGCGTTAAAGGAGATTATTAAATATAGCAACAATCGCGTAGATACCAAACGGACAAATAGGAATTATAAATATAAAAGAAAATAAAATTTTAAAATTATTATTTATTTTAATTAAACCTTATATTTTCTTTTATAAAAAAAAATATATATATAGTTTAATTTTTAGCAAGGGCATTTCTGATATAAAACAAATATGTGTAGTAACATATTTGTATATTTAATAATAATTATTAAATATTAAATTTATATCTTTTTGATAATAATTATTTTATTTTATTTTATTTCAATATATATTATTATAATTATAATAATTATAATACTTTAATTCATATAAAATTTATATAGTTCTATATATTAGAATATGTATTTAATATATTACCTATTTCTTATAAATTAAATTATTTATATTAGAAATAGAGAACTCTCTTGTAAATTTTTAGGAATTAGAATTATTATTTAATTGTACGAATATTATAATTTTATTAATAAAATTTACTAAACTAACCATTATTTAAAACCCACTGCTTATAAATTATTGCACATAAAAGTACCGCATATCAAAATTATTATCACGTGATTCGTGAGTGACTGGTTTATTATTAAAAATTTTGTTATTATGTGAATTAAATTTTTGGTTGTAGAATTTCCATTAGAGTTACTAGTTCTTTTTCCACATTCATTTTCAACTTCATCAATTAATTCGGCTGTAGAAAAAGCTTTTGCTAGACTAATTCTTTTTCCCGCAAGTTTTACACCTTTCCATGCTTCTTTCTTGTTAAAAATTGACTTCAAATAATCAGAAACAGAAATGCATCTACGATCATCTTCATCGAGTTTATTATATAATTCTTTATATTCTTTATTAAATTCCTTTATATTTCCTCTGGTAGATATTGCCATATTTTTAAGTTTGTCAATGATGTCTTCTGGATCCATATATAGGTCATGAAATTCTAGAAGAGCATCACGTATTTCTTCTAAAGATGGATAAACAATATTATTATCCACATCTTTAGTTACTAATGCATTAAGACAATGGATACTTTTACCAATCACTTTAAATTTACAATTATTAAAAATTTCTTTTTCATCAGTAACTTGGTAAAGAGTGATCCAAGCCTTCATCTGGTTATACCAAGCATCAACATCCTTATTTGTATCTGAAAGGACTTGAATGCATTGGAATTGCATTAGTTTATTTTGATTTTTAATTAATTCTTCAGTCATATTTTTAACTTTAATTCTATTTTCTAATTGACTGAAAAATATTCTTTAATCGAAAACAATTTTTTTTTTTTTTTTTTTTTTTTTTTTTTTATTATTTATTATTTTTTTTTTATTTTATTTTATTTTATTAAAAAAAAATAATATCAAAATTTAATAAATATATTTTTCCTCCCACAAGAGCCGATATCTCCACCAAATGATATACAACTCAAAAGTTCGATGTACTTTTGTTGGGATTTATTTATTAAATTTATTATTTATTTATTTATTTAATTTTATATAAAAACTACATATAATTAAAAAGACTATTTATATTTTTATTTTCATATTTCATTAGCATCATCTAAATGGTTTCTTCTTTATGAAAAATTATCAATAATCATTTATAGGATTCGTTTATAATATTTTAGAACTCAGTAGAGGTGGAGAAAAAAAAAAAAAAAAAAAAACATAGGTATAATGTATAACATATTTATAAGAAGAATGAAAAGAATTAAAAATTGAAGAGATATTTTTAATTTATTTTAATTTATTTCACTCTTTTTTTTTTAAATAAGTAAAATAAATAAATGATTTTATTTAGAACTCCCTTAAATTCTAATTCTTTAAATGATTGAAAAGAGAATGTGAATGAGAAAAAGAGGTGAAGCCCACCCTCCCTGTCCTCACTTAACCACCACTAGCACCACCACACCTTTTTTTTTTTTTTTACTTAGCTTAAATGTTTTATAATTAAAAAAAAAAAAATAATAAAAAAAAATTTTATTATTATTATTATTATTATTATTATTATTATTATTATTATTATTATTATTATTATTATTATTATTATTATTATTATTATTATTTTAGTTACTTTCCTTTTTCTTCTCTTTCTTTATTTTCTCATCATTTAATTTAAAAAAAAAAATTTACAATAAATAAATAATAAAAAATAATAAAGAAATAATTGTTTTCCTTCAAAAAAAAAAAAATAAAATAAAATAAATAAAGACCATGCCATACCATAATTATGACATTTATATCATCATAAAAATTAATGTACTATCCTTTACGTGTTATTATTAGGAAAAAAATGTATGGGATAACACGTTCCTGAGTCGAGAGTTTAAGGATAATTTTTTTTAAAAAAAAAAATAAAAAAATAAAAAATAAAAATAAAATAAAATAAAATAAAAAAAAATAGGAATAAAATATATATGAAAGAGAAAGTGATTGAAAAATAGAAACAGGAATATCCAATAGATTTATATATTTCTAGAAAAAGTAAATTACAAATTCGTTGGTAATGCTGATAATATTGTTTAATAAAAGGCATTATATTATATATATATATATATATATATATATATTTTATTAAGCTTAAATGTAGAATTTTCATAATGTCTAGAAAAAGTATAAAAAAAATTTTTTTTTTTTTTTGATTGAACAACAAAACTAGTGTTGGAGAGCATTTTACGGATATCATTAAAAAAAAAAAAAAAAAAAAAAAAAAAAAACTTTTTTTTTTGTATGAACTTTCAAAACAAAACAAAGGTATTGATTTGATTTATAAATAAATATTAAATAAAATAAAATAAAATATAAAATAAAAAAAAATAAAAAAAAATAAAAAAAAAAAATAATTGAACTTAAAGGCACTTCCTACACTTATGACAAATACCAAATACCAGTATTACTAAGTTTCGTTTTTAAGTCTATATATAATATTATATATTATCCATTGAAACGGAATCTCCTTCCTTCCTTTTTTTTTTTTTTTTTTTTTTTTTAGTTCAGATCAAATCACCTTGAGTGTCTTTTTTTTTTTTTATTATTAAAAAAAAAAAAAAGCTCTAATAATAATTTATTCTAATATTATTATCCTTTTTTTTTTAATAATACCGATGATATAATCAGTAGAAACTCTGTATTTTTTTTTTGGAGAGATCATTAGATGAAAATCAATTTCTTTCCCATAGCTTTAAAAAAATCTTTAATTCTTTTTTAAAAATAAAAAATGAATGCGTTTTCAATCCTTTTTAATAAAAGAAAAAAAAATAAATGCTATTTCGTGAGATAATTCATTTTAATGTAAAAAAAAAAAAAAATAAAAAAAAGAGGGAGTAATGTAAAAAAAAAAAAAAAAAAAAAAATTGTTGAATTCTGTAGATAGGTCTCTCTTCTTTTTTTTTTTTTTTTAGAAACTCTCTCCTTTCTCCTCTCTCTCTCCTCCCTCTCTCCTCCCTCTCTTTCTCTTCTTCTTTCTCTTCTTCTTGATTGATGGATTGAATTTTTTTTCGTTCATTCATTCACTTCACTTTTACTTTTACTTTTACTTTTACTTTTTCTTTTACTTTTACTTTTACTTTCATTGTCTGTAAAAAAAATAAAAAAAAAAAAAAAAGGTTTTTTTTACCTATACCTTTACCTTTATCATTGACATTGGAGTGCATTGAAGTTCATTGGAGTTTAATAGTATCATAATTATGTTTTTTTTTATATATATATATTCATCCTAACTGTTATAAGCATTTTGAATTTATTATGAGAGAAAAAAAAATGACTTCAGGTTTATCCTTACAAAATTTCAATTAGATCATTTCATTTTCTTACTAGGAAGCGGCGTAGTTAGTAAAAAAAAAAAACATCAAGATAAATGTTTTTTTGTTTTATTTAAAAAAAAATTACCTATACAGAAGCAATAAAATAAGTCAAGATTATCTCTTTTATCTCTTTATCAATAAATAAATAAATCTGTTATTAAACAACAAAATAAAGTCAAAAGTACAATACAAAGAATTTTTTCCACCACCGTAAGACCAAGAAAAAAACTGGTGACGTGACCAACCGTATCTATCCATAACGTAACATTAATATTAACCATGAAGGAGAAGAAATTCTAAAAAAAAAAAAAAAAAAAAAAAAAAAATAGGATCTTGCGGTGGAGCTCATGCTGAAAATCGCTACCAACAACAACAACAACCACAACAACAATTAAAGGAGAAAGAGGACATCCTTGTCTGTCTAACACCACGATTAATCGAATATTCTTCTGAGAGATTACCATTAAAAAAAGCACGAGCTTTAGAAGATAGATAAAGATTCTTTAAAAACAGATGACATTTACCTCTAATTCCTTAAGTTATATAATTTAGTCAAAATATTAACGATAGGTACTGAATCATAGTGGCTTTTTTTTTTAAGATCAAAGAAAAGTAAGATAAGTCAATAAAAATTTCCTTGAAATTTTCTTCTTTGATATATTTCTCTAATTGAAATATATAAACTTAGGCATTCTTCTTTATTTCTAAATCCAAATTGTTCAGGTCTAACAAGCTTATGTTCAAGGGCATATTTAGCAATTCTATTAGTAACAATTTTTGAAATAAATTTTTAAGCCAATATTAATAAGAGAAATACCACGATAATTATTACAATCCGAAAGATCTCCTTCTTTTTTTTTTGGAATTGATATTATAGAAGCCGAATTTCACTCTTCAAGGAAGTCACCATCCCAGATTTTTGTTAAATAATGAATGTAAACATTTAGCACACTTAGAGTAGTGATCATCTGAAGAATCATTTTTGATTATCGGATAAATCAGATTTACTAAAGAAGACTTTAAAAAAAGTTCAATTGGAATACCATCGGGTCCAGGAACTTTATTATTTTTCATATCAAGCACTATATTTTTGAATTTCTTTCATAGTGATAGAATCATTAATATCCCAAGTAAGATTATTATTAGAATTAGTTCCAAATAAACTTACCCAGTATTCATTATCCAAACTGTGTTGAGTAACATCAGAAGATAGTTCACTGCAATGTTCAGCAAATCGATTTAATTGATCCGAATGAGAAAATAAAAAGTTACTCTGCTTGTCCTTTAAAAACGCTTGACGAAATAGAATTAGAGTACAAAAGGGTGAGATAGCTTCTTAAATTTTAACCAAGAACTCCTAGCATTTATTTTTGTTACGAAAATCATTACATGCAGATTCTATTGACTGATGAAATTGTTTTGATTTAATAGAAAACTTAATTGACCTGACTTTACCACATATATTTTTATATTTACGAAAGCAAATTTAAAAATTCATCAAGGTTTTCAAGATTAGAACCTAAAGAAAAGTTTTTGATTTAATTAAATGCAACATGCTTTTCATGAGAAAGTTTCTTGATATAATAAGGACAGTGGAAAGCTGAGCCTTTAAGATCACAAGGAACTCTAGCATGAACTTTATCACCAACTTTATTAGCTGTTTCTATAAATTTATTGACCATTTCATTAGAACTTAATTCTTTATTATCATCAAATTCATTAAGAAGAATTGAGAAGTAGTTAACTTGAGAATATTTCATTTTGCTTTTCATTACACATGCGTTGGGAACCACTTGAATCTTCTAGAAGAAGGAGTAGGAGCACGAAAACCTTCTGAGTCATCTTTCTTACTTACAGGAAAGGATAAGAGGGAAGTGGTCAGATATATCATTGAATGTACTACAAACAGATACCTTATTAATGTATTCCTTCATTTTACAATTAAATAAAACATGATCGATACAAGACGATCTATCATCCCGACCTCATTGTGAACTCGAGACCTAATAAGTTTTTAGTGAACCACTGATAAGATGATTTATTAAGTAAACTTTCTAATTGGGATTTAGACATATTAAAGTCACCTACAAGAATAGAAGGTGTATTAGTATGTTTCTTTATCCAATTAGTAATTTCTGAAAAGGCTTTCTTTCTTTCTTCCTTCCTTCCTTAGGAGTGACCGTTAAATATTACCAATAGTGCATTTAATTCCCCAAAAAAGAAGTAATGTTGACAGAAATGATATACTTTAATATTCAAAAAGGATCAGGAGAAAATAAACAAGGAACGATGTACACTTATTCTAAGACCTCTCATACCGGGTATATTTGGATCAGCTTTACGTAAAATTGTATTATAGTGACAAAGGAATGGGTAATTATTTGAATGTACATTAAGGTATTGGCTATTACCGACCTCTTGCAAGCAAATACAGATAGGTTTAAAAATTTTTCATTAAAGTATCTAATACCATCACGTTTTTTCATCATTCCATCCATTAATGTTCCAACTGACACAAAGATTAAGGAACTGAGTAGACGGTGAGTAAATATTACTATAAAGAAAATCTTTAGCCATTGATTTAGTTTCAAAAGAAGAAAATTTGTTGTTAAATTTCTTAACTTCACTGAAAGTTCTGATTTTGTTGGTTTGGATGATCCAATTAATTTTATTGATTGGAAGGCAATGGATAAGAAGAAATAAAATATTTAGGTAATAAGTGGGTTTATCATAGTTTATCCTTAAAATGAAGTAATTTTCCATATTAGGTGTGTGTGTGTTTTTTTTTTGTAATTCCATGAACTATTTCATTGGAATTGGAAATACGTTTACTAAGAAATTCCCAAAGTTTACTAACAGACCATGGTGAAGATCATGAATAAAGATAAGAATGAAATCTTTATTCTGAATATCGTATCTTCGAAGACCACGCCTCAAAACAGGTATAGTTGCTGAATTTGAAGAAGTATTATCCATTTCAAGAAAGCCTAAAAAATAAAATAAAAGAAGAATAAAATAAAAATAATAAAAATAATAAAAAAAATAGATAAAAATCTTTTTTTATATATATATATATATATAATAAAATAAAATAAAAAATAAAAAAGAGAAAGTAAATTCCCTTTAAATAGTATATAAAAAAATATTGGTGTTGAATATATGAAAGCTTGAAATATAAAATTGTTCTTGATGATTTAATAGATTTTAGATTTTGTAAATAATTGATTTTATCCGGTATTACTGATATAATATTTATTAAATTTACTCAAGGGTTAGAAATTTATTGATACAAAATTACTTGTATATACTGTTAAAATGAATAATTGTTTCTTTTTATCTTTTGACTAATTGTAATTCTTTCAATTAATAAAGCGCCTTAAGATGTTAAAAATTTTTCTGTTGAATAATTATAAATTAGCTAAAAGTATAATTTTAAAAAAGAAAAAATATTAGTAGAGAAAGACTATAAAAAAAGATTTCCCATCCGTTAAATAATGTCTTAAAACACAAGCTTTGGAGTGAATCAATCTCCTTCATTTCCATTTTACAATAGCTACATGAAAGTATAAATAATACTATAGAAAAAATACATATACAAAATA
>JACVTC010000028.1:710000-735000 GCA_016946835.1 Neocallimastix lanati (nom. inval.)
CAATCTTCTGAAACTCTACCCATTCTAATAGCAATAGTAGTATTGTATTTATAACCACAGCGTAAACGAATAATCCACGAAAACCCTAAGTTGAATTGGGGATATTTTAAACTAAGCATAATTATAGCTTTATTGTTTGAGAACTTATTACAATCGTAATTTTGACCTTTAATACCTTGAAATTTGGCAACTGATTTCCAGTAACGTTCTAAATTTTTTTTTTTTTTTTTTAGACAGGGAAGAGAATACACTTCCAAAAACTTTATTAAATTTTATTTTAAAAAATACATGTAGGTGAAAAGTACATTAGAAATTAAAAATAAAAAATTAAAAAATAAAAAATAAAAAATAAAAAAGCTCGAAAATACTATGTATTTCGGCAAGTTGTACTATGCGGGAATTTTTCCCTTCCTATCAAATAAAAAAGAAATAAAACCTAGAAGTAACATCTTTAAAATAGATAGTGTGGTGTCCACTAAACTCTCCCCGGATTCATCATTTATTGAGCTACTAGGGCGAGAATCACCCTTCGTAGTAATAGATGATAATCCTGTATTTTCATTATGCCTTATCAGTACGACGTCGACGCTCTTGGTTAAGTTTGATATTTTGCAATACCTATCAAATAATAGCTCAAACGAACTACTTATGATAGGTATTGCATTTGTTAAGAATTCCGCCAAGCCCACAATTTTTGGAACAGGTGACTCAGATGAACCTTTGAAAAGTAGTTCATTTAAATGTCTCTGTTCCCCACTATCGAAATGTAGTTCATTTAAAACTAAAGTCCCACCAAGAAGGAACAAGTATATATAATGATTGATATAATCTTCAAAATTAGAAATAGAGTCATAGGAAGAAAGAGGATTAAACGCTCTAATCTTCCTAAGGAATAAAACATAGAGATCATCGATGAAATTTAAAGAATTCCATCTAAAAGATGCAAGAGCATCGCATTTAAAAATCCAATGTTCAAAAGATTGATTACCTTCACCACAACATGGGCAGGACTTTGGACAATCTTCTGAAACTCTACCCATTCTAATAGCAATAGTAGTATTGTATTTATAACCACAGCGTAAACGTATAATCCACGAAAATCCTAAGTTGAATTGGGGATATTTTAAGCTAAGCATTATTATAGCTTTATTGTTTGAGAACTTGTTACTATCGTAGTTATGACCTTTAATACCTTGAAATCTGGAAACTGATTTCCAGTAACGTTCTATAATATCGTCATATTTTACACATTTATATTTTTTGATTTTTTTATATAGTGTTCTAGATTCTTTAGTCCAGGAATAATAAGGCATTTTGGGAATAGATTTAATAAGATCCTTTATGATACAGTTTGATTTACTCCATTTTGCAAATGATTTAATCTGTAAGGCTGCGCAGATACCAGCAATAGGAGGGATGCTTAGATCTCGAGATAAAGCATAAGTACTCATTGTTGAATTATGTCTAATATAGTCATTGTTTTCTGTATTTGTTTTACCATTTTTAGAGAAGGAACCGATACACCAAAATAGACCAGTATTAATTAATGTTTGAATTCTAGCCGTTCTAGATTTGTTTGAACCAAGTAAAGGAGAATAATAAATTACTTTACTAATAACAAAGGATTGAAGAACTTTTTTCTTGTATACAATAGGAATAAGTTTATTTGAAAAGAAACGTGTAAATGAAAGAAGGGATTTTCTAACTTTAAAATGCATGTGAGATATAATGTGTTCTAGTAGGAGATCATCTGAAAAAGGAATACCAAGATAGACATAACTAGAAACTTTAGGAATATCATTCTTTCCTAAATAGAAGGTTGGATCACTATAGTTTGGAGGAGGTTGGAAGTTCATTGGTTTTATAACCATAGTTGCACACTTTTCAATACCAAAAGTCATTTCATTTAAATTAGCCCATTTATGTACCTTTTTTAGTAATTTTTCTAAATTTTTTGCACTTGGAGCAATGAGAACAACATCATCAGCAAAGAGTCCACCACAACACTTTTTTCTTCCAATATTAACACCATACTTTTCTCAGTCATTTAATATATCATTGATGAATAAATTGAATAAAATTGGAGATAATGGACAACCTTGACGAACACCTCTTTTAATAGGAAATTCATTTGATAACATTGAAGCAAATCGAGCACGAGCTTTAGATGAAGTATATAAATTACAAAGAAAATCAAAACATTTACCACGTACTCCATAATGATATAATTTAGTAAGAATGTTAAAAATAGGAACTGAATCATAAGCTTTTTTAAGATCTAAAAAGGCTAAATATGTGAATTTTCCTTGAAATTTTCTTCTTTGGCATATTTCTCTAACGGAAATGAATAAACTAATGCATTCTTCACGGTTGCGAAAACCAAATTGTTCAGGTCTAATGAAATTGTGTGAGAGTGCATAAGAAGATATTCTATCTGTTACAATTTTTGAAATGATTTTCAGTCCAACATTAATGAGAGAAATACCTCGATAATTACTACAATCTGATAGGTCACCTTTCTTAGGGATTGATACAATAGAAGCTGAGTTCCATTTTTTAGGAAAAGACCCATTCCATATTTTATTAAAAATCAATTTAAGACACTTTCCAGCAGCAGGATGTGTTTCTAGTAATTCTTCATTGCAAAACAGAGCTTTGTAGAATTCAATCGGGATACCATCGGGGCCGGGTGCTTTGTTGTTTTTCATAGATGAAATTGTTTTTTTAATATCGTCAATCGTAATGGGATCGTTGATATTCCAGGTAGAGGATCTAAGACTAATATTCCTTAAAGCATGGATCGTTACGATTAAGGCTGTGACCTGAGGGATCAGAAGCTAGATCTTTATAATATTCAGCCCATCTATCTAATTGTTTAGTAGGAGAGATAATATCTTGACCAAATTTAGATTTTATGCAAGTAGGGGAGGTAGATGAATACGATGGTTTAGCCATTTTTTTTAAACATCTCCAACCATTTTTGAAATCTTTATTCAAAAAATAATTACCAATTTTTACTATATTAGCTTTAAATCTAGCAGAACGAAATTTGCTCTTTGTTTTCTTGATTAATTTGCAAAGTTTTTCATATTTATTAAATTGTTCAAGGTAATTATCAACATTTTCACAGTTAAAGTAAGGCTTAATATTTCGAAATGCAATATGTTTTTCATGAGACAGTCTTTTAATGAAATAAGGACAATGAAATGCAGAGCCCTTTAAATTTATTGGAATGAAAGCCTTAATATCCTTCCCGGTATTATTTGCTGTATTGATAAATTTTTCTACCATTTCATCAGCCGTGAGCGAATTGTAATGAGAATCGAGGTCATTTGCTAAGATTGAAAAATAATTATGTGATAAAATATCTGAATTTTTTGTTTTACAAATATGTGTAGACCATTTAGAAACTTTAGCAGGCCTTATAAAGCCATCGGAGAGAACTTTGTTGCAAGAAAGTATAATAGGTTTATGATCAGAAATACCATAAAATGAAGTGCAAACCGAGGTTTTATTAAAATGAGCTGCCAAAGCCTCATTATATATGACATGGTCAATACAAGATGATCTAGAACCTTTGGCATAAGTAAATTTATTACCATATAAGGGAGCAATAAACCAATTAGGAAAATTATTTGAAATGTATGTTTTGATCTTCTTTAATGACATGTTAAAATCACCAACTAGGACAGCAGGAACGTTTTTTCTATTGTGAAAACGTAACCATTGGGAAAGTTCATCAAAAGCAGCTAGTCTTTCTTCCTTCCATTTGCTTTGAGGGAAGTATAAGGGAATTTAATATTTTAATCTTTTTTTAATTTAAATAGAAGTCTTTTTTTTTGAAAAAAAAATAGTTATCAATTTTTTAAAAACAAATATAAACGCATAAAAAAAAAGATTAGAAATTAAAAAAAAAGTTAAAGAATTAAATTAAGGCATACATAATAAAAGTTTTTTTTTTAAAATTAAAATTAATATCGTAATTATATAAATAATTATATTAATGATTAAAAATAAAATCTTTTTTTTTATTTATTTATTTTTAAAATTTAATTTATTTTTAAACAAGTCTAGAAAAGGAGAAAATAATTGAAAAAAGAAAAATCCATGTGGATGAAAAATATAATATATTCTAATTTCATTTAATTAATATTTGTAAGACTTCACAAGGGCATTATTATTTTTTTTTTTTTTTTTTTTTTTTTTTTTTTTTTTTTTTTTTTTTTTTTAGACAGGGAAGAGAATACACTTCCAAAACTTTATTAAATTTTATTTTAAAAAATACATGTAGGTGAAAAGTACATTTGAAATTAAAAATAAATAAATAAAAAATAAAAAAATAAAAAAGCTCGAAAATACTATGTATTTCGGCAAGTTGTACTATGCGGGAATTTTTCCCTTCCTATCAAATAAAAAAGAAATAAAACCTAGAAGTAACATCTTTAAAATAGATAGTGTGGTGTCCAACTAAACTCTCCCCGGATTCATCATTTATTGAACTACTAGGGAGAGATTCATCCTTCGTAGAAATAGATGACGATCCTGTATTATCATTATGCCTTATCAGTACGACGTCGACGCACTTGGTTAAGTTTGATATTTTGCAATACCTATCAAATAATAGCTCAAACGAACTACTTATGATAGATATTGCACCTGTTAAGAATTCCGCCAAGCCCACAATTTTTGGAACAGGTTGACTCAGATGAACCTTTGAAAAGTAGTTCATTTAATTGTCTCTGTTCCCCACTATCGAAATGTAGCTCATTTAAAACTAAAGTCCCACCAAGAAGGAACAAGTATATATAATGATTGATATAATCTTCAAAATTAGAAATAGAGTCATAGGAAGAAAGAGGATTAAACACTCTAATCTTCCTAAGGAATAAAACATAGAGATCATCGATGAAATTTAAAGAATTCCATATAAAAGATGCAAGAGCATCGCATTTAAAAATCCAATGTTCAAAAGATTGTTTATCTTCGCCACAACAGGGGCAATACTTGGGACAATCTTCTGAAACTCTACCCATTCTAATAGCAATAGTAGTATTGTATTTATAACCACAGCGTAAACGAATAATCCACGAAAACCCTAAGTTGAATTGGGGATATTTTAAACTAAGCATAATTATAGCTTTATTGTTTGAGAACTTATTACGATCGTAATTTTGACCTTTAATACCTTGAAATTTGGCAACTGATTCCCAGTAACGTTCTAAAATATCGTCATATTTTTCACATTTATATTTTTTGATTTTTTTATACAGTGTTCTAGATTCTTTAGTCCAGGAATAATGATGCATTTTGGGAATAGATTTAATAAGATCCTTTATAATACAGTTTGATTTACTCCATTTTGCAAATGATTTAATCTGTAAGGCTGCGCAGACACCAGCAATAGGAGGAATGCTTAGATCTCGAGATAAAGCATAAGTACTCATAGTAGAATTATGTCTAATATAGTCATTGTCTTCTGAACTTGTTTTACCATTTTTAGAGAAGGAGCCGATACACCAAAATAGACCAGTATTAATTAATGTTTGAATTCTGGCCGTTCTGGATTTGTTTGAACCAAGTAAAGGAGAATAATAAATTACTTTACTAATAACAAAGGATTGAAGAACTTTTTTCTTGTATGCAATAGGGATAAGTTTATTTGAGAAGAAATGTGTAAATGAAAGAAGGGATTAAGGGCATTATTATACTGAAGTATAATAATTAATTTTGACTTCACAATGTTAATCATAAATTTAAGATATAAAATTATGATCATCTAGAAAAGATTAAGATTTATTTCCTTTAAATATTAGGACATAAAACAAAACATCAGGTTCACTTTCAACACTCACTATTAAGAAAATTATTTTTCACAATCCCATATATATATATTTATTAACATCATTAACGAAATGAATCCAATAAATTCAAATACATAATTTTTTTTTTTTTTTAAAAAAAATACATTTTTTAAACCCATAAAAAATTTAATGATTTAAGCTTTCTTTTTTTTTTTTTTTTTTTTTTTTTTTTTTTTTTTTATTTATTTATTTTAATTTTTTTTGTTTAAATGCGTAAAATTTTTATTTTCTTCCTTTTTAAACTTTATTCCTTTCTTTTACATTTTTTATTTTATTCATTTTTTAATTTTATTTTTTTATATTTTAAAAAATTTTACTTTATTTTCCTTTTATGAACATTTTTTTTTTTTTTTTTTTTATATTTGCGAATCTAATTTTTTTTTATAATTATTTATAAATACTATTCGACAAAACACACTCTTTTTTTTTTATTTATTTATTTAAATATACAATATTTTACAATCAAGAGTGTAAAGATATTCTATCTATAATAATATTATAAAAATTAAAAAATACCGCGAAAATTTTTAAATTTTCTTTTTTCTTAAAATTATTTTGGTATCGTGAATAAAGAAATGAGATTAAAGTTGCTTATAATTCATCCTTTTCCTTCTTTTCTTCCTTCTTTTCTTCTTCCTTCTTTTCTTCCTTCTTTTCGTCTTCCTTCTTTTCATCTTCCTTCTTTTCTTCTTCCTTAGCTGGTTCAGCTAACTTGAATTCATTAACAGCGTTCTTCTTTAAGAATTCAATGATAGAATCCTTTGAACGGTCACCATCATAAATAACTGGAGTGTTCTTGTCATCGGCCTTGAATAAAATAACGGTTGGGAAACCTTCAAGGTCGTTCCATGGAGAGGTTGGTGGAATATCATTTTCAGTAGCATCCATTCTAGCAATAAGAAGCTTGTCATTAGTTTCGTTGATGGCTTCAGCGATTTCCTTGTAAGTTGGAGCAAGCTTCTTACAGTGACCACACCATGGAGCGTAGAGTAAAAGTAAAACATCCTTAGACTTATCAAGAACAACATCTTCGAAAGTCTTGGCAACAACATTGAAGATACCGTCTTCTTGCTTTTCTGGAATATCTTGACTCTTAACGTATGGTTCTAATTTACCAGCTTGGAAATCTTCAATAAACTTTTCAAGAGCTTCCTTTTCAATCTTCTTGTCTTGTGGGTATGGGAACTTAGTGTTTTGCTTAACATCTTGAATGATGATAGCTGGCCAGTTTTCCTTAAGACCAAGGAACTTACCATGACCGGTGAACTTAACAGCATCAATGTAGACAAAGTTAAGCTTACCTTGGACCTTCTTAGCAATAGCTTCACACCAGGCACCAATAGTTTTCTTGTCTTCAGCTTCAGTAGTGAAGAGGTAGACAAGTGGAAGACCAGAATCCATGTACTTACTGTAGTTTTCTGGACCAAGTTCGTCCATTAATGGAACAGATTCAACCTTAACGAATTCCTTGATAGATTCTTCAGTAATCTTACCTTCTAAAACAGCCTTACCTTCATCGAATTGCTTGTAAACAACAATACCTGGAACAGCGGAACCAGCCTTCTTAGCAAGTTCTTCGTTATCAATGTAACCAAAAACGAATTGTTCACGTAATTCCTTAGCATTAGCTTCAAGAGCCTTGTATTCATCAGAACCTTCCTTAACGAAACCAACAACAACAACCTTGTCAGAAGTGGAGAATTTTTCGAATTCATCAGCCTTAATGGCAGTAAGATCTGGAAGGTTTTGTTTCTTCATGTAACTAATAATACTTTCAGAAGTACGTTGACCCTTGTAGTCAGATGGCTTACCATTTCTGTAAACCTTAAGGGTTGGGTAACCTCTAACACCAACTTCATTACAGATATCAGATTCAACAGTACAATCAACTTCAGCTAAAAGAATGTTTTCTTCCTTTAAAGCAGTAGCAGCCTTAGCGAATTCTGGAGCTAAAGCTATATATTTCGTATTTATTTTTTTGTTTATTTATTACGAATAATTTACATTTAATTAATTCTTTGTTTAATTTGATCAAATAATTTATTTTTAATTTTTATATTTAATAACACAAACCTTTGCAGTGACCACACCATGGAGCAAAGTACTATAAATAAATATATTAATAATACAAATACATATATCAAAAATTAATATTTATTTTCTTTATAATTTTTAATACATAATTTATATATATATTCAATTTATTTTATATATCTTTCTTCTATTTAACCTTTTTTTTATCTACATTATTTCATTTCCTTTTATTATTATTATTATTTTATTTATTTAAAATATTTTTTTTCTTATTTTTTTTACTTTTTAATTTAATTTTTCTTATTTATTATTTATATTACATTTCCATTTTCAAATATAAAAATATTAATGAAATATTTAAATTACTTTTTTATTATTATCACTTCATTACTTAATAACACGTACATAACACTTTATTTTTTTTAACTTTTCCAAATTTCAATTCTATTCCATCCATTTTATTTATTTTTTATTTATTATATTTATTAATACTACTTTTTTTTTAATAATTTTATTTATTTATTTATTTACCTTAACTAAAGCAAGTGGAGTAGATTCTAAAGTGACTTCGTAATCGTCCTTAGTAAGAGATTTTACATCACCTTCAGCAGCAACCTTAGTGGCTAATAAAACTGAAGCGACAACCTTGAATAATTTACTGAATCTCATTTTTATCTTTATTTCTAACTTTTTGTAAATAAATTTTAACAAAAGGTAATTTTTAAATAAAAAAAAAAAGAAAAAAAAAGAAAAAAGAAAAAAATTTATCAATCTATTTATATTAAAAAAATATATATATATAAATTAATATTAAAAATTTAATAATAATAATTTACGAAACAATTTATTAATAAAAATAACTAATTAATAAATTATTAATAATAATTAGGATAATCTTTTTTTCATTGATTTTAATATTAATATTAATATTAATAATGATTAATTAAATAGTTTATTTCTTTTTTTTTTTAAAAAAAAAAAACCAAAATAAATATTAAATAAATAAATATTAAATAAATAAATATTAAATAAATAAATATTAAATAAATAAATATTAAATAAATAAATATTAAATAAATAAATATTAAATAAATAAATATTAAATAAATAAATATATAGATATTAAATAAATAAATATTAAATAAACAAATATATAGATATTAAATAAATATATAAATATTAAATTAGATTAATTT
Source organism: Neocallimastix lanati (nom. inval.) (assembly GCA_016946835.1). Taxonomy (NCBI): domain Eukaryota; kingdom Fungi; phylum Neocallimastigomycota; class Neocallimastigomycetes; order Neocallimastigales; family Neocallimastigaceae; genus Neocallimastix; species Neocallimastix lanati (nom. inval.). Next base: position 719,092 of record JACVTC010000028.1, read on the forward strand.
AATGCATTTTCTTTTTTAAATATATCATTCACATATATGAAGCGCTTCATTATAGTAATGAACATATTATTAATATATTCACATTCAATTTTCAAGATTTAACTTTTTCTTTCCAGAACATTAAATAAAAACGAATATCTATTCAATTATAAATTCAACATCCGTTTTATTTTTATTTGATTGCTTTGGGTTTTCTTCTTTTTTTTTTTTTTTAAAAAAAATAAATAATAAATAATAAATAATAAATAATAAATATTAAATATTAAATAAATAAATTTATTACAAAGTGAATAATATTTATATTAACAATATATATTATATCAAATATATTTATATTGTTTTTCTATATCACATTTACATTTTTATATATTTGTAATATAAAATTTTCTTTTTTTTATATTTTTTATTTAGAAAGATTATTAATTCTAACCTATTCAAAATTCTATTATTTAAACTTCATTGATTTAGCGTGTAAGAAACATTACAAAAAAAAATAATAATAATAATAATAATTGAAAATAAAATAATATTAAATAGGAATAAAATTAAAAAATGAAGCTTTTCTTTTTCTATATTATCAACATTTCTTTCTTAGTAACTATATTATTAGTTCTCAAAGACAAATTTTATTTTTATTTTATATTATACATATTTAAAATAAAAAATAATAATAAAAATAGTATTTTAAATTATAATATTAATTAATAAATAAGTAAATAAATAAATAATAAATAAGTAAATAAATAATAAAAGAAATTTTCGCATCATCATCATTAGTTGTATAATACATAAATAAAGATACAATATAAACTAATATATAAGTGACCAATGATATTGCACCACACATAAATAATTATAATATTTAATCTATTTAATATTTAATCAATTAATCAATTCATTATTAATTATTATTAATTATTATTAATTATTAATAACAGCATTCAATACAATATTTGCATATTTATCCATTTATAGGTTTTATCCATTTATATATTCCATCCATTTATATTTTTATAGAACTCTATATTTTTTATTGATTTATATATTTACTTATACATTTACTTATCTATAGTTTATTTATATATTTATTTTTACATTTACTTATTTGTATTACATTTATTTATTTTTATTTTTATTTATTCACTTATATATTTGTTTGTTTGTTTGTTTATTTATATTTATTAGCAAATAAAAAATTAGCACATTTAATAAATTGATAATCATCGAAATAAAATTCAATAAAATTCAACGGTTCGCTATAACGAATTTATTATATACCAAATTATTAAACAAATTATATTTTGATAAAAATAATTAAATTAAAAACATTATTAATTATTATATTTATTATTATTCTAAAAATATGAATATAAATATACATTATTTATTATTTATTATCATTTATTTATTTATTTAATTATTTATTATTTATTATTTATTATTTATTATTTATTATTTATTATTTATTATTTATTATTTATTATTTATTATTTATTATTTATTATTTATTATTTATTATTATTATTTATTATTTATTATTTATTATTTATTATTTATTATTTATTATTTATTTATTATTTATTATTTATTATTTATTATTTATTATTTATTATTTATTATTTATTATTTATTATTTATTATTTATTATTTATTATTTATTATTTATTATTTATTATTTATTATTTATTATTTATTATTTATTATTTATTATTTATTATTTATTATTTATTATTTATTATTTATTATTTATTATTTATTATTTATTATTTATTATTTATTATTTATTATTTATTATTTATTATTTATTATTTATTATTTATTATTTATTATTTATTATTTATTATTATTTATTATTTATTATTTATTATTTATTACTATTTATTATTTATTATTTATTATTTATTATTTATTATTTATTATTTATTATTTATTATTTATTATTTATTATTTATTATTATTTATTATTTATTATTTATTATTTATTACTATTTATTATTTATTATTTATTATTTATTATTTATTATTTATTATTTATTATTTATTATTATTTATTATTTATTATTTATTATTTATTACTATTTATTATTTATTATTTATTATTTTATTATTTATTATTTATTATTTATTACTATTTATTATTTATTATTTATTATTTATTATTTATTATTTATTATTTATTATTTATTATTTATTATTATTTATTATTTATTATTTATTATTTATTACTATTTATTATTTATTATTTATTATTTTATTATTTATTATTTATTATTTATTATTTATAATTTATTATTTATTATTTATTATTTATTATTTATTATTTATTATTTTAATTATTTATTATTAATTATTAATTATTAATTATTAATTGATAACCTAAAATTATGTATATAATAATTATTGATGCACGTGATATACATGAATCTAATGTGGCACAAATGATGAATTGTTAAATACATAAAATGCTCACTGTAATATTTGCATCAGAATATAGGTTTAATTCCTAATAAATAAAAATAAATAAACAACATTAAAATTTATTAATCATAAATTTAAGTGTGTAAACATTAATTATTAATTATTATTTATTATTTATTATTTATTATTTAAATATTTATTATTTATTATTTAAATATTTATTATTAATTATTAATTATTTATTATTTATTATTTATTATTTATTATTTATTATTTATTATTTATTATTTATTATTTATTATTTATTATTTATTACTCAATTATTTATTATTTATTATTTATTATTTATTATTTATTATTTATTATTTATTATTTATTATTTATTATTTATTATTTATTAAAATAAAAATATTCTTGTTATAAATATTTTTAAATTCCCTTTTTAATACGAATTAATTTACCCTTTAATAATGATAAGGCTAAAAATCTTATAATAATACTAAAAATAAAATAACTAATGAATTTTTATAGATAGTATATTAATTATATAATTAATTTATATTTGTTAAATATAAACAGAGTTTTGTTATAATAATTAACCCTAACTACGTTATTATTCTTATTTAATATTTGAACGCTTCGGTATCAATTTTATTTTTAAAAGGATTAGAAATTGGAAGGTGACCGTAAAAATGATATTCTATTTATTAAATATTAAATATAAAAATATTTTTTATTATCCCATTTAATCATCACATACATAAAAAAAAAAGTAACGATGTTTTTACATACATACATACATTTATATATAATGTTAAAACCAAAATTATATATTTAGTAAAATCAAAAGAAATAATACTAATAATAATAATTTGTTTGGAAACGTTTACTTTCATAAAGAATAAATTATCCAATTTTAACCTTTTTAGAACAACAAAATTATTAATGAAATTCTAATAAATAAATATTTACATTGATTAACTATTATTATAATATATTTCTATATTAATTTAATATTTATTATCTTAAATCTCTTCCTCTTTCTCTTATTTTTTTTTTTTTTTTTTTCTTTCTTGTTATTTTTTTAAATAAAAAATAATGTACTAAAATATCCTAATAACTTTCATTAAATAATAAATGTAAATACATGTAATAATATAGTATTCTGCTCAATATTAAATCATTCATGTTTAGAAATTATGAAGTAAAAAGGACACTCAATCAACCTTTCCTTTCAGTTTACCATCATTGATGGAATGGTTCATAATGATTTTGTTTATTATTTTTTCATAATAATTAAAATTTAATCTTTATTTTTTGTTTTTTTTTATTTTTTTAATTATTAATTCCTTTTATGTATATTTTTAATTTTAATTTTAATCTTAATTTATGATTAACATATTTAAAACTTTAATAAATATAAAATTCACAACCACTTATAATAGTTGAAAAATCAATTTGAACCGAATAAATTTAATAATATTCTACATAATATTTGATTATATCACAGCATATCATATCACATATTATCATATATTGTGTATATTTATGCTAATATTTATTACTATCAAATAAAATGTTGCCAAATTATCAATTTATTCCAATATTTTTCCATTTTTTTTTTATAATTATATAAATAGTATAATTAAATAATAAATACAAATATAAATAAATATAAATATAAATATAAATAAATATATATAAATAAATAAATACAAATAAATATAAATAAATATAAATAAATAAATATAAATATAAATATTAATAAATATAAATAAATATAAATATGAATATAAATATAAATAAATATAAATATAAATATAAATATATATATATAAATATAAATATAAATAAATAAATATAAATATAAATAAATAAATATAAATATAAATAAATAAATATAAATATAAATATAAATAAATATAAATAAATATAAATAAATATAAATATAAATATTAATAAATATAAATAAATAAATAAATAAACATAAATAAATAAATAAAAATAAAGTAATGAATGAATTAGAATATAAATTAGAATATAAAAAATATATATAATTATTTTTTTTTAAAATGGTAAATAAAATTTAAAAAATTTTTTTGTAAATTAAAAAGTTTAAAAATTTTAACTATTAATAATTAATGCTTTTAATTTATCAAGATAATTATTTTTTTTTCTGTGATTGATTATAAATAAATATCGAAAATATATCAAATTAACATAACAAATAAAAAAAAATTATGCAATATTATTGATTTGATAATAACAAGTTATGTACATTATATTAATATTTTAGTGGATAGTACCTTCTATATTTATATTAGATAAGTTTTGGTAAGCTTGAATATAAATACCAAGGACGAGTTTATTATTTTCAAAAAGAGTATTGTTAGAATCAGGATATCTGTATTTCTTATATAAATTTGGAGTTTCAATGAAATTTTTAAAATCATACATTTCTCCTTAGTTTGTAAAATTTTGTAATGTCGAATACTCTATAATATAATATATATAATATATATATTAATAAAAGTTTATTCATCCATTTCATTATAAATATCAAATAAAAGAAAAAAAATTAAACTTCATTTTACCTTTGGCATCAAAACAATATTAATTCTTATAGTTTTATAGAGAAAAAAAATCCAATAAAAATGGGTTTTATTTCTTTGGCTTTTCAAATAAATTGAAACATAATTTGTTTTATGTTAAATATTATTTTCCTTCTTATTTTATATTTATAAAATATCATTTATAAATTTTTATTTAAAATAATTTCTTAAAAAAAAATTATTTATGTATTATAATATGAAAAATATTATTACAACAATTAATAATTAGTATGCATATATATTAATTTATATATCATTTTAAATTAAGACATATAGAAGTTTTAATTTTATTTTAATTTTAATTTTAATTTTATTTTTTATTTTTTTTTTTTTAAAATGCTTAATTACCATTGATTTTTACCAAAACTAAATTCAAAATGAACAGTATCAATTTTTTTTTCTTTTTTAAAGTCTTTAATTTCGCACTTAAAAAAAAAAAAATTCAACCAAGAAAATGTTAATAAATAATAACATTTTTGAAGAAAAATATTTAAAAATGTTATTATTTATTAACATTTTCTTGGTTGAATTTTTTTTTTTTTTTTTTAATTTATGGATGTACTTTTTTCCTTTTTTGTATTTGCTCTAAAATAAATATCATTAAAATAATTATTATTATCAGTCACAATAATATATATATGAAATATATAAACAAAATATAGTATAAAAATCGAAAAGTTTAATAAAAAAAAAAATTTATAAATAATAATATCGTAATAAGATATATATATATTATTTAAATATTTAATTCCAATATTATGATAATAAAAATAATATAAATGCCTATTTTAATAATTCAGTATTTTAATTGGTATATTAAAAAAAAAAAAAAATAATTATTTTTCCTACAAAAAAAAAAATAATATATTATATTGGAATAAATAAATACATAGTACAATTATATATTTTTTATAGAAATACATAACAAAAAATTTCAATTATAAGTCTTTATAAATTAAAATTTATTTATTTATTATTAATATAATTATTAATATTGTTAAGAATTTTTGGTATATAATTATGTCATTTTTATTAATATATTTTATGACAAAGAGTTACGAGTACTTTTATTCTAAATTAAATGCTTTTATATGAATACATTGTGGCTTAACATTAATAATATTACAATCTGTTTCAATACATTTGAAACTTCTTGAAATATACATATTCTTCGTACTTTAATCAATTGGTGGAGATATCGATTTCTTTTAAGGGGACGGGGAGGATAAGATACTATAAATTTTACCAAATTTATATTATATAATTTTAATGAAATTTAATTAATTTTCATAAGTTATCTACTAGTTTTAGTAGATCCTACTAGGCCCTTTAATGAGGAAAATTAACTCACTTATTCATTAATGAAGATAATAAAAAGAAAAGAAACAACTTAGAAACAAATAAATTTAAAGAAAATAATTCTATTAAAAGAAAAAATGGGGTGTGGGGCATTTCGCCAGATTGCATTTCGCCAATTTTTTTGAAAGTAAATTAATATTTATATTTTAATATAGGAAAACTTTATTATAGTAAATAATTATAAATGAGAAAAAATACTTAGAAATAGTTTTTAGTTTTCTGTCCAAGAATAATGATATGTAATAATTCTTTTTAAATAAAATTTAAATAAAATAATTTTTCATTAAACACATAAATTGTTTCCCCAAATCTTACCAATAATTATTTTTTAAATCTTATATATTATTTGTTATATTAAATTGACACTTTAAACAAGTTAAAACTTTAAATAATAATAAAAATTATTATTATTTAACTTGTTTAAAGTGTCAATTTAAAATGATATAACTCGATTCTGATTTCAACTTTTTGGGAAAAGCGATTATATTATTTTGAATACTATTGAACCTATTGAACCAGATTTATAATTAAAATATTCAATTTATTGAATAATACTTAATCATTTTAATATGAAATACATTTTAAACATATAATATAAATTATATATATATAACAGTGTATAATATCAATATTTAAATAATAAATATATATTATATGTAAAAATATAAAATAAATAAAAAATACTTAATAATATATTATATAATATAATATAAAATAAGATTATATAAGTCCTATTAAAGTTAAATATAAGAATATTATTATATTTTAATATAATAATTTATATTTATTAAACAATACTAATCATTTTAATATTGTTTTAAATAATCATAAATAATAATAATTCAAAAATTAATTATTTGTTATTATTTATTTAATGTTTAATGGAAATTATGTATAAATATGATGAACATTATTAAATTAAAAGTATTTCAAATTTTTGTATTTTGTACATATAAATTAATCAAGTAAAGATATAAGGTGTTTTTATAGTGTAGCTTTATTATTATAATTATATATATAGAGTTCTTTATCTTATTTTAACAAGTTACTTTTTTTTTTTTTTAAATTTATTTATTACTAATTAAATAATATTATATATATATATTTTTTTTATTTTATTCATGTATATATTAGTTTAAAAAAGAAAGGTTTTTTGGTTAATAAATTTTATTAAATAATTATTATACAAATCTTATATATTATTTATTTTATGTTCTACTTTTCTTATAATTTACCAACTTTTATGAGTGATAAAACAAATGTATATGAATTTTACCAATTTTAGAATACCTTTGTAGCAGAATTAATTTATTTATTAAATTTTTTTTTTTTTTTTTTTTATTTATTTATTTATTTATTTATTTAAATGAAAAATAAATAGCAAACAAATTTTAAGTAATAATAAATAATAAAAAGATAATAATTTTTATTTGTTAAGAATCTGTAATTTATGTTTTATATTATATCAATTTATTAATATATCTTTTGATAAAAAGTTACAGATATTATATTAAATTACATTTACATAAATGAATATGTTATGACTAACACATTATAATAATAATAAAAATTATAATAAAAATTATAATTTTAAACAATTTTTAAAATTAAAATGATTAATTAAATCTTGAAGAATATGTATATTTCAAGATAAATTATTTTATTATTATTATTATTTTTTTTTAATTAATTAAATAAAATAAAAAAAAAATAGTATATAAGAAGAAAAATAATCTATAAAAAAAGTTTTTAAAAATCAAAAAAAAAATTAAAAATAAAAATAAAAATAAAAATAAAAATAAAAATAAAAATAAAAATAAAAATAAAAATAAAGAAAGTAAAGACATAAAAAGAAAAGCTAAACAACAAAATGAAAATTTCTACTTCTATTTTTGCTTTAGTTGCTAGTGCTTCTTTTGTTTTTGCTAACAATAGTGTTTCTGTTAATGTCTTAAATAAAAGAGAACTTAATGTTTCCATAGATAATTCACAACTAGCAGAACTTAATGATACTTGCAAAACTCAACTTTCAACCTATATGGATTGTTTGGAATCCCCATCTAATTATGACTATGAAAAAAAATGTCCACCAATCCTTGGTGATAACTGTCAAAATTTCTATAAGGATCCAATAAATTTAATTCCAGGTTGTAAAGATGATGTCGTATTAGTTGAAAAACTTCAACAACATATTAAATCTTTTGTACCACTTTACAATTTAGGTTGTCACACCGATGAAGTTGGTAATCGTTGTCCATTCTCTGAAACTTCATTAACGACATCATTCCTTTTCATAAATGGAACAGAATTTGAAAGATTAACTAAAAATACTTGCCAATCTGAGATTTGTAGAGATCTTACCATTAAGGCTTACCATAAAGATTCTGCTCAGAAACTTTCAACTTTCAAAATTACAATTGGAAAAGAAAAGGATAAGCAAAGTTCAGGTAAATCAAGTCAAGTAACCTTCACTGATTTTCTTGATTCTTCGGAATGCAAGTATATGTCTGGTGCTACTACTCTTAAGATTAGTAGTGGATTACTCATTTCATTAGGTTTATTCTTATTATCTCTTTACTGAAATAATTACAAATATTAACAAATAAAAATATATATATATATAAAAAAAAAAAAAGTAACAATATTATAAAAATATAATATATATAATAATTATTTTATATATTTTTAAAAATATATAAAATAAAACGACATATCAAATAAATATAAAAAAAAATATTATTAAAAATATCTAATAATATTCTAAATTAAAAAAAAAAAAAAAAAAATCCAAATTAATAATAATAATAAAAATCTATATTATTAATATTATAAAAATAATAAAAATAATAATAATATATATCATAAATACAAAAATTTCAAAAAATAACATGTATTATATATATATATATATATAGTTATATAATTAAAATTATAATATATAATTATAAATAAAAATTGTATATATAAAATATCAAAAAAAAAAAAAAAAAAAAGTTATTAATATTGTTGTTTTATGTATTTAATATTTTTTTTTTTTTTTTAAAAAAATTTTTTTTTCATATGTTGAATATTGGGTTTTCATTGATGTATATAATGATTATCTGAAGAAATATTTTAAAAATCAATATTATAAATATAAAAGTTTGAATATAATTTTATATTTATAATAATAATAATAATAAATATTTTATTACAAGTATTATTCTAGTGTTTTTTTTTTTTTTTTTATAACATTAGAAAATATAGGGACTTTAGTAATTCAAATTTTTAGGATTTTATATAAAAATTAAGAAGTCCCAATATATAATTTTTTACTTTTTTTCTTTTTTTTTTTTTTTTTTTTTTTTTTTTTTTTTTTTTTTTTTTTTTTTTTTTTTTTTTTTTTTTTTTTTTTTTTTTTTTTTTTCAGTTGATGATTGAAGATTATGAGAAGTACATATAAGATAATGAGAAAAACATAGAAAATAAAAGAGCTTTTTATTAAAGAATATAATGACTATTAAAAATGGTGGAGTGAAAATAAAGAAGATTATATTAAAATGTTTAAAGAGACAGAACTATTTAAAGATGATAATGAAAAGATAGAATTTGGAAAAAAAAAATATAATAAATTAAATAAAAATAAATTTAATATCATTATGAATACCAACTTTTTAAATTATGAGCAAACCTCTTTTTTTTTTTTTTTTGGTTAGTAAATTATCAAATTATCTATAATTGATCTACAATACTTGGATTTCAATATTTAGTAATTCATAATATTTTTTATTTTTGAAATAAATTATATTTTCTCTTTAAATGGTTGTATTTTCTTTAATAGCATTCTTTAAAAATTCTTAAATTAAAGTATGTATTAATAATATCAACATATCAATTAATTTGTTTCTAAATCTTTAAAGGTTTATTTGAACTTTTTTTTTTTCGGTATTTTTATCTCCTACTGATAAGGTAAAATTGTTTCCATATTAATACATATGGAATTCTACCATTTATTTTAAATTTTTAATTTAACCAAGATAAATTAAATAGTTTATTTTAAATAAAAAATTTATAGGATAAAGTTTTTTTTTTTTTTTTTTTTTTTAATAAATATATATATATTTATTAAATTAAATATATTTGATTAAATGTAAATAAATAAATGAATAAATGAATAAATGAATAAATAAATAAATAAATAAATTGAACTAATATTTTTACTTTCTGTTTTTATTAAATAAACTTTGAAATTTTTGATATTAATAATATGCTTTTTTAAAGTAAAGATTTTATAAAAAAAAATTGATTCGGTCTTTTTTGAAAACTAGGTAATCAGATAATAATTATTACTTAGTACATCAAGCATCCAACTTCATTTATAGAAATAAACACTCTAGGAGAATGAAAATTGCCCCATATAAATTTTAGAGGTTGCTTATGGAGGTCGATCTAGAAAACTTGAGGATAAAACCTGGAAATACTAAGAAAAACTCTTGTTTTCCAATCTAACTCAAAAGTTACTTCATTAATGAGCTTGGAAGGGTTATTTAAAAGTTTCTATTATTACTAACACTACTTAATTATTAATATTAATATGAATGTTTGAATTTATTCATATGAAATAATTTTATTTATTAATCTATTGGATGTATATTATATATTAATGATTAATGATTAATAATAATAATAATTATCCAAATTTAACATCATTATATAAAAGTTTTTAAATTTGTGAAAAAAAAAAAAATAAAAGTAAATAAAAGTATATATTTAATATATATATATATATAATATAATTCAATAGAAATTAGGATAATACGTCTATATAAAAAGAGCAGCTAAAAAAAATATATTTGAACATTACTTTTACTCAAATATACATATTTATCTATATTTTTATAATAATTAAATGACATCTTCCAATTTTAATATTAATATTTATTGAATTATTATACATCTTCGAATTTCTTTTTACATAATCATTATAGTTATTAATATCATTACTTGTTTATATTCTCAGTTTCATATGTTTTAAAGTTTAAAGGATGAATATCTTTTTCTACTTTTTTATTTTTTATATATTTCGTTTTACATAATTTATTTAAATAAATGATTTTTTTTTTGAATTAACATTTTTGAATATACTCTGAATAGTTTGAAATATTAGCAGATTTAAAATAGCCTCTATAAATATTTTATTTATAATTATTTAATTTTATTTTCCTGTCTCTTTTTTTTTTTTTTTTTTTTTTTTTTTAATAATTCACAATTAACAATAAATTTTGAATAAAATAAAAAAATATAGTTCCCTTTCTTTTTTTTTTTTTTTTTTTTTTAAACAGATAAATGACTTTTCGTTTCTTTATAGTTTTTTTTATTATTTATTCAACATCAATTATCTTGTAGTTTTAAAATAAAAAAGATGAATTTTTAATTACAGTTACAACATCTAATGACGAGAAAATATGTCATATATACATAAAACATAATTATATATATATATATTTATTTTATTTAGTTGTATATATATATACTTTACAAAATATAAAAATATTAAATTATAAAAAATATGTAATAATAAATTAAAATGAAATTATCAAATTTGAAAAAAATTTTAATTTTCAAAAATAGATGGATTTATTAAATAATATTAATAATTAAAATTATTCATAAATTAAATATGTAGTAGAAATGTATTTTACACAAAAGAAATATTAATATAAAAATTAATGATACATTATTGTAATAAAATTTAATACGTTACAATTTTATATTTCTACTACATCATTATAAATTTTCAATTAATATCTTAAAAAAGTGAAATAATGAAATATAGATTTATTAAATTATTTATTTGATTTTATATTTATTTATTAAATAAATTTATTATTGATTCTATTTATATTATTATTTATATTATTATTTATATTATTATTATTATTATTATTATTATTATTATTATTATAATTAAATCTCTTAAAATTTTGTTATTTAATTTTTTTTCTTATTTTTATGTAGAAAAAACATATTAGAAAAAAAAAAAAAAAAAAAAAGAAAAAATATATTTATAATATAATAGACTAATAAAAAAAAAAAAAAAACAAAAAAAAAATAAAAAAAAAGGAAAGAAAGTTAGAAGAAACAGAACTACATTTAAAAATCAATATCAGAATTTTTTTTTATTAGTAATATTAAATTATTCTGTTTTCAAGTATAGATTAAACAAAATTTATTATTATATATATATATATAAATTATTAATAAATATATATAAAAAAAAAAAAAAAAAATTACTTCAAAATAAACAATATAAAAAAAATAAGAAAAATAAAAAAGAATTATAAACAATGTCTGAACCTTGCTATACACTTGTTCAACAAGATGACGATAAAGAACAATTATCGATACAGGATTTAAAGAAAGCTTTGGAACATGGAAAGGATGAACAAAAAATTGATACAATGAAAAAGATTATTACTCTTATGATAAATGGAGATCCATGTCCACAATTACTTATGCATGTTATTCGTTTTGTTACTCCTTCAAGAGATAAGAGATTAAAGAAATTATTACTTAATTATTGGGAAGTATGTCCAAAAACTAATCCAGATGGTAAACTTAAGCAAGAAATGATTCTTGTTTGGTAAATATTATTAATATCAATTTATTATATCAATTTTTATAATAAAATTTATATTTCATCATAATATCTTTTTTATTCTTTTTTCTTTTTTAGTAAAAATAGTGAAAGTATTAATTAATATTGACATTATTACATTTATGTAAATTATGATGTTATTATATTTTTTTTTTTTTTTTTTTTTTTTTTTAAAATAAATTCAAATTATATATATTAAAATGGAATAACAATTGAAATTACAATGAGAATGAATATATAAATAAACAATTTTATATATATATATATATATATATATATTTTTTTTTTTTCTAAATAATATATTATTTTTAATTTTATAATATTAACATTAATGATTTTATATCTACAATAGTAATTATTATAAGAATGATCTTCAACATCCAAATGAATTTATTAGAGGATCGACATTAAGATTTTTATGTAAACTTCGTGAACCAGAATTATTAGAACCACTTATTCCTTCAGTTAGAGATTGTCTTGTAAAATATCAGATGTTTTTTTTTTTAATAAATGATTTTAAATATTAAAAATTATTATATTAATTCAACAACAAATCACAAATAATACTAAATAAACAAATTTAATTGTTTACAAAATTTGTTGATATATTAATATATATATAAATAAAAAGAATCATAAATATGCTTATGTTAGAAAGAATGCCATTTTTGCTATTTACTCTATATATAAGAATTTCCCAAATCTTATTCCAGATGCAACTGAATTAATTTCAAATGTTCTTGTTGTTGTAAGTTATAAATTTTTCAAATATAATATACTTTTATATATATATTAATAAAACAAAAGGAAATTATTTATTTACGATAAATAAATGAATAAAAGAAATTTTTTATAATTAAAATAAAACAAAAAACAAAAAACAAAAAACAAAAATAAATAAAAAATAAAAAACAGTAATAACCAAAAATAAATAAATAAATAAATAAATAAATAAATAAAATAATAAATATTTAAAATAGGAAACTGATATGAGTTGTAAAAGAAATGCACTTGTTACTTTAGCTAACATTTCACTTCCATTAGCTGCTGAATACTTAAACTCTGTTTGGAGTCAAATAGATAGTTTTGATGAAGCTCTTCAATTGGCTGTTATTGAAATTATTATGAAAGATTGCAGAAATCCAACTGCTAATAAGGTATAAATTATTTTTATTGTTCATAAACAATTAAAAAGTTTATTAGAATATATATAATATATTTTTTTATAAAAATCAAAAAAAAAAAAAAAAATAGTAAAATTGATAATTTGTAAATATTGAAAATATTATATATATTTATTTTTATTTTATTTATTTTTTTCATATTTTTAAAATAATTAGAGTAAATACATTCAATGCATTTTTTCTTTACTTCAATCTAACTATGCATCTGTTAAGTATGATGCCGCTACCACTTTAGTTACCCTATCATCCCATGAAACAGCTGTCAAGGGTAATAAATCAAATCATTATATATATTAGAGAAAATAAATTTAAATAAGAATTATTAATAATTCTATATAAAATAATGTATAAATAGCTGCTGCTTCATGTTACATTTCATTAATTATGAAGGTTCCAGATAATAATGTTAAATTAATTGTTTTAAATAAATTAAATGATCTTCGTGAAAAACATGGTAGAATTATTGATGGTATGACAATGGATATTTTATGCGTTCTTTCAAGGTAATGAATAAATTATTAAATAAATAAATAAATAATTTTTTTTTTTAAAAAATTTTAATACCTTCAATATTAAATATTTCTATTAATAATAAATTTAATATTAATATTATTAATATTATTAGTCCAGATATTGAAGTTCGTAGAAAGTGTATCGATATTGCTCTTGAAATGGTTTCAAGTAGAAATGTTGATGAAGTTGTTTCATTCTTAAAGAAAGAACTTGTTAAAACTCATGATCAAGAATATGAAAGAGTAAAAAAAAAAAATTATAAAACTAATACTATTATTCATAAATACATAAATAATAATAATAAAAAACAATATTATAATGATATTCAAATTTCTAATAATATTTAATAATTATATATTATTAAATTTTAATTATGTTTTATGAATAATTAATATCATTAATAATAAATAAAGAATACTGAATATCGTCAACTTCTTATTCATGCTATTCATACATGTGCTATTAAATTCCATGAAGTTGCTGCTAATGTAGTTTATGTTTTAATGGAATTCTTAGGTGATGCTCATAATGCTTCTGCTGTTGATGTTATTGCCTTTGTCAAGTAAATATATAATATATATATAAATTATTTTTATCAATATTCAATACATATAAATCGTATTTTATATTAAACAAATAAATTTAATAAATTATTTTAATATATATATATATATATATATTTTTTTTTTTTTCATTTGAAAATAATTAATAAATCTTAAAAAAAAAAAAAAATAATGATAATAATACTAATAATAATATTAATAATAAAGGGAAGTACTCGAAAAGATCCCAGAATTACGTTCAAAGATTGTTAAAAAGTTAATGGAATCCTTCATGGAAATGAAAACTGGTAGAGTATTCAGAGGTGCTTTATGGATTATTGGTGAATATTGTTTAACTGCTGAAGATATTGAAGCAGCCATGAATGAAATAAGAAACGCTTTAGGTGAATTACCATTACTCGCATCCGAACAAGTAATATATATATATATTTAAATATATAATAAAATATTAAATTATTAAAAAATATATATATATATATATTTTAATTATAATTATAAATTTTAATTATTTAAATTCAAAATAAATAATGTTATAATAACAGAGAAACTATGAAAATGAATTAGTTGATGGTGAAAATAAGGAAGGTGAAGAAAAGAAGTCAACTCAACCACGTGTTTTAGCT
>JACVTC010000028.1:740000-755000 GCA_016946835.1 Neocallimastix lanati (nom. inval.)
TGATAATAAATCAAACTTAAATCCAATGGACCCATTTGAATTTTCAGAATTTAAAACAAAACTTAAACAAGTAATTAATAAAATTAATAGATAAAAACAAATATATATACATATATATAGTCTTATATATAATCATATATATAACTTTCTATATTTATTTATTTTTGTATTTTTGAATTATTTATAAAATGGTATGGTATATATAATATATATATATATAATATATAGCAAGGGAGAATGACAAATGATAGCCAGTCATTAATTGTTATTATGAATGACAATGAAATATTGGATTTTAATGACTTTTTAAAATGGATGACTAAAAATACAAATTTTAAAGATAATTTCCCCGAGGAATATGAATTGAAAAAACTTGCAATTAAAGAACAGGATAAATTTTTAGTTGAACTACAAAAAAAAGTAATTAAAAAGATAAAAATGAAAAAATTAAAATAAATAGTAGAATATGAATATAAAGTATAGATTAAATGAAATAAAATAAAATAATATAAAATAAAATAAAATAAAATAAAAAAAAATGATTACAAAAAAAAAAAAATAATAATAAATTCATAAAACAAATTATAAAATTTAAATACAATATTTATATATCTATAATATAATATAATATAATTATATATATATATATATTTTATATTATTATATAACAATTTTTCAACTATATGTATACTTTTATATATATATATATTTTCAAATATAATATATACATATAAATTACAAATAATGAATCAAATATTAAAACAAATCAAAATTAATAGCATCCATTATTGTTTTTAAACATTACAATTGAAGATAGACCTGTCGGTCAATTTATTATTAAAGTAATATATATATACTAATTAATAATCTAAATTTTTTTTTTTTTATAATGCATATATATATTTATATTCTATATGTACAACAATTAAAATTTTTAATATTTTAAAATTTTAAATTTATTTATTTATTTATTTATTATTTTCATTATTTTACATATAATTATTGTTAGTTATTCCAAAATAAATGTCCAAAAACATGTAAATGGTTTTATAATTTCTTTAAAAAGAATTCAGAATATTCATATAATGGTGTTTTATTCGAACGTTTAGTGCATAATGGATGGATACAAACTGGAGGTAATAATTAAAAAAAAAAAATCAAAAAAAAAAAAAAAAAAAACAATTTAATTGAATATTATTTCTAAATTATATTTAATAATTATAATAAAGTATATTTAATGATTTTATGATTATGATTATTATTAATTACAAAATTTATTAATTATATTATTACTATTATTATTACTATTATTATTATTATTATTGAAATGGTAGAATTTCAACAAGATGGTGTACGAATTATTGATAGTATTCCAAGTATGTATTTAATTATATTAATAAAATTTTTAAATAATTATTTTTATTTTTATTTTTATTTATTCTATTCTATTTTATTTTATTTTTATATTTTATTTTACTTTATTTAAGACTTAAATTATATTATTTAACTATTAAATTTTAATATTAAAAATAACCTATCTATCTATCTACCTTTATATTTATATATGTTATCTTTTTTTTTTCTTAATTTATTTTTTATAATTATTAATGAATGAAAAGTTGAAAATTTCGTTATTCCACATTCTTCAAGAGGTATTGTTTCTTTATGTAATTTAGGTCCACCAAATCCTACTGAAAATAGTTCACCTGTAATTATAATTTTTTTTTTATTATATATATATATATTAAGAAATAGATATATATTATGTATATATATTTTAAGTATATATATATATTATTTATTTTAAGAAAATATATATATATATATTTGATTCTAATTTAATTATAAAATAAAATTTATTTGAAAATAATTAGTTTATGATTCAATTTAAGGAAAATCCATTCTTTGATAAAAAATATGTTGGATTTGGAAAGCTTGTATTTGGAGACAATCTTTTAGATCAAATTGAAAAAATTCCAACTTACTATGAGCGACCAATAAATGAAGTAAGAATTTCTAATGCTGGAATATGGCAAAGTGAGGATGAAAACGTTATAGTACCAGAATATAAGGAATTTGAAGACGAAGTTAAACCCGAAATTTTACGTAATTGGTTTATTAAAACAAATCAAGAAATGCATTATACTGAAGGATATGAAGTAAAGTTACAAGAGAGAGAACAACATCTTGAATCAATACAACAAGAAAATGAAGAAGCGGATTCATTAATTATTGAATATTTAAAATAATTATAAAAAAAGGGAAAAAAAATTATAAAATCATAAAATTATAAAATTATATTTATATATATAAATTAAAGTTCATATAATACTATATTAAATTAAATATATATATATATATGTACACATTTTTTTTTCTTTTTATATTATTACTTTATTATTAATCATGTACATGTTTAGAAATTTTTTTTATTAATTCGTTTTTTATTTAAATCAAAAATAACTTTTGTACTATTTAATTTTTAAACATTTACATTAATAAAAAATATTATTTTAATATTCTATTTTTTTCATTTTTTCTTTTAAAATAATTAGTATTATAATACTAAAATTAATATTACTAATACAAATATTTATACTAATACTGATCCCTAATTCTAATAATAATACTAATAATAATGATAATAATACTAATATTGATAATAATGATGAGAATGACAATAGTTATAAGAATGATAAGAGAGTAATAATGTAATAATAGTGATGTAATTATATATATAAATAAAAGGATGTTTTAATTTGAAAGAAAAATAAATTATAAATGATTTATAAATGATTTTAATTTTAATTTAATTTAAATCAAAGTATTAAATTTTAAATTTTTATATATTTCTTATCAAAAATTAAAAATTATCAAATTTTTATATTTTATTTTTTTTATTGATTTTTGATAACACAAAAATTTAAAAAAAAAAATAAAATAAAAAAAAATATAAAAAAAATATATATTTAAAATTAAAAATCAATTTTAATAATAATTAAAATTTTTATAATTTTAAAAAAAATTTAAAAGTAACAAAATGACAAAAAGTTGAAAAAATAAAAAAAAAAAAATGAATAAATTTAAATATATAAAGTTATTTGTGATTTTTTTTTCTTTCCTATTTTTATATAATTAAATATATTTTTTAATATAAAAAAAAATATTATTAAAAGTTTTAATGTAAAATTTGATAGGAATATTTTAAACTAAATTAATAAAATTATTAATATAATTTGGATAAAAAATAAAAAAAATACCTTAACAGATAAAACAAAACTAAATTAAATAAATACTATCAAAAAATAGAATAAAATAAAAATAAATAATAAATAATAAATAATAAATAATAAATAATATATTTATATATATATAATAATGTTATTTGCATTAAAATATTATATTTTTTTAATAAAATGAATTTTTTTTTTTTTTTTTTGTATATAAAAAAACTTTTTTTTTATCTGTAAATTAATAATTCTTTTTTTTTTTTATCCAATTTTTAATTTGTATTTACAATTTTTTTTTTATAATCAAAATTTCCTATCTATCAAGAATAGTATCTATAAATTAAAATTTAACTATTTCCTTTTTTTTTAAAGGTTATAAAAATAAAAGGAATTAATAAATCAATATGTCATTTATATTTTTCCTATACTTTTTATTAATATTATTTTATTTTATTTTTTTAAATATTAGATTTTAAAAAATTTTAAATCATTTATATATATATATTTATATAATTATTGTTTTATTAGTATTTAATATAGATTAAACATTTAATGTATAATTATGGTATTTTTATATTATATATAATACTATATTTATAATTAAATGATTAATAAATGATACCTGGTAAAATCATTTTTTAACCAATCATATGTCAGAAATCATTTTTAATAATATTAAAAAAAAATTTTTTTTTAAAAGAAAGTAGAGATTCATAAAAAAAAATTTTTTTTTGAATATTATAATTATATTTATATATATAAAATTATATAATAAATAACATTATCATCATGGATAATATTGATGAATTAGTTAGAATTTTTCAAAATGTTGGTTTAGCTGAAAAGAAGGCTAAGGAAACAGCTAACAACAAAAAAATTGGTCCAATTTTCCATAATGCTATTGTTGAAGTAAATAATCAATAAATATAACTTAATAAATATAAAATTTATAAATATATATATATATACTTTATATTTTACTTTATTATAATTATTTTAAAAATTTAAATAATAAAATTTTAATAACAAAATTTTAATAAAAAAAAATAATAAAACATTTTTTTTTTTTTTTTTTTTAATATATTTGAATTAACAATAGGCTGGTTTACAAGAAGGTTGTGATAAAACAACTGGTGCTTTATTATATTTCCTTGCTGGTAAGATTCCAAAAGATTCCAAGCACATTGGTTATATTGCTAAGAAAATCGCTTCTAAGGATTTAGCTACTAATGACCAAGTTCAAGGTAAAAAAGAAAATAATAATAATAATAATAATAATAAAAATAATAATAATAAAATAGAATTTATTATATTTATTATTATATAGTTGATTTTAAAATTTTTAATAAAAAAATATTAATAAAATTTCTATTTATTGTTTATTATAAAAGCTGCTGTCAAATACGTCAGTAGTGTTGATGAAATTGATGAAGCTAAGTTCAATGAAGAATGTGGTGTTGGTAATTATTAATAAAATTTTATATAACAAATAAATATTAAATTGAATATGTTCTTATGAAATAATGAAAATTGTTAAATAATAAATAAATAAATAACAAATTTCTAACAATGAATTAAATATTTATTATAATATATTTAATATTCCAATAATATAAATATAAAAACAATTAAATTTAATGTTTATATTAATGAAGGTGTTGTTGTTTCTCAAGAAGAAATTCAAGCTGCTGTTAAAGCTTTATTAGATTCTAGAAAGGATGAATTAATTGAAAAGAGATACACTTTAGTTGGTCAATTACTTGGTTCCCTTCGTGGACAATTAAAATGGGCCAATGCTCAAATGTTAAAGGAAGAATTGGATAAGAGTGTTCTTGCTCTTATTGGTCCAAAAGATGATAGAGATGATCCAAAGAAGGTTAATAAATTGTGAAATTTTATATTATATAATTTATTATTGGTTTTATTTGATATAAATTTAAAATTATAAAATCAAAAATAAAAATATTTAAATATTAAATAATAATTATAATAATTTTAATAATAATAATAATAATAATATTAAATGAAATAATAATTATAATGATTTTAATAATAATAATAATAATAATAATAATAATAATAATAAAAATAAAATTTTATACTAATTAAAATTATTACTTTATGCTATATTATATTATTTTTTTTATATATATTTATATACATATATATTTTATTCAATTCAAATAATTTAATACAACTTCATAATAATTATTTTAAAATTTTTTATATCAAATTACTATTTCATTCAATATATCATTATAAAATAAACAAATGGACTTAAAAATAATAACAATTGTTTTTACTAATATAAACAATAATAAAAATAATAAAAATAAATTTCAATAACCAATAAATAATAACATAAATCGAAACTTTAATTTTTTTTTTTTTTTTTTTTTTAAAATTCCATCAATTTTTTTAATTAATAATAATAAAAAAATAATAACAAAAACAATTGAACAATTAAATAAATAAATCTATTTTAAAATCTTTAGAAAAAGGCTAAAGCTAAGAAGGAAAACAAGAAGCAAGCCCCAGTTCAAAAGAAACAAACTGGTAACACTAGTAAGGCTTCTCAATTAAACCTTGATTTCGTTTTTGAAGGTGATCTTGCTAAACTTCACAAGCCAGGAGGAAACAAACAAATTAAGGAATCTTTAATGGAAGAACACTTAAAGGCTACTGGTAAGAGAGTTTACACTCGTTTCCCACCAGAACCAAATGGTTTCTTACACATTGGTCACGCTAAGGCTATTAATGTTAACTTTGGTTATGCCCAAGCTCATAACGGTGTCACCTATTTAAGATATGATGATACTAACCCAGAAGCTGAAGAAGAAAAGTACTTTACTTCTATACTTGAAACTGTTAAATGGTTAGGTTTCAAACCATGGAAAATTACTTACTCTTCCGACTACTTTGATAAATTATATGAACTTGCTGTTGATCTTATTAAGCGTGGTTATGCCTATGTTTGTCACTGTACTGGTGAAGAAATTAAGGCACAACGTGGTGGTGAAAACAAAGGTCCAAGATACGATTGTCCACACAGAAATCGTCCAATTGAAGAAAACTTAAGAGAATTCCAAAATATGAAGGATGGTAAGTACAAGGAAGGTGAAGCTACTCTTAGAATGAAAATGGATATGCAAAATCCAAACCCACAATTCTGGGATTTAGTTGCTTACCGTGTTATGTACACTAAGCACTACCGTACTGGTGACAAGTGGTGCATTTACCCAACCTACGATTTCACTCACTGTATTTGTGATTCACTTGAAAACATTACTCACTCTTTATGTACCACCGAATTCAGAATGTCTAGAGATTCTTACTACTGGTTACTTGATGCCTTAGAAATCTACAAGCCAGTTCAATGGGAATATGGTAGACTCTCTATTACTAACACTATTCTTTCAAAGAGAAAGTTAAACAAGTTAGTTTCTGAAAAGATTGTTAATGATTGGGATGATCCAAGATTATTCACTTTACCAGCTCTTCGTCGTCGTGGTTTCACTCCAGAAGCTATTAATGCTTTCGTTCGTGATGTCGGTGTTACTACTGCCAATACTATCATTAACGTTACTCGTCTTGAAAACTATGTTCGTGATCACCTTAACGATATTGCTCCAAGACTTATGACCGTCTTAGATCCATTAAAGGTTGTTATCACTAACTTGGCCGATGACTTTGTTCAAGAAATTACTGTTCCAAATAAACCACGTGATGAATCCATGGGTACTCACGTCATTCCATTCACCAAGACAATCTACATTGATCGTTCTGACTTCCGTGAACAAGATGATCCAAACTTTTACCGTCTCGCTCCAAATAAGACCGTTGGTTTATTATATGTTGAACACCCAATTACTTGTACTGAAGTTATTAAGGATGCCGAAGGTAAGGTTGTTGAAATTAGAGCTAAATACGAAGATCAAAATGCTCGTAAGCCAAAAACATTCATTCAATGGGTTGCCGAATCTCCAAAACACAATTCACCAGTTGAAATTGAAGTTCGTGAATACTCTAAACTCTTCCTTCATGAAAATCCAATGGATTCTACTGCTGTACCAAATGGTTGGTTATCCGATATTAATCCAAACTCTTTAACGGTGATTCCAAAGGCCTTTGCTGAAGTTGGTATTAAGGATTGTAAGGTTGAAGATAAGTACCAATTTGTTCGTATTGGTTACTTCTGTGTTGATTCTGATTCTAAATTAGATGGACCAGAAAAGAAGATTGTTGTTAACCGTACCGTTACCTTAAAGGAAGACAGTAACAAGAATTAAAAAAAAAAAAAAAAAAAAAATTTTATAATAAAAAATTTATAATATCATAAAAAAATTTTTACAAATTAAAAAAAAAAAGTATGATAATAATAATATATATTGTATATATTGATTATATCATAAATAAATAGTAGTTTAACATTTATATCCGCAAATAATAATAATAATAATAAAAAAAATTTTTTTTTGTTTTAATTTTTTTTTAGTTTTTTTTTTACTTATAGATTTAAATTTAAAATTAATAATATCATTTAAAAAAATAATAATAATAATAACAATACTAAATGATATTCAGTTTAATTTAAAAAAATAATAATAATATATAATAATAATAAATAAAATAAAATAAAATAAAACAAAAAAAAAAATAATAATAATGTATAGTTTAAACAATTTATTAAATAAAAAAAAATAATTATAATAAAAATAATTATTAAAAAAAAAAAAAAAAAAAAAAAAAAAAATTAAATTTCAATTAGCCTATTTTTATTAAATATATATATGTAAATTTACATATTTCATTAATAATATTTTATTTTTATTATTAGTTTATTCATTTTATTTGAAATTTATTTTTTAATTAACAGGATCATCATCTATTTCCACGAAGGGTGAATCTCGACTTACTATTTCAATAAATGATGAATCTAGGGAGAGTTTAGTGGACACTACACTATCTATTCTAAAGATGTTACTTCTAGATTTTATTATTATTATTATTATTATTTTTTTTTTTTTTTTTTTTTTTTTTTTTTTTTTTTTTTTATTTTGTTAGGAAGAGAAAATTCCTACATAGTACAACATGCCGAAAATACATCGTATTTTTGAGCTTTTTTATTTTTTATTTTTTATTTTTTTTTTTTTAATTTATATTGTACTTTTCACCTACATGTATTTTTTTTTTTTTTTTTATAATAAAATTAATAAATTTATGGAAATGTATTCTCTTCCCTGTCTAAAAAAAAAAAAAAAAAAAAAAAAAGGCAATATATACTGAAGTAATTGTGATGGACACTGACAATTACCTCTTTTTTTTTTTTTTTTTTTTTTTTAATTCCTATACCTTTTTTAGAGGGTTAGAGGAGAAGGAGCAGCTAAAAGAGGGGAGGTACATCCTTGAAGTAAAAAAAAAAAAAAAAATAAAAAATAAAAAAATTAAAAAAAAAAAAAAAAATAATTTCTCGACCAAAATATGTTTGTCCAAGTTCTTTATTTCTTAAGTGTCGGAAATATATCTTTTCCTGTTACATAAATCTTATTACTAATTATCAATACCATTAATATCATAAATTGAACTTTTTAACATTTGTATTTTTACGAAAAAAGGATTATCCATAACATTAGGATTATATCTACTAACGTCAAAGGGAAAATCACTAATTTCATTGGTTCTTAATTAATGATTTAATAATTTAATATTAAGTTTAACAAAATAAAATTAAAATTTAATTTTATATTTAATATTTTAATTAATTTAAAGCTCAAAATTTTATTTTAATTAAATGATTAAAATATAAATTCATTTAAAAAAAAAAAAAAAAAAAAAAAAAAATCTATTAATAAAATGATTTATTATCAATAAGATTTCAAAAAAAAAATTTAATTAATATTTAGTGCATATGAAATTATTAAAATATCTAATATTTAATGTGATTATCTCTTTTTCTTATTGTGGATATCAAAATCAACAGCATGAAGAAATATCTTTATTAGGTATATTATTATTAAATCATCAATTTTAGTTATAATGATAGATTTAATTATAAAATAATTAAATAAAAATGAAAATAAAAACAAAGAATATATACGATTATTATGGCAAAATATCAAGAATAACAAGCCGATTTATAACTTTGCTAAAGAATTTATTAAATTAAAAGAACCTAAATAAATATTATACTTTAAATAAATATTAAATTTTTATAGGGATAGAGATGAAGATGTTGATAATGATTATTCGAATAAGTTAAATTTTGTTAATAATTATTTATTAAATAACGAGGAATTAAATAAAATATTGAACGATCCAATGTATATTTTCAATTCAAAATTTGATACTACTAATAAAATGGAATATTTCTTAATTCAGTTAACTTGTATCATTTCATTATTACATAATAATTACAATAAACATTTAATGGAATTTTTATTAGAAAATAATAGATATTTAGAATTAATGGATAATAAAATTACATATTATATATGAGGAAAAAAAAAACCTTATGATGAAGATGATATGTATGTTGAAAATGAATTTATTTCAGAAATAATACTTAATATTTTTAAAAAATTTTTTCTTGTTAAAAAATATTTAATATAATAAGAACATATTATAATTTGCTAATATTTAATATTTCATTTTGCTGGTTTACTAACATTACATAAAATAAATATATCATTTAAAAATTTATTATTAATATCTACTTTTACTTTGTTTTATACTTTTTAATAGTAACAAGCATAGTTTGATATTTAATCATAAATTAAATTTCAAATTCTAAATAATTAATTGTAAAAATTATAAATATATTTTCAGATATAAAATATAATAATATAAAATGATTTATTATCCGAAAAATATTTAATTTTTAAAAAATATTAATAAATAATTGAAATGAAGTCAATTGTATTGCTAACTTTTATTCTATTCGTTAGAATTACTTTAACAAATAAAACTAAAGTATTTTGCCTTTATAATTCAGAAGGGCTCATAAAAGTTTATGATCCCATTTATATTGATGATAAAGGAAATACGGTATATGCAAAAACTATTGAAGATCATGTTAAATTCTTTGGACCAACTTGGTATGGTGTTTCATTTTGTGGTAATAATTCAATTGTTAATAGTATGGGATTGTATTTTGATTATATCCAAATCTAAAATTCAAAAAAGAGAAGTAGAAAATATGAATGAAGAAATGGAAGAAAAAAAATTTCTTTAGAGGGAATAATATACAATTACAAAAAATTGTATCTAATACTGATACTACAAAAACTAGTTGGTCTATAGAGCGTACAAATCAAACAATAACTACTACTAGTGGTAGAATATTTGGTTCATCCAATAGTTATACTTATTAATGATGAAAAAAGTTTTGAAGAATCTAAAAATTTATCTATTGAAAATACTATAAGTAAAATTAATACTAGTGGTAATAGTTATCAAATTAATCAGAATATAACAAATAATCCTATAGATGATAAATGCTATTCCTATATTATTACACCAAAAAATTAAAACTGAAGCTGTTGTTTGGGCTTGTTTAAAGTAAAATTTATACATTCAGAATGAATCAATGATTGAATATTTTAAGGATTATTTTATTATTAATAGAACTGATTGTAGTAATAATAATAATGTTAAAGGTATTAAATTATTAGATAATTATACTACTAATAGAATAAATAATGCAAATGTTTAGAATTTTTTTTACTCTCTTATGAATATATTTACCTTAATCACAATGATGCACTTTCAATAGATTAAGATTTATTTAGATGGTTCTTTGGAATTTTATCAAATGGTAGATTAGCTCTTTGTCAATCCGATTTTGATATTAATCATGCCTTGTGATTTACAGATATAGAAATACCTGAAAGTGGAATTATTAATGCTAGTAGGTTTAATATAAGATTAAGAAATGCTAAAAAATGGACATTTAACTATGGAAACGGATAATATTTTAGCTAGTTATAATAAATTAGATGATGATAATGTATTTACTGTTACTGATAAACAGATTTTAGTTATATGGTTTTGATATATCAATCATATCAGTATCAGAATAAATATTAATTTTATTATTTTGATTTTAAAATTATTATACATCTTGATTGTTGGGTGTGCTTTTGAAAAAAAAAAAAAAAAAAAAAAAAAAAAAAAAAAAAAAAAATCATTTTTTTAAAAAAAACTTAAAAAACTTTAAAATAATCTTTAAATTAAAAAAAAAAAAAAGGTTTATAAAGCACAATTATAATAAAAAAGTTTAATAAATTAAAATAAAATCTATTACATGTAATATTATATTATATATTTATTATATATAATATATTTATATTTATATAAATGGAAGTTAAAAAAAAATAAAAAAATAAAAAAAAAAATATCTTTATAAAAAAAAAAAAAAGATATTTTTTTAAAACTAAATAAAATATATTGATTAAGCTTTTTATTGGAATTCTAAATTGTTTTTTTTTTATTTAAATTGTATATATTAACTACAAGATTTTTTATCAGTAATTTAAATGAAATATCCTTATTTTAATTAAATTTCAAAGACTTAATCGTTTAGACGTTTGTGTAACCTTACATAAAAAAATATCAAATTATTAACATTATTACTATAAATAAAATAAAAAAAAAAAAATAATAATAATAAAACAAAAAATAATTAATAATTTACTTTTTAATATTTTGTTCAACTTTATTTTATGATAAAAATTCATAAATATTAAATTATATTTTTATACTATTTTAATATGGCTTAAATAATATAATTAATACATTAAAAGCGTATTTTATATAGTGGAACAATACTATTTAAATTTTAAATAATAAAAAGTTTTTATAACGAATAAATTCTCCTATTCTGTCTTCAATATAAAAATCTAATATTTAATCGTGTTTATAAAATGATTTTTTTTAAAATTATAAATTTAAACAAAATTATTATTTTAATGATTTTTTGAAATATTTATTATTATTGTAATTGTTTTTAAATAAAATTATTGTTTTACCACAAGATTTAAAAAGCAACAATAAAGCGTATGACTATTTAATATTTTTATTTAAAAAAAAAAAAATTAATATAAATATATTATTTATTCAAATAATAATTATTTTAAAAATTTTTATTTTTAATAATAGTATATATGAAAATATATTTATAAATTAAATATAATAAAACCTATACATAAAAATTAAGATATTTATTATTTTATTTATTATTTTTTAATTGAACTTTTTAAAATAATAAAAATATATTATTAAAATTAAATATTATATTAATTTAAATATGTATTAATATAATAATTTATTTTTATATAATATTTAATATTAATATTGATTATGTAATATATATATATTTATTATAATGAAAATTTTAAAGAGATTAATATTTTACAATTCATTGTTATTTATGATAATAGATTTCTTTCTCTTTTTCTTTTCTTTGTTGCATTAATTATTATTTTTTTTTTATAAATATTTTTAACATAGCGATATTGTAATGGATAAACACATTTGAAAATAATGTATGGAATAATAGTAATAATTTTTAAGATAATACGATAAATTAAAATTTCATGATATTAAAAAAAAAAAAAAAATTAAAAGATATCTGGGAATTTTTTTTGATATTGAACAAGTTTTTCGTATGATTCTAAATCTGATTATATTACATATATATATAGAAAAAAAAGCAAAGGAAATAAAATTAGAAATTAAATATATATAATCTATTTAATAGTTTTAGTTTTAAATATATTAAAGTTACACATATACATATATATATATCCAATTCTTACCAAAGTTATCTCCTAAACCTATGGCATTAGCAGTTTCTGTTATAGAATCTTCTCCTGTAATTTGACCGATAACTTCAACAAATCTTGAACTATAAGCAATTCCGTTTCCGTACTATTAATATTTTTAATTTTTTTTTTTTAAAATTTTAAAAATTAACAAACTAGTTTAATAAATCTTTATTTTTATTTTAATTTATATTTTTTTAATAATATTTAATAATAAATTTTTTAGTTATACATTACATGTGTGACTGAAACTTTAATATTTCCTTGATCACTAGTCTTTATAATAACCGAATCACCTTGATTCTTTATTATTATTATTATTATTATTATTATGATTGTTATTGTTGTTGTTATTGTTATTATTATTATTTTTTTTTAGTAACATATAATAATTTTATTATAATAATTTTATTTCGTTTAGAATCAATATATATACATTTTAAAAATGTAATTAAAAAAAAAGGATGAATTAGTACTAATATATTAAACATCTTTATTTTACAAATTTCTTAATTTAATAAATATTAATAGAAATAAATAAATAAATAAAAACTAAAATTTAAAATCTCTAAATAAATTTAATTTTAATTTTAATTTTAATTTTAATTTTAATTTTATTTTGTTTTTTATTTCTATAATATATACATACTGAAAGAACTTGTCCAACAACTCTAGCATATTTATTAATATATTCTCTAAACATAGAAGAATTAATTCGTGGAATTTTTGAATCAGTCATTTTCCTTTATACTTTTTTTTTTATAATAAAATATAAATATTAAGTTGGTAATAAAATTTAGAAAATTTAAAAAAAAAATAATGACAAAAAAAAAAAAAATAAATAATTTTTTTTTTATTTATAATAATTTAATTTTTTTGGTGGTGCTGCAATCTTTACAGAAAAAAATTTTTTTTTTGTCCTTAATTTTTTTTTTTTTTTTATAAAAATTTTTACTAAAAATTTAAAATATTTTTATAAAATTGTGTAATATTAAAATAAAAATAATAATAATAATAATAAAATAATAATAATAATAATAAATTGGTTTTATTAATAAATTTAATAATTTAATTACATAATTATAAAATTAAATAAATGATTTAATAAATAATAAATAATAAATGATAAATAATAAATAATTGAATAATAAATAATAAATAATAAGATTATAAATAATAAATAATAATAATAATAAATAATAAATAATAATAATAAATAATAAATAAATAAATAATAAATAATAAATAAATAAATAAACAATAAATAATAAATAAATAAATAAATAATAAATAATAAATAATAAATAAATAAATAATAAATAATAAATAAATAAATAATAAATAATTAATTAATTATATTAGCTATATCATATTATTAATACTCTGGACATATATTGATATTGGGAATTTGGATACCTATTTATACAAAAACTAGCATAAAATATATATCAAATAACAATGCTAAAACATATATAGTTCATATATAATGATAGCAGTTTTAAGGTATATCCAAATTCAACCTTATTTATAGCATATATTTGTATAAAATCTATATCGTTAATATATATATATAAATATAGATCCAATCTGTATATTTGTATTTGAATGCCAATTTATGCTATTTTTAGTATAAAACATATGTGTGCTATTACCTAACTTGATATAGTTTTAGTATTAGTTTTAGTAGTTTTAGGCATTCATATACATTAACTATATATTTAGCATAATATTAATATAAAAAATAATAATTAATAAATAATAAATAATAAATAAATAATAAATAATAAATAATAAATAATAAATAATAAATAAATAATAAATAATTAGAATAATAAATAATAAATGAAATAAATAAATAAAAAAATAAATAAAAAATAGATAAAAAAAATTAAATAAATAGATAAATTGGTCAATAGATAAAATCAATATTAAAAGATTTTATTTTATTT
>JACVTC010000028.1:757500-842500 GCA_016946835.1 Neocallimastix lanati (nom. inval.)
TCATAACATGCCATGGTATCGCTGACTTTAGTTTCTGTTTCTATGTTACCTTCACTTTCAGTAGTAGTACTTTCTTTTAAACCTTCAGAATCGTTATTATTAGTAAAAGTACTCTCATCCATTACCATATTATTTATATTATCATTATTAATATTTGGATCATCAATATCAATATTTTTTTTATTTTGATTAATTTCATCATCATCATCATTGGTTTGGTAATCCATTGAATTAGTATTTGCTTCTAAATTATCTATTTCCTTATTTTTATCGGTTTTTTCAAGTTCATTACTTACTTGCTCATCGGCATCGCTTTTATTATTGGATATATTTTCTGTGTTATCCATGGTTTCATTTTCAATTGAAATTGAAACATCATTGTTATTATTATCATTACTAGGAATAGTATTTTCCATAGTTACATCATTATCTTGATTTTGGGATGGACTGGTCATATCGATATCATTTATCTCGGTATTATTTAATTGAGTTAATTCGATATTATCAGTATTAATAATAGTATTTATATCATTGTTTGTTTCATTATTAAAGGTATTATCGATAGTATTGGTATATTGCTCATTAAAAGTATTGACATCTTCTATAGAATGATAAAGACTTTCATTATAATAGTAATCATCATCATCATCATCATCATATTCGTCATCTTCATTTAAGTCTTCTGAGACACAAAGCATTGGGTAATCTTTCATGAATGATAAAATACCGTCTTTTAACATAAATGCCTTTTAAATATAAATAAAATAATAGTAATAGAACAATACATATTATATTTAATTTTATTTTCAATATATTATAAATTAATAATAATAAAATAGTAATAATGAATAATTTATATGTAATTTATTTTAGCTTCTACATAAATATATATATATTTCTCTTATTTTTAATATGGTTTATTTTAATTTATCTATTCATTTTTTTCTTTTTTTAAAAAAAAAAATACCTCACGACCCCACTGTCCTTCTATACAAATTTCAGTAAAAGCTTTTGTGAAAAGGCTTTTACCATCGTCATCGAATACTATGATAGTACTGTTATCTTTTCTATCCCACTGATCTTCAAATACAAGGTAACAAGCATCATATAATTCTTTTTTAATTTCTATAATATCAGTTACATCTCTTAATTTCATACAGGTTTGTTTAAGATTTGGAAAAATCTGAGCACCACAAATTGAGAAATTAGAATAAATTGATAAATCAATTAATAAAATATTCATAAATGCTATACGATCTTCAACTAACTTTTCATAAAGTTCCTTTGAAGTAATTTCATAATCACTTTGATTAAATAAATCATCATTATAGAAAAAACTTGGACTAACATTCATTATTTTTTCTGTATCAAATTGTAAACATTGATTTTGAAAAGTGTCAATTAATATAGAATTATCAAAATTGTTCATTAAAGTTTTAAAACTTGGATCTTGTTCATAACTATAAGTAAAATCGTCTTCAATATTATCATTTGTTACTTCTTTCATATTGTTTTCTTTTTCAGTTGGAGTTGTTGAAGCAACTTCCTCCATTTTATCTTCTATTGTAGCCAACATTTTGTTATATTAAAGTAAATATTGTTAATCTATTTTCCTAAACTGAACATAATCCAATTTTATATAAATTTCAAGTAATAATCCAATTTTTATTTAAATTTTATATAATTAAAAATGTATAATTGTTAATATTTATTGTTATTGTTAATATTTATTGTTATAGTTAATTTTTTTTTTTTTTTTTTTTTTTTTTTTTTTTTTTTTTTTTGTTAATTTATAAAATAAAATAAAATAAGAATTTTTAAATCTTTATTTTACATTATCTATTTTTCTTAATTAAAGACTCTCTTTTTTTAAATTTATTTTTTTAATTATTATAATAATATAAATATTAATTTATTTTTAATAATAACAATAAAAATTAAGTAATAACTTAATACTTACAATTTTAAACGAAGATTTAATGAATTAATATTTGAAATTTAGATTCTTAAATTAAAAAAAAATATTATAATAATGTAAATAAAGAAATATTTTATTTTTATTTTTTTTTTTTTTTTTTTTTTTTTTTTGCACTATAATAATAATATAATCTTAACTATAACATATATTTGAACTTTTGGGATATAAAGCAAATAAATATAAATAAATAATATTAAAATTTTAAAGAAGATAAATGACTGATAATTAATTAATATATATAATTTTACTATTTAATTGAAATTTATAACAAAAAAATGTTTAAATAAAATTATATATATAACTAATTGGGAAAAAATAAAGAAATAAAAAAAAAAAAAAAAAAAAAAAAAAGTTTACTAAATGAAATTAAATTTAAAATCTTTACTAAAAGGGTTTATCTACAATCTAAACAATTTAATTAAAAAAAAAAAGTTATTTTATTATTTATTTATTTATTTATTATTTATTTATTATTTTTAAAAGAAAGTGAAAAAAAAAAAATTTTTTTATATTAATAAAAAGAAAATTTTTAAAATTTAGATTATTGATAAATTAAATCTTCATATAATAAATAATATATTAATAATTTGATATAAATAAGTAAATAAATAAATAAATATACATATAATAAATAAAGAATTACAAATATATGTTTTTATCGAATAAAATTTCTTCATTACAATTTTAATTATATTATCTTATTTATTTATTTATTTACTTATTTATTTATTTATTTATTTATTAAATTCGAATAAAAAATTTATAAATTATAAATATGTAATAAGTTGTCAAAAAAAAAATAATTGAAAACTCTATATAATTTCAAATATATTGTATTAAATCATTTAAATATATTGACCGTTGTTTATCACATATTAATAATTGAAAAGAAAAATAAATAAATAAATAAATATATATTTATATATTAAAAAATTAAAAATAATTATTCCCGAAAATATTGGCAAATAAGAATACAAGAAATAAATAATGTATAAATAAAATAAATTTATGCATTATTTACATAAATTAATTTTAAAAAATAAATATATATAAATTTTTTTAATATTAACAAATTCCGTTATTAATAATAATAAGGATTTTTAATGTCTTTATAGATTTTTCCCCTTTTATGAAAAAAAAAAAAATTATAAAAATTATTAAATACATTATTTAATATAATGTAATATATAATATAGTTTTGTATACATAAAATTTTAATAGTTAAAACTCTATTATTATTTATTATAATTATTAATTTTTACAGAATTAACCATATTTAAAAAAAATTTAAATTAATCTCAATTTATTTTTTTTTTAATTAATAAATAATAAATTAATATGATATACTATATATTAAAATGTTAAAATATTACTATTATAAATTAATATATTATATTATATATTGATAATATTTATTATCATATATTAAAAATAAATTAACTATTATTGATTTTATTTACTCTTACATAAATTAATAACAATGAACTATTTCTCCTTTCTTTTTTTAATTTAATTTATATAAAATTAAATGAATATTTAAATAAATTTTTAATAAACAATAAAATCTTTTTTTAAAATAAATAAATAAATTAATAATCTATTTAACGGATTAAAAATATTTATTTTATTATTTAAAAAAAAAGGCATAAATTATATAGATTTTATAGACATTAGACACATATTATTTAAATAGTATAAAAATAAAAAATATTTAATATAAAATAATATATTTTTATACCTATTTAATGATTAATACCGAGTATCATATTCATACTATATACGATGATTAATAATTACCCATAATTTATAATTAATTTTAATAATAATTTAATAAAATATAATATACAATAAATAATTGAAATATGAAATAATAAGCATTATTTTAAACAAAGATTTTTTTTTTTTTTGAAGAATAATAAAAAGATAGTTTTATAATGTAAATAATACATATAAATGAATTATAAATTATATTTTTTTTTTGATCAAAAAATTAAATATATATATATTAGTGTTTCATCTTACATATAATAGGTAATGAATATTAATAGCTTTTTTCCTTTTTTTTCCTTTTTTTTTTTTTTTTTTAAAAAAAAAAATAAATAAATTAAAAAACTCTAAAATAAAAACTTCATAAATTATACATTAATTTTATTATTTTAAATAAATTTAATTTTTTTTTATTTTCTAATATGTATTTCCCTTTTATGGGAATATTGAGGTAATCATAATACTTCCATATAGGCAAAAATGTCCCTGCTGAACAGCCATACTGAATATTCAGCATTGGCGCTCTGATATGCGTATTAATACTGAGAATCTTCTAGTACTCTTTTGCTCGGAGTAGTTTCTCCAGTTCCTAACTTCCCTTTGAAACGAGGAGACTTGTATAACCTAATCTATGGAAATACGTATTTGCTCACTTGACAAATGCATAAACATCTGAAATATTTCAATTTCGTAGAATATATCTTCATGGACACATGAAATCATGTACTCAAATTCTAATAATTCCCTCATAATTATATTAAATGACAGTACTTGTAAAACACTCTCAAGCCCACAGTTAGGACAGTATCTTGTCTACATTACTTTGGATATTTAGATATTATTATATATATGGGAGAGTTGCATTTCGCCAAAATGTATTTCTCCAGGTTGCGTTTCGTAAGTGGTGTATTGATATAAATGAATGAACGAATAAATAAATAATAATTCAAAATATTTTTTTTAAGCTTGTTTTTATTCAATATTAATAATATTTTATTTATTTATTTATTTAATAATTTTCAATTTGACGAAATGCAACATGGGGAAATGCAACATTTTTTTAATACTCCACATGCTTTCAAAAAAATTGACGAAATGCAACTTGGTGAAATGCCCCACTCCCTATATATATATACAAGGGGAAATACTTAACCTGTAATTCTATCCACCATATTCCGTAAAAACGTGAGAGTTGCATTTCGTCAAGTGGCGTATTGATATTAATAAATGAATGAATGAATAAATAAAAATTCAAAATATTTTTTTTTTTTTTTAAACTTGTTTTTATTATATTTAATAATTAATTATAGATATTTTTTAATATTTTGTAAAAAGTAATAAAATAATTATTTATAATATTTAATTATAAAAGTATATTTAATTATAAAGATTTTAATATTTTGTAAAAAATAATAATATAAAACAATATTTTAATTATAAAAATATATTTTTAAAATAATAATATTATAATAATAATATTTTAATTATAAAAATATATTTTTAAAATAATAATATTATAATAACAATATTTTAATTATAAAAATATATTTTTAAAATAATAATATTATAATAACATTTAATTATAAAAAATAATATATTTTTAAAATAATAATATTTTATCAATAAAAATATATTTTAATGTTCTTAAGCTAACCTAATCCAATAAAGATTAAAAATACTTTAATCATTATTGTATTTATTCATTTATTCTCTTTTCAAAGTAATTTTTACTATTAAAAAATTATTATTATATATGACAGAATTCATTTGGTCAATTTTCTGTCATTTCTTAATAATTTATTATTTAGTCAATAAATTTGATATCTAAAACATTCAAGCATTTCAACCATAATTCAATGAACTTCTAACACTTTTTTTTTTTTTTTTTAATAAAATTTCCATATTTTTGTAATATTTAATGCTTTTATTTCCTCAGTCCGTATTAAATTTTTTTTTTGTTTTTTTTATTTTTTAAAATTCCAACAGTTCTCCTTTCGTAATCAATGTAATATTTGGATTCTTCTTTTTGCAATTCTGATAATAATTGAAAAAAAGTTGGCTTTTTTTGCAAATAATTTTTTAAAAATTCTAAAAATTGAACATAATTATGTTCTTGTAACTCACTTTTTTTTTTTTTTATTTTACTATAAATATCATATATATTATTCAGGATTAATAAAACGAAAGTTCGAAATATTATTATAATAATTAATATCATTTTTTTTCAAAACATTATTTTTATCATAAGTAAATGTATAACTTGAACTATCATCATAATCAGTAATATTATCATAAGTATAAATTAAATAATAAGAATAAATAAAATGAACATTTGTAATGATATAAAGAAGATATATCAATAATTTATTATACATTTTTTAATATGTAATAATTTTTGAAATAATTTTTTATAATAAATTTCTTTTAAAAATCATTTAATTTTCTTTTATTAATAAATTTAATATATTTTTTTTAATATTTAAAAAATATATTATAAAAGAATTTAATTATATACAATATACCATAAAAATTTATTGAAAAAATTTGAAAATAAAATATAATTTTTTATTTGGTTTTATTCTAGGTCAGTATAGAAATTATGTGAGTTGTGAAATTAATAAGAATTTTAATTTAAAATACTTTATTAAACACTTTATTATTATAAAATATAATAAATAATTATAATAAAAAAGGTTTCTTCGTTCCTCCATAAAATCAATTAGAAAAACTTTTAAAACTATTTGAAAACATTTTAATTATTAAAATTTTAATAAAAAGTTCAATTGATTTTTATCATTAAATAGATTATCAAATATTATAAAATAATAATTCTACAAAAATCAATTCTTTATTAGTTTGAAAATATTTATTATTTTATATGATAATTTAATAAATATAGTATTATATAATGTTATATAATATTACTTAAAAATCATATTTATAAAATTTTAAAATGATATAAGAAAAACTTTTTTATGTTTTTCTAAAGTAGTTAATTATTATTTTTATTAATTTATATATTTGTAAATAATAATTATTATTTATAATTTTAATCATCATTATTATTATTAATGACAACCCTTTCATAGTTATTACTATACTGTTTATATTATTATTTTTTTAATTATTTATTATTTATTTATTTATTTAAACAGATATTTAATTTTATTTATTTATTTAATAATTTTCAATTTGGAAAATGCTTTATTTTTTAATACGCCACATGCTTTCAAAAATTTTAGCGAAATGTACCACTAAAAACCTCTCTTGAGGAAAACCTGGAAAATGGTCAGAGGGTGAGCTCAGATCGAATCATGAGCCTTATGTATGGTAGTCCATGGAATAACAACCAGGATAGAATTTGGTTCAATAAATAAATATAAAGCTTATGAAAAATGCGAATTTGAAATAAAAATTTTTTTTTTTATCATTTATTTTCATACTAAAATCCTAATTTAAAATAAA
Organism: Neocallimastix lanati (nom. inval.); assembly: GCA_016946835.1. Lineage (NCBI taxonomy): Eukaryota > Fungi > Neocallimastigomycota > Neocallimastigomycetes > Neocallimastigales > Neocallimastigaceae > Neocallimastix > Neocallimastix lanati (nom. inval.). The sequence continues at coordinate 764,711 of JACVTC010000028.1, forward strand.
AATTAATGTATACATTAAAATATGTATTACTAATTTTTACGTAGAAAAAAAAAAATAATTTGATGTATAAATTACTATATACTTGAAAATTAAAAATTTGTTTAAATAGAAAAAAAAAAAAAAAACAATAAAAAATATATTAAAATTTATTATTCGGAAGAAAGGGAATACATTATATTCAATTATAATAAAAAAATAAAATACAATGTTTCTTTTATTTTAATATGCCAATATAATAATAAGAATAATAATTTAAGATATGTCATTAAAAATTGATAATTACCTTAAAAATATATATAAATTTTAAAAAAATTGAATTTTAAAAATGAGTTTAAGTAATATAAAAAACAAATTAAGGTGAAGAAAAAAAAATATATATATATATAAATATAAATTTTTAATATTAGTAATAATATAAAATGCTAATGTTAACAATAATAAAATGTTAATAATAAAAATAATAATCTTAAATATATTAATGTTATATAATGTACTATTTTAATATTGAAATAAAATTTCATAAATAAATTATAATATAGTAATGAAAGTAATTTAAAATTAATAAATCGAAATCCTTATGGATTTAGTTCTTCAGACCATATTAACAGAATCTCAAGTAATTATAGATTGCATAATGGAACACAAAAAGATAGTTCAAATAATTCAATATATGATACCCAGAATTATACTAATAATAGTAAATTAAATAAAAATCTTGAAGGTTCATCTCTTGTCTCAAATAATTTGATGTATAATAATAATTCACATAATGAAAATAATACTAATCTAAATACTGGAAATAATAACATTTCAAATGATAATACTACTCCCAATAACACATTTCAAAATAGGTATATATTAAATCTTATTTCTATGAGTTGATTCTTTTTATCAATTACAAAAAAAAAAAAAAAAAAATAAAAAAATAAAGACTAAAAAGTTATAAAATTATATTTATTATATTTATTTTATTCTTTCTTAATATTAACATTTATTATATAACTATAAAATGTTAATATTTTATAAAACATTTAATGAAATAGTCTTCATGATACAGTGTTCGTTCAATCAAAGCCAAGATATGAATTTTATGGATATGCATTTTATTTAGTTTCATTTTTAGCATTAAGTAATAATATTAAATTAATATATATATATTTAATATTATAAGTAATATTCTAAATAAATACAATAATAACAAATATTATAGGTATTTATTTAATATGGGCATTTTCTACTGAAGCTTTTTTCCAAAAGATTGGTTTTTATTACTATCCTAATAGGTATATATTTAAAAAATTTATTATTCTATTAATATACAATAATTAACACATACTAAATAAAAATAAATAAATAAACAAATAATTAAAATTATACGTTAAAAAGATATTGGGCAATTGCATTACCAGATTATGTAGTTGTTATTATTTTATTTTATTTTGCAATTTTCTTATCATATAATTTTATTCATACACCATCATTCAATTCATTAAATACTGTTACTGGTAAAAGAAATTAATATTATATAATTAAATATGCATAATATATAATTTATATTTATTTATTAATTTATTTATTTATTATTATTATTATTATATTATATTATATTATATTATATTATTTTATTTTATTATTGATAATAATTTTATAGATAAATATTCTAATTTAATGAAAAATGTTAAATACACGAGAGTAGAAGATGATGATGATATTCCTGATTTGCAAGATATTCCAATTAGTATCGTTAATGCCTATTTATATAGTGATTCTTTCTATCCACCGAGTGAACCATATTCTACATATTCCCCTTCATAAATTAAAATAATAATAATAATAATAATAATAATAATAATAATAATAATAATAATAATAATAATTAATTAATTAATTAATATGCATATGGAATTAATAGGAATTAATTATTTGTGAAATAAAATAATTATTTTTTTTTTTCAATTCAATTAAATCAATTAAATATATATATAATAAATTATAACCATTCACATTAGAAGAAATCATGATATAAATTATAAACAACAATAACAAAAAATTAAATAATTCAAAAGATAAGAAAGAAAATATATATATATATATATAAAATATAAATAAAAAATTATTAACTAAAATTAAGAAAAATTAATATTTTGTATTATTATATATTATATATTCCTAAAATAATAATATTTTATTTAATTTTGTTTATATAATTTAATATTTAATTATAAGTATATATACTTTTTTTTTTTTTTTTTTTTTTTTTTTTTTTTCTGTTTTTTTAATAAACGGTTAAAATATCTTCCATACTAAATTAAAAATTTATTTGTTAACCAATATACCTTTTTTCTTTTAATTTAAATAATAAACTTATTAATAAATGTTTTTCCAACATATATATAATTAAACGTTTATTAAAATTTTTTAATTATAAATTTTATTTTATTTTATTTTATTTTTATTTTTATTTTTTTTTTTATTAAAAAATTAAACAGAAAAAAAATAAATTAATATGGTATTTTGTTAATAATTATAATATACTATATGAATTTTATTTTTATCATTACAATTAATATTGTTTAATTCATTTTTTAACGAAAGATAAATATTGATATGTTAATGTATTAGTAATTTTTTAAGAAAAAAATTTTTTTTTTACTGAATTATATATCTCCATAAAAATATTATAAATATTTATATATATAGTTCCATTTCAGTTATTATTTCTGTGTTTATGTAAAATAAAAAAAAAAAAAAAAAAAAAAAAAAAAATAAAAATAAATAAATATATATATGAATAAATATGAAAATAAAATGATGTATATAATGTTGCTGTATAATTTTTTTTTTACTTTTATTTTTGAAAATTAGTTCAAAATACAGAATTTTTGGAAAAAAAAAATTTTTTTTAGAAGGTTTATCATACACCAAAAATAAAATATACAAAAATAATTTTTTTTTATAGTTTATAGTAATAATAATAATAATGATGATGATAATAATAATAAAGATAATTTCAATTAACAATAAACGAAACCTTTTGATAATCATTTAAGAAACTTAACCACCTTTTAATAATACTAATATAACTAGACAAGTAAAAAAAAAAAAAAAAGAAAAAATAAAAAAGAGGTTTATTAAAGTATATCATTAATAAATCACTTTTTATTGTATATAAAAATAATTAAAATTAAAATGTTCATTCCATTAACTACAGAGTTTCAAAATTTTTTAAAAAATAATTTCTTTTTATTTTAAATTAATTTTTCCATACATGGAAATCATTCTAATTAATTTTTATTTTATATCTCATGCTATTTTTTATTTTTTATTTTTTTATTTTTTTTTATTAATTGTTTGTTTGTTTTTGTTTAAATATTAACTTTTATTACCTTTTTATTTTATTTTATTTATTTTTTTCTTTTTTAATTTAATGTCATGTTTTTTTTTTTTTTTTTTTTTTTTTTTTTTTTTTTTTTTTTTAGAATAATTTATAATTACTCTAATTAATTATTATTTTTTTAATATATACATTAATAAATACTATTAAAATTATTTAAATATATATAAAAAAAATAAGGCTTATGGCTTTTTAATTAATATTTATTGTGTTATACTTTAATAGAATTAACCAGATTTTAAAAGTATTTGTGAATGGATATTTACTAATTATCCAATTCCTTATTAAATTAAATATATATATTTATATATATATATATAAATTAACTTTTTATATCCTATTTTATAGTAACTATTATTATTTTTATTTTTATTTTTTTTTATAATTTTCATATAAAAATAAATGATATATGTATTGTTATATATATAGATAATATAAATTTTATTTTTAAAGTTTTTATTTTTAATTAACATGTTAATTTAAATACCACATTTAATATTTTAATATATTTTTTAAAAAAAAAGATAATTAATTAAATAATTTATAAAAAAAAAATTTCTATAATTGAGTATATATATTTTTTAATTTGTACATATTTCTTTTATTCGTTCTTTTTCTTTCTTTCTTTCTTTCTTCTTTTTTTTTTTTTTTATTTATCTTATAATTGTATATACTTTTTAAAATTAAAGCTTTTAATTTTTTTTCTTTTTATATAACATTTTTATTAATTATTTATAATTTTAATATTAAAAATTACAAGATTTATTTTTATAAAATAATTTTATTGATAAACAAAAGATTATTAAAATATTTTTTATTATTAAAATTATATTCCATTTAAAAAATAATAACTTAAATTAAAGCTATCTAAAAAGAAAACCAACAAATAAAAAAAATAAATAAACTAATAATATAAATTCACAAAAACATTATTTTTTTCAATTGCTTTTATGTTAATTTAATATAATTTAAAAAAGATTAATAAATTATTAGAATCAACTTTCTTTCTATCTTTTTTTTTTATTTTTATTTTTTTACATTTTTTTTTAAATTCTTCAAATATTAAAGGTAAAAATAATTCCATTTTTATTATCAATATTAAAACAATTTATTCTATGAAAAATCTTTAAATTATTCATGATAAATACACCAGAGATGTAATTTAACATTTAGAAATTAATAAAGTGTAAATTGATAATATAAATTTAAATCTATCATACACATATATAAAAATTTTTTTAAAAAAAGGAAATTGAAAATCCAATATAATTTATAATGATTGTTCAGTTAAATTAATTTTATTGCTGAGGTGTTATTATAAAATAAAATAATGGATAAATAAAGAAAGACAATGAAAATAGAGTATAAAAGAACAAAAAAAAAAAAAAAAGAAGATAAATAATAAAAACAAGAAAACGATAATATATATATAAGATATACATATGGAAATTTTACTATTTAATAAAATTTTTTTAAGTTTCAAGTTAAAATTTTAAAAAAATTTTTTTTATTATTTAAAATATAATATTACTATATATATATATATAGATTAAGTTTTTAAATTTTTATATAATTTTTTATTAATACTATGATAGGGTTTTTTTTTTTTTTTTTTTTTTTTTTTTTTTTTTTTTTTTTAAAAAAAAAATAGTATTAATAAATTATTATATATTAATATAATTATCATAATATTAAAATTATAAAAAAAAAATAGAAAAAAAATAATTATATGTTAATATTAAAATTAGTATTAATAAATATTTCATATATATATACTTTTTTGTATTTAAAAAGTTAACTTTCAATTCTTATATATTTATATATTATGTAATATTGAATGTAACAAATGAAAATACATAATAATAATATTTATTTAAATTTAAATATATATTCCTTTTTATAAATTAAAGGAAATAAAAATTAGAACATATACATATATCTTATATTTCATTATTTAAGATATAATATAAATTAATAAATTAAATTATATTTATAAAAAAAAAAAAAAATTATATTATATCTATCTTGTATATATATTTATATTATAATGTAATAAAAATAGTTTTTCTTCTTTATTACAAAATTAATATAAATTTATTACCTCTTATGATTAATATCTTTTTAATATTTTAATATTCTAATATTTATAAATATTCGTATTATTCTTGAATATTCAATACAAAAAAAAAAAAAAAATACTGGAAAACGGACACCTCAGATTAAAGATAAAAAAGTTCATTGTGATATACTTTTAATATTGAAAGCTGAAAAAAAACAAAAAAAAAAGCATAAATCAAAACAAAAAATAAAATAAAAAAAAAAAAAAGAAAGAATTTAATAAGCAATAATAAAATAAAATAAATAAATAATTAAATAAAAATGGCCGAAAATACACCACCAAAGTATCAACTACATGATTTTCAACGATTAATAACATTAGGTAATAATCAATATATAAATATATATTTATTTCAAAAAAAAAAAAAAAAAAAAAAAAAAAAATTATTCATTTTTAATACCATTAGTAACCAGTACTAAACATTATTATTGTTATTATTATTCTATTGGAAAAATTAAAAATTATATAATTATATATTATAATTATTGTTTTATTTAAAAAAATTATATAATTATATATTATTATTATTTTATTGAAAAAATTATAATTATATATATTATTGTTATTATTTCAAAAATATATCTATTTTATTCAATAAATATTATATATATATAAAAGGAACGGGAACATTCGGAAGAGTATTTTTAACAAGATTTCGACATACAGATAATTTTTTTGCAATGAAAGTTATGAAAAAATCAGAAATTGTACGATTAAAGCAAGTCGAACATATTAATTCTGAAAAAAGTATTATTTCAAAAATAAAGCATCCATTTATAGTGAATATGTAAATACATTTTATTAAAAAAAAAAAAAAAGTTATAGAACTATAAATATCAATATATATATATATATATAATTATTATATATATATTAATAAAACTATAATTTATATATTTCATATTAATTAATAAACCTTTTTTATTTATTTTACTTTATTTCATAAATTGATTTATAATTATACAAATTAATATATTTTACTATTATTATTATTATATAAACAATTTGGATGTTTTATATAAACTATTTGATTGAAATTATATCAATAATAACTACAAATTAATATTTAATCATCATACATAACCATCATAATCGTACATAAAAAAAAAAATTAATAATAATTAATCAATAATATTAATTATAACGATATATTATGAAATTTTATATAATAATAAACTTTTTATTATGTCAAAAAAAAAAAAAATTACATTTTCCAATTATATATATATATATAAAGGCTATGTACATTTCAAGATAGTTTAAATGTCTATATGCTAATGGAATATGTTGTTGGAGGTGAACTTTTTTCACATTTAAGACATGCAGGAAGATTTAATATACCAACTACAAAATTCTATTCAGCAGAAGTTTTTTTAGCAATTGATTACTTGCATCAACTAAATATTGTATACCGAGATTTAAAACCTGAAGTAACTATTTTAATCAATAAATATTTAAATATAATATATATATATATATATATACTAAATTAAATATGTATAATAGAGTTAATGATTGCTTTTAACTTTAAATATATATATGTATACCTTAAATTAATTATTTATATTATTTTATATTATTATATCATTTAATTATTATTATAAAGAATATTTTAATTAATAGAAATGGTCACATAAAAATAACAGATTTTGGTTTTGCAAAGCAACTAGGTGTGGATGATAGGTAATGCAATATAATTATCAATATCAAATTATTTTTAATTTATTCATAAATTATATAAATTTTAAAGTAATTAATTACTACATCATTAATGTAATAAAAATTATTATTATTATTATTATTATTATTATTATTATTATTATTATTATTATTATTATTATTATTATTATTATTATTATTATTATTATTATTATTATTATTATTATTATTATTATTATTATTATTATTATTATTATTATTATTATTATTATTATTATTATTATTATTATTATTATTATTATTATTATTATTATTATTATTATTATTATTATTATTATATATAAAAATTTTATTATAAATAAAAAAAAAAAAAAAAAAAAAAAAAAAAAAAGAACATGGACATTATGTGGTACTCCAGAATATTTAGCACCTGAAATAATACAAAGTCAAGGACATGGTAAAGCGGTGGATTGGTGGGCATTAGGAATATTGACTTATGAAATGCTACAAGGGTAAAAAATCCATTATGAATCTTTAACATATATATATATATATATTTATTTAAAGAAATCATAGTGAATATATAATTTAATTTATTTTGATTTCAATTATAATTATAAATATATATATTTATTTATTTATTTATTTATTTATTTTTTATTTTTTATTTTTTTTTTTTTTAATTTTTAATATTTTTTTTTTTTATTTTTTATCTTTTTTTTTATTATCTTTTTTTGTTTTCTGTTGTTATTCAAAAATTAGTTTTAATATATATTTAATTGTAATTTAATAATTTATAAATTATAATTAATATTTGTTTATAAATATATAATTTTAACATTATAATTTAAAATTCTAATTAAATTCAATATAGATATCCACCATTCTTTGATGATAATGCCTTTGGTATTTATGAAAAAATTTTAGAAGGAAGAATATATTTCCCCGATCATTTTGATGTATATGCAAAAGATTTAATTACAAAATTATTAATGGTAGATAGAACAAGACGTTTAGGAAATTTACAAGTAAAATATTCAAATATATATATATATATATATATACAAATAAATTAAAGATTTTTAAATTCAAAATATAAATGGAATTTTATAAAATTTTTTAATCTGATCAAAAAAAAAAAAAAAAAAAAATTTTTTTTTTTTCTCTATAAAATTTTTAAATTATTAAATCCTAAATAGAGAGGTTCATTAGATATTAAAAATCATGAATTCTTTAGTGATATAAATTGGGTTGGATTACTTAGTGGAACAGTATTGGTAAATTTAATATCAAAAAAAAAAAAAAAAAAAAAAAAAAAAAAATAATAATAATAATAAATAATAATATTATATATAATATAGTATAGTATAATATAATATGAATTATATATTTTTAATTTGTTTTTACGTATTTATTTTTCTTATACTAATGATAAATTGTTAATATATATATATATATATATATTTATAATTTTTATTTTTTTATTTTTTTATTTTTTTTTTTTATTATAATTTTTTATTAATATTCTCTATAATAAATTAATATTTAATTATATAAAATAAAAATTTTCATTTATAAAATACTATTACTACTACTACTACTAATAATAATAATGATAATTAAAAAGCCTCCAATGGTTCCTGTATGTACCTCAACAGGTGATACCAGAAACTTCGAAAGATATGAAGAACCTTTGCCAGATGTTATACCACCAGATATGGATGATCCATATCACGAATTATTTAAAGATTTTTAATAATAATATAATAATAATAATAATAAAAAAAAAAAAAAAAAAAAAAAAAACAACCAATAAATTAATTAGTTATTAATTAAAATTAAAAATTAAATTTTTTTTTTTTTTTAAAAAAAAAAAGAGAAATATACTAAATACTATACAGAATTATATATATAAATTTAAAGTTATTTATTATTAATTTTTTTTTTCTTTTCATATTTTTATCATTATTTAATAATTATTAACTATTTTCTACCTTTTTTTTTTTTTTTATTATTTTTTTTTCTTTAAAAATATATATATTATATAAAAATAAATAAATACATTAATACATTCTTTAATAATTATCCTAAGTGATATTATAAGATATTTATTATAAAAACAACAATTTAATGATAAAAATACTACTACTACTAATACTACTAATAATAATAATAATATTTAATATTTAATATTTAAAACAAATAAAAAAGAATAATTTTCATCATAATTAAAAAGTTTAAATATGAAATATTTAAAAAATTTCAATTATGCCTGTTATATTAATATTTAATAATAATAATAATAATAATAATAATAATAATAATAATAATAATAATAATAATAATAATAATAATATAGGAAATATATCTATAAAACCTTTTTTTTTTTTTTTTTTTTTTTTTTTTTTTTTTTTTTTTAAATTTGTAAATTTAAATACATTAATATTTATAAATATATATTTATGCATATAAAAATCCTTTTTGGTATGAATTTTAATTTTTTTTTTTTTTATATATTATTTTAAAATTCAATTATCCTATTTTATTTTAATTTTTAATTAGAGCTTTTTTTTAATTAAACAGAATAAATTGTTAATAAAAAAATTTCTTTTAAGAAAAAAAAAAAAAAAAAAAAAAAAAAAAAGAAAAGAAAGAAAAAAAATATATATATAGTTACATATATATGTATATTGTATAAATAAATTATAAAAAAAAATATTAATTGACAATTTTTATATGAAGAAATAAAAAAAAAAGTATTACAACAGATAGGTACTATCAATATATAAAGTAATAAAATAAACTAAAAAAAAAAAAAAAAAAAAAAAATTAAAAAATTTAAAAGAATATTTTGTTTTAATACTAAAATACCAATTGAAAAAACATTCAAAGAAAAAAATAATATTATTATAGTAAAATTTTAAAATAAAAGGTTAATCCTTTTTTTTTTTTTTTTTTTTTTAGTATTTTTTAATTATGATGCATAAATTTATTATTTAATGAAATCATAGAAAAAAAAAAAAATAAAAAGAAAAAAAATATAAAATTAAAATAGGTAGAAATTTACATATATATATACATTTATAGAGTATTTTGTTTTAATACAAAAATATCTGAAAATATATAAAGAAAAAAAAAAATATTATTTAATAGATATGAACTTTCAATAAATAGAAAAAAAAATTTTTTTAAATTTTTTATTTTTTTTTTTATTTGCCATTTATATCTTTTTGTTTTAAAATAAATATATAATATATAAAGTTAATAAATATTTTAATATTGATTTTTATTTAGTATTTTTAATTGTGCAGATTAATGCATTTACTATTTAAAAATAATCTAAAATGAAATAATATATAATAAAATATGCAGAAATATATATATATATATATAAATATTTTATTTTAACACTAATTAACAGAATATTATTAAAAAAAAAAAATAATAATAATTAATAAATAAATTATATATAAAGCCAATAACAAGAAAAAGGATTTAAAATTTTTTTTTTTTTTTTTTTAATTTTATTATAAAACTTAACATATAATAGTATAAATTAAAGTTTAGTTTTTTTTTTAAAATCGTATCAAACATCCATATAATATTAAAAAAAAAGAACTTTTTTTTTTTTTTTTTTTTTTTAAGGAACTATGCATGCTTAATGTACTATAAATTATTATTGATTTTACAAAAAAAAAAAAAAAAAAAAAAAAAAAAGCAATATAAATGAAATAAATAATGAAACAGTTTTAAGGAAAATTAATAAAATAGCATATATAAATAATAGATATATAAATAAATCAAAAAAAAAAATAAATAAATAAAAATACTTTAATAGTTATAAATATAATTATCTTTACTATAATATAATCTTTTTTATCAAAAACATTTATTACTTTTTAATTTAGGAAGAATAATTTTATAACAAATTTTTATAATGATATGATATATAGTTTTTTAATAACATATCTTTTTTTTTTTTTTTTTTTTTTTTTTTCTTAAAATTTCATTTAATAACTAAATAAAAATTATATATAATAATGATAACAATAATAATTAAGCAATTAAATTACTTATAATTAGATAATTAAATAATTAAATGAGAATTTTTATGATTACTCATAATATTAAATAAGGATATTATAATTTTATATAAATGAATAATAGAAAAAAAATTTTTTTAAAGTTTGCTATTTAATTGTAATTATTTTTTTTTCTTAATCTATTAAATTTTTATTACAGATTAATTCTATTTATTAACATTAGCTATTACTATAATGATTGTAATAACGATTTCTTTGATGACACTTTACTAAAAATCAAAAACCAAAACATAAAAAAAAAAAACTTGTAACAAATAAAATAAATAAATTAATAAATAAAATGAAAGTAATAAAAAATAAATACTTTTAAATAATAATATTATCAATAATTAAATAAGTATAAAATAAAATAAAATATTAAAAAAAATTACATATTAAAATAAGTAATAATTAACAAAAGGAATAAGATAAAACAAAACTTTAATTATTAAAAAATATATATATATAAATTATTATATTTTAATAATTATAAAATAAAATAAAATAATAGGAAAAAGTATATTCAATAAAAAACTTTAAAATTTAAAGTTTTTTAATTATAGGTATTTTTTTATCCCCATTAATTATATATATTATATATTATATATATATATATATATATATTTTTTTTTTAAAATTTTAAATTTTAATTTCAATTTATTAAATTTTATTTCATATTAAATTTTTGAAAAAAAAAAAAAACTTTTACATATTGAATTGTTAATGCTATATTGAATTATTATATATAAATATTTTATTAAATTAAATACAAAAATCTATACTCTTATATTTTTATTTTATTTTTTTTTGGTTCATTATTATTTTTAAAATTATAATTAAAATAAAAAAGAATAGTATTAAATATAGTAATACATTATAAATATTTTTATAATTAATATATATATATATAATATAATTTTATTTTTTAAAATTATGTGAAGATAAAAAAAAAATTTTTTTATCTCTCTTTTTTTTTTTTTTTTTTTTTTTTGTATTATATTTATAATAGAATTTTATCAAATTGTATATATAACTTTTTTTTATTTTTTTATATTTTTTTACAAAAATTTTTCAAATACATATTCATAATAATAATAATAATAATAAAAATAAAATAAAAAAATAATAATAATAATAAAAAAATATATTTATAAAAAAAAAAAAAAATACAATAAAATAATTTTTTTCTTATAAAAATATTGATATCTTTTATTTATTAATAAAACTTTACAAAAAAAAAAAAAAAATGTAATGACACTCGTTAAAAAGACAAAGAAATTATAACCATTTGTAAAATAATAAATCAAAAAATTTTTTTTTAAAAGTTAAAAAAAAAAAAAAAAAAAAAAAAAAAAAAAAAAACAATCATTTATATATATAATGAGCAATAATAAAATATAACAAATATATTCAATCTTTAATCTTATTATTCATATTAAAATAAAAAAAATTTTTTTTATAATAAATTAATATTTTAAAAATTAATATATAAAAATATCAAACATAAAGTAAAACAAGCAAAAAAAAAAAAAAAAAAAATAATAATAATAATAATAAATTAAAATAATAAATAATAATTATCATTATTATATTATAAACTATCATACAAACAATAATGGCATCGAGAGTACAAAATGTAAATGGAAACCTCTCCAATATATTATCGAAAGAGCAAAATTTAAAATATAATGTTGTGAAACCTTCTAAACTAGGAGAAAGTAATTTAAAGAGAGATATAAGTATCGATAATTTTAAAAAGCTTACCCATATCTCCTCATATAATGAAAGTAATATTAAAAATTCTGAGAATACTTTAAATTGGGATGATGAAAGCGTGAATGATGATCATCATCATTATAATAATTCATTAGAATTACCAAATGAAAAAAATTACGCTAGTTTTCGTAGTCTCAATGAAATTAATAATAAAAATATTGGAAGTGGGTCTAAAAATGATAATAGTCAAAAGTAAGGATTTTTTTTTATTATATTTATTATATATATTATATATATTTATTTATTTTTATTTTTATTTTTATTTATTGTGTTATTTTATTTTTTATTTTATTTTATTTTATTTTATTTTATTTTATTTATTTTTTTATTATTTTTTATTTTTATTTGTATTTTTGTCTTTATTTATTTAGTTTTTTTTTTTTTTTTTAAATTTTTTCATTTATGAATAATAAAATATAATAATAATAATAATAACAATAAAATATAAAATAATTATAGAATTAATGGTTAAACCATAATATTTATTAATAAGAAATAATTTATACAACTTAAATATATTATAATAATATTTTAATTCAATTTTGAATATACTAAATTTACTTCCTCTTATATATATATTATTATTATTATTATCATTATTAATATAAAAAATATTTTAATTAATTATAATTTTCTTTTTCTTTGGCTTGACTTATTTTTATATTAATTTATAATAATTATAATTTTATTTTTTCATAATCATTTTTATATATATATCTTTTAACAATTAAATATATACTATAATAAAATAAAATATATATATTTATATATATATATATTTCTTTACATTAAAAAAAAAAAAAATAAATTTTTTCCATTAATAATAATTTATATTATCAATTATTATATAAATTTATATGAAGGTATAAGAGTTTCGATAATAAATTAGAACGTTCAGTGATATTAAAGACGAATTATGAAGATTTAACTCAATTAGATTCATCATTATCACTTTACGATGATAATGTAGAGGAGGAAGAAAAATACATGTTGAAATGTCCCTCTTGTCCTGAAAAAGTATTTAGAAAATCAGATGATATGACGGTATTCGAAAAAAATAATGAAGAAATTGATTTCTATACCAACGAAAAAGTGGTATCTAATAACTGTTGGTCAGAAATTTCTAAATTGAGACACTATGCTTCCATGCTTGAATTATACAGTGCCTTCAATAAAAAATCAAAACTAACTTATAATTTCATGGAGGAATTTGCTCTCGGGGAAGGTATTAACTATTTAAGTGATTTTGGATTTCATGATAGTGATCATCTTCTCAATTCAAAAGAGGAAGGATTTTATCCCTTAAAACATAGTAATGACTATATTCATGATTTAGATGATTCTGACAGTGATTTCGATAGTGATTCCGATAGAGGAGATATCACTAATTATATGAATCAAAAAAGAAAAATCATTGAGAAACTAAAAAATGATTCTGAACCCAATAAATCTTCTTCTAATGACCTTCATTATTCTACCGATTTAAACACGATAGATGACAGTAAAAATACGTTAATTTCTTCATTTAATTCCTTACAAATTAATCAAAATTTCGGTTCAGATGAAAAAATAAATAGAATTCTTGAAGTATTTGATTTCATTAAGGAATATAAAAAGCTGGTTAATAGTGTCAGTATTAAATTTACAAAAAATAAAATTTTAATTAATAATAAGCCACTAGAAAATAGACATCGTTATTCCCTCGATGATTATCAAGTAATGTATAAATTATAAAAATCAAATAGTATGATTTAATAATAATAATTATAATAATAATAATAAGAAGAAAGTAAAATATATATATATATATGTATAGACAATTTATAATAATAATACTAATAATAATAATTAATATATATTTATTTTTTTATATATATGTACCATTTACCTATAATAAAATTAATTTTTATAATAATTATATATATATTTCAAACCAATATATAATATTTATATACAATAAAATCTATTTTTTTTTTTTTTTTGAATTTTTTTTTTTTCGTTTAACAAAAAAAAAAAAAAAATAATAATAATAATTGAAATTACATAATAATAGGAAATTAAAACTGTTGGAAATGGAGCCTATGGTAAATTAGTGGAATGTATTCACCTACCCACCAATAAAACAGTAATATTAAAGAGAATACCGGTAAGTAATATTAATCACTGGTACATTAATAATGTCATGACCATGGAAGAGTATTCCCTACGAAAAAATATTCATCCCCGTATTATTACTCTACATGATGCCTTTTTCTATTATCCAGATTCATCGGATAGGCTGGAAGCGGAAAAAGCAAAAAGTATAACGGCAAAAGCAGCGAAATCTCAATCTTTTGCTAAAAATATTAAAAATAAATTTAAAAATCTAAATAAGGTGCTAAGAGGAGGAGGAAAAAAGAAAAAGAGAAAGGATAAGGAAAAAGAAAGTGATAAAGGCGATGTTGAAGATAAAAATAAGAATCCGAAAGAAGAAGAAGAAGAAGAAGAAAATATAGAGGAAACCGAAGGAGGAGGAGGAGGAGGAGAACCACAGGAACCACCGAAACCTAAAAATGATGAATTTGTTTTAGTCACCGAATATTTAGGGAAAGGAAGCATGGATTTATATGATTATATTGAAACGACGGGACCCATCCCAGAAAATAATGTAAGATATATATTTGCCCAAATTATAGAAGCAGTATATTTCATGAGTAAAAATGGTTTCAGTCATGGTGATATAAAAGGTAAAGAAAAAAGATAAAGAAAAAAAAAATTTTTTTTTTTTTTTTTTTTTTATTTATTTTTCATAATAATACTAATGTAATAAGTTATATTTAAATAAATATATATTTATAAATATGTGTATAAAAAAATTTAAATATAAACAAAAATATATTAAATTTTTTTTTTTTTTTTTTTTTTTTTTTTTTTTTTTTTTTATATAAAAATAGATGAAAATATTTTAATTGATCCTTCAACATTTAGAATTAAATTAATTGGTAAATTTATTTAAATATTGAATTATTAATAATTGTTTTTTTTTTTTTAATTTTTAAAATATAATATAAATTATATTAATTATATTATATATATATATATTTAAAAAAATTTTTTTTATGATTTTATAAAATAATTCAATAAACTAAAATAATAATAATAATAATAATAATGATAATAATAATAACAACAAAAATAATAATAATAATTGATTAATAAATAAATAATTAAAGATTTTGGTTCAGCAACAACCAATATTGATCATGCAGAAATTCCATATACTAAATTCAGAGGAACAAGGAAATATCAAGCCCCTAATATTTATGATAAAGATACTTTTGATCCGTTAGCACAAGATGTTTGGTCATTGGGGGTGATGCTTTTTGTAATGCTATTTGCTGCTGATCCATTTGCAAGTCCTGAAGAGGCCGCAAGTGTAGATATTTTAGATCAATTATATGAAAATATTCAATATTTAAAAGTTGAAAAAGGAATGACCATTAGTGAAGAAGCTATCGATTTAATTATTAAAATGCTTGATAAAGATGAAACATCACGTATTACTCTTCAAGAAATTATATATCATTCCTTCTTTAGAATTATGACTTAATTTATTTTTTATTTTTTTTTTATTTTTATTTTTATAGTAGAAAAAAAATAATAAGAGTAAAAGCAATACTATTAATAATAACAATAACATTAATAGTTAAAATTATCATTAGTTTTTAATCTAAATAGAATTTATTTTATTTTAATAATATTATTATTTAATTATTTTTTTTTCTTTTTTTTTTTTTTTACATTAGTATAATTTTTTTTTTTTTTTTTTTTAGTTATATCTATCAGTACATTAATATTTTTTTTTATTAAAAAAAAAAAAAAAAAGAAAAAAAAAAATAATGATAATAATAATTATAATAACTATAAAAAAAAATTAGTTTTATTTTTTTTTTTTTTGTCATTTAGTTAATAACATTAGAAACAATATAATTTAATATAATTTAATTAATATATATATATATATATTTAAAAAAATATATTTATTTTAAATCAATTATAGATTTATAAAAAAAAAAAAAAAAGGAAAGAAAGAAAGAAAGAAAGAAAGAAAATTATTTATAAATATAAAAAAAGAAAAAAATTAATTATTTTCTTTTCATTTTGAATTTTTGATTATTCTATCTCTGTAAAAAATACTACTACTACTATTAATAATAATAATAATAATAATAAAAATTGTATATTTATTAATTGTATTAAAAAAAAAGATTTATAAATTTTTATTTAAAATACTAATATAATAAAGACAAAATAAAAAAAAAAAAAAAAAAAAATTATTATTATTAATTTTTTTTAATAAAAATTTCATTTCATATCAAATAATCCTAAAAACACCTCCATTATTTCATTCAACAATCTCATTGACATTTCGCTCATTCTCGACACTTATTTTAAATTTTAAAATATTTATTATATTAATTTATTTTTCTTTTATATATATATATATATATATATTTTTTTTGGATATAATAAAATTTAATATAAAGAAATATATATATATATATAAATATAAATAATTACTAAAATAAATATTTCATTTTTATATAAAAATATTTATTTTTTAAACAATAACTCATAAATATTATCCAAGTAATAATTAATAATAAAAGTAATAATACATAATAATTATAAAAAATAAAATAATTAATAGATAAATAAATAATGAAATAAATAAAAAATAAAATAATTAATAAATAAATAAATAATGAAATAAATAAAAAATAAAATAATTAATAAATAAATAAATAATGAAATAAATAAGATTTAAATAAATAATAAACAATTTTTTAAATGAAAATCAAAAATTTAATAAAATAATTACTAGAATAATAGAATGTTATAGATTTTATGATTTTATTATATTATGAATATTATGCATGATTTATTTCTTCAATGTAATATTTAAGTACTGATTAATATTTAAATAGTGTTGTAGTAACACTATTTTAGTATAAATAAAACAAAAATTCTCGAAAGTCATATTATCTTCTTTAATAAATTTTTATAATGAAGATGGTATTATTATTAAATAATTTATAATAAAATTTTGATATAGTTAATATTATTAGATAAATTATATACGTGGTAGTTTTCTTTTTTAATTAAATATTCAATTGGGGTTTTCTATTATAGTGCATTAATCTATCACATTAATACTTTACTCTTAATGGTAAAATTAATATAAAAAAAAAATAAAACAAAAATAAAACTATATAGAACATAAATTATTAATAAAAATATTTCTATATATAAAGTATAACATGAATTATTAAATCAATTTTTTTTGATAATAATTCATGATGGTTTACAACATATATATATACTTTATTTTCTATTTCTTTTTAACATTAAAAATCAATTTAATATTATCATATAAAAATGATATAAAAATGATATAAATTTTATAAATTTAAATTATAAATAATAATAAAAATATATAATAAAGGAAACCAAATCAATGATCTTGTTAAAATAAATTGCTAATTATAAATTAATCTATTTTAATATAAAATAGAAAATTATTTTATAAAATTATTTCTATTTTATTTTATTTTTTAAAATTAAGTAGATTATTTAAGATTTTACTCTTTTTAAAGTTTTAAAGAAAAAAAGTTTAAATAATAAATAAATTATAATAAATTATAATAAAAAAGTACTCTTTTTAAAGTTTTAAAGAAAAAAAGTTTAAATAATAAATAAATTATAATAATTTATAATAAAAAAGTACTCTTTTTAAAGTTTTAAAGAAAAAAAGTTTAAATAATAAATAAATTATAATAAATTATAATAAAAAAGTAATAAATGTTAGAAATAAAGTAATTTAGTATATTTATTTATATTTAATTATAAATTAAATATGTATGTATGTATGTTATATAAATGTATGAGGCACATGTGTAATGTACATCAGAGTTTTATATGTACAAATATAATTGAATTAAATTTATAAGTAAATGATTAAATTAATAATAACCTTTAACAAAAATAATAATAATTATATATGGGGATCGTGTATTTCGTAATGTGGCGTATAAAATTTATTAAATAAAGCCATACATTTTTAAGATTTTCCATACAATCATAAATAAATATAAATAATTATTATTTTAAAAGAAATAATAATATATTTTTTCAATTAAATATTATTAAATAATTATTTCCAAAGAAATAATAATATATTCTATTAAAAAAGAATTATAAAAAATTATTTTTATAATTGAATATTAATAAATTATGTACATATAAAAAAGAATATTTATTATTTATTTATTAAAAACAAGTCACATACATAAATACGCCACATTGAGAAATGCACTAGATTCATTACATATAATTTATAAAAGTGATCATTACAAAATAAAAACATAAAATAATATATAAATATATAAATATTGAATATCGAATATAAAATATTTAAATTAATGGTTTATATGTCATTTCTGGTAAATGGATAATTAATTTCGCATCATTTCATTTTTTAAAATTTATATTTCGATTAATGCTACTGAAGTAAAAATAGCTACAATAGTTTTCATATATGTTAAATAAAAAGTCAAAAAAGTTTATTTTTTTATTTTTCATTATTAAATAGTTCGATTATGAGATTATGATTATTTTTTTTATTTTCATTATTAAATAGTTCAATTATAATTATTATTATTATTTTTTTTTTATAATTATTATTAAAACTATGTTTTTTTTTCATTAAAAAATAGTTCGATTATAATAACTATATTAATATCAAAAAAAAAAATAATAATAAATAATAAATACCAAATAATAAATAATAAATACCAAATAATAAATAATATATACCAAATAAAAAATACCAAATAATAAATAATAAATAATAAATAATAAATAATAAATAATTAAATAATAAATAATAATAATTAGTAATAATAATAATAAATAATAATAATAATAAGTAATAATAATAATAAATAATAAATGATAATATTATCAAAAAAATAATTTATTATTATAAATAATAAATAATAAATAATAAATGATAATATTATCAAAAAATAATTTATTATTTTATTTCTTCGATAAATATATGATATTATATGATATTATATAACATATTTATATTTGTATTTTAATTATTAATTAATATTTATTAAATTATTTAATTTTTTACGTATACACTTATATTTACTATTATTTCATGGCTTTTTTATTTAGACATATATTATTTATACACTTATTTCAGATATTTCCTTCTAATTCTACTAAATAATTAATATAAAATTTAAAAAAAAAAATGGTTGAAGAATATTAATAATTAAAAATAGTTACTAATAGATAAATATAATATTATATTTAATGCTTTATTCGCGTATAATTTCCGCTTTCTCCATTCGAATGAAATTAAAGTTCGACATAAATAAATTACAATTAATATTACATTTTATCAGCTATTGGCTTATAATTATTAAATCCAATTTATAATTTTTAATTAGATACAATTAAATATAATATAAATACAAATATATTATATTAAATGTAATTGCTAAAATTTATTAAATGTAATTGCTAAAATTAGAAAATTTTTCATTTTAGGAAAATTAAATATTACTATTAATATAATTTATTTGATTATATAATGTTAATTTAAATTGATTATATTATATATATAATCCATTTATATAAAAAATGTAACAATAAAATAATATTTATAATTTATTAAAATAAATAAATTTAAATACATTTTTATGATATTTATTATTTAATATTTATTGTTTATCCTTATATAAATAATGTAATATAATATACATAAACTTTAAAAGTTATTGAGTGTTAATATAAATTATCAACTCTGTATATTAATTAATATAAATAATTAGTAATATATTAAAAAGGATAAAATGTAGAAAGTTTATTATCAATGCTTTATATTAATTAATATAACTAATTAGTAATGTTTAAAAAAAAAAAAATGAACTGTTTTTTTTTTTATTTATTTATTTATTTATCTATCCATCTATATTTAATTATTTAATTATTTAATTAATTAATTATTTATTTATTTAATTATTTATTTAATTATTTATCTTAATAATTTATAATTTATTTATAATATTTCATATTTAATATTTTTTTTTTTAATATTTAATATTTTTTATTTATAATTTATAATTTATATTTTAATATTTTGATATTGATATTTATATTTATATTTACATATTTATATTTATTTTATATTTATATTTATATTTACTTGTAAATAATAAGTATATAAAAAGAATTTAATATATTTTTTAATAATATTATGTAAAATAGGTTTAAAAAAATTTTTTTTTTGTGAAGTTTAAATTTTTTTTTTTTTTGTATTATTTGTAAATATTTATTTCTATTTAAATATTTTATATCTACTTAAGATTAAAAGTAAAAAAAGTACTTATTCAGGAGATAGTAATAATAGAAGTATATATTTATATATATAAAAGTATTTAAAAATTTAAAATAAAAATATTATATTTATTATTTATTTTATAATTTATTATTTATTTTAAATTTTAAATTTTATTTATTTGAATTTAATATATATATTCGAAATTAAGAAAATAAAGTAAATTAGCAATAAAATAACAATTTTTTTTTTTTTTTAAAAAAAAAGATAAAAATAAAATAAAACATAATAGAAATATTAAAATATAAAATTTTATTATATAAATAAATTTATAGAAAGGAATAATTAAAATATAAAATTATATTTTATAATTAAATTTATAGAAAGTAATAATTAAAGAATTTCATAACTTTCTAATTTTGAGTAATATTTAGAGTAATTCTTTAATTTTAAAATAAATTACAAATCATAAAACAAGAAATTAAAAAAAAAAGCTTTTTTAATAGGCAAAATAAAGAATAAAAAGAATATAAAAGATATTTTATATAGATAGAATTAATTAAAAAAAAAATGGATGCGGTAATAAATAATCAAATACCTAAAGACCTTGATGAGGGAAATAGGAAAAGGGAAGCAGAGTTATTGCAGAAACCAAAAATTAAAAAGGCAAATGAAGGTAAAATAAATAAATAAAAAAGAAAAAGAATAAATAGTATTAAAATATAAAAATTTATAATAAAAATTTTATAATAAATATTAAAAATATATTATTAAAATGACTGACCAAAAAAAAAAATATTGTTATATAATATTATTTATTAAAAGCAGAAGTAAATTCAAGAAAAAAACCAGGAAGAAAAAGATTAGAAGTAACAGAGTCCAATACTAAAAAAGAGAAAAATAGAGTTGCTCAAAGAGCATGGAGAGAAAGAAAAGAAAAGTAAAATTAAAATATAATGTTAATCATAAATATTTTTTTTTATAAAATATTGATATTTGGTAATAAATTGGAAATTAATTTTGTAAATATAATGTATAAAAAAAAAAGGTATGTGTTAGAATTAGAAGCAAAAATCGCAGAATTAGAAAGTGCAAAAAATAAATCAGAAAGCGAAAAGCAACAATTAAAAATGATTATAGAAAAGTTAAGATCAGAAAATACATATTTAAAAAACGCAACTTCATTTATCTTCACACCTACTAAAGGTAATAAAAAAGATATATATTTAATAAAATTATAAAAATAATTTTAAAAAAAAAGTTAATAAAAAAAAAAAGAAATATTTAAAATAAAAAGTTAATAATAAAAAAAAAAAAAGAAATATTAAAAAAAAAATAAGTAATAGAATAATTGTATAATAACTTTTTTTATTTTTTGTTTATTATTTATTTAAAAAGAAACTGAAATGTTCATGGAACAAAATAAATTAAAAATATTACAACAAAAGAATATGAAGCAAAGCAATCCAGAATTATTAAATAGTTCAATTTCTTTAGGCGCGCAAACTCCAGTTAATCCAGAATTAATTAATGAACCAGTTCAAACAGTTCCATCTAATGGAATTAATGAAAATATGTTATCAGAAAGTAATCCAGAAATTTTAGATGAAATCTATAAATTAATGAATATACAAAATCCAGAATTAATGGCATATCAAAATAATACTATTCCTTCAAAGGATAGTACGCTTCCAATCACAAATATTAGCGCTCAAGAATCAATTAATTCGAATTTAATTACTTCAAATTCAGTTATGAATAGTAATTCTGCGCCATTATGTTCTGAAATAATATCATCAGGTAGTAATAATGAAGTATTAGCATCTCTTAATAATTCTACAAATAATAGTTTGTATAATGTGGTGGGACCAATGCAAAAAGAAAATATTGTTATTCCAAGTAATTATGAAGTAAATACAGTAGTACCAACAACTAGTACAACAGATCCAAATCTAATATTATTAATGAATGAACAAAATAATCCAAATCAAGTTTTGCTAAATCAACAACCAATAAATACTATAAATCAAAATATAATAGGATCTACTAATCCAGAGGTCATGCAAAATCCATTGACTACACCTCTTACTAATCAACCAATAGACCAAAATTCATTGCTTGCAATGACAATGTTAAATAATGCCCCATCAACATCATTTGAAAACATACAACCTTCAACTATAGCAGCTCCAACAACTATCCAAAATATAGATAATAATTTATACGCATTAAACGGATTAGAATTAAACAATAATATTAATCATAACTTATCTAAACCAATTATTAGTGGAAGTATGAATTATCGTACCGAAGCTGTTAAAGAAAAGAGTCAACCAATTACAGATGAATTATTTAATAATATGATTCAAATGTTACATAAACAACAACAACCTAATATAGATGGAGGTGATGAAGATGATATGTTTATTAACCAATTAAATCAAAACGCTAGAGTATTATATACAAATACTGTTACAGGAATACCATCTCCAACGAGTACAATTGTCTATGGTAAAGAAAAGACATCTACTCAAGAAAATAATAGTATGCATCTTCCATACACACCAGAAGATCTTGATTCTGATTCTAATAGAAGTGGTGAAGGTGTTGAAATAAAGCAAAGAACAATTGAAGATAGTGATAGTAGCAGTAATCTTCGTGAAATTAAAAATGAAGACAAGCGTAGTAATTCTACTCATTCTACTTTACAATTCCCAGCAGAACAGAAACCAACTAAATTAAACATACCTTATTCTGTATTCCCAAGAGTAACTCAAGAAACTGTTGATGGTTTCATTAATGATAATAAATTAAGTGAAGAAGAAATTGAATGCTTATGTTCTGAATTAAAGAATAAGGCCACTTGCAAAGAAAAATTAAGATATATTTCCCAAAATATAGAATTGAAAGGTTGGAATATAGATGCTTGGGAAAGAGGTAAATTAAAATTTATCGAAGAAGCAAAGAAAAAAGAAAAGGAAAATGAACAAATAAAGCAAGAAAATATTGAATGAAATTGAAAAAAAAAAAAATTAAAAAGGATAAAATTATTTATTAATAAAAAAAAATTTATTTTTAATACCAAAATATAAAAATTTATAACAAATTAAAAAGAAAAAGAAAAAATTTCTCATAAAAATAGTTAATTATGAATATAATAATAATATAATATTTTAATAATTTAAAAAGTTATTAATATTTAATTAATAATCCTTTTTATTATTATTATTATTACTATTATTAATATATAGTCATTTAATATAAAATATATATATTGTTTTAGTATTATCTGTTTATACTTAATTTTTAAAATTATACATTATATATATAAGTATAAATATTTTCCTTTTTTTTTTTTTTTTTTTATAATCTTTACCCTATTTTTAATTCTAATCTATTATAGTTAAATTATTTAAATATGCAATATTAACTAATGGTTTTTTTTTTTTTTTTTTTTTAAATTATTATTATTATTTTCTTATTAAAAGGAAATAATAATAATAGTGTTAAAAAAAAATTAAATAATATTAATTTTAAAATAGAATATAGTATACTAATAATTAAAAAAAAAAAAAATATATATATATATATATATAAAATTATTATAAAAAAAAAAATGTTTTTTATTTCTTTTATTTTAAAAAAATAACAAACATTTTTTATTTTCACTTTTTTTCCTTTTTTCTTTTATTTTTTATTTTTTATTATCATTATTATTTTTTTTTATTATTATTTTCAGCAATAATAATAAAAAATATATATATAAAAAAAATAAAAGAAAAAGGAAGTATTGTAATCGTAATAATAAATAGATAAATAAAATAAAAAAAATAAAAAAAAATATTAAATAAGTATTAAAATAAAATAAAAAAAAAATTAAATAAGTAGAAGTAATTGAAATATCTCAACAAAATGAAATAAAAAATATATATTTATAAATTTATAAAAAAAAAAAAATAAAAAATAAAAATAAAAAAAATAAAATAAAATAAAAAAGATAAGCTTTTTAAATTTTTAATTATTTAATTTATATATATTTATTAATTTTAATTAATAATAATTATTTTTTCCACGATCTTTTTCTACCTGGTAAAAATAATAATAATTTTTTTTTTTTAAATTAAAAAAAAAGGATAAACTTAATAATAAAAAATAATAAAAATAAAAATAATAAAATAATAAAACAAAAATAAAAATATGCTAATTATTAATTATATTTAGCCTAATTTTTATTTTTAATTTTTAATTTTTAATTATTATTATTATTATTATTATTATTTTTATATTATTATTATTATTATTTTTATTTTATTAAATAGTTGTTAATATTTAGTATTTAATATTTATTTTATTCTTTTATAAGGTTTTAAAAACCAACATTCATGAATATGGATCAATTTATTATCTTATTTTTAATTAATATTATTGACTGTTAATTATTTATTATTTATTATTTATTATTTATTATTCCATTAATTTATTATTTATTATTTATTATTTATTCAATTATTCAATTATTTATTATTTATTATTTATTCAATTATTCAATTATTTGTTATTTATTATTTATTATTTATTATTTATTATTTATTATTTATTATTTATTATTTATTATTTATTATTTATTATTTATTATTTATTATCTATTATTTATTATTTATTATTTATTATTTATTATTTAATAATTCACTTATTTATTATTTATTTATTTATATAATTTTTTTTTCATATATATTTTGTTTTTTTATATTTAATTAGTATATGTTATATATAGAAATTATTAATCATTTGTACCTAATTTAAAATATATTTTGTCTCATTGTAATTAATTAATTTTTTTTTTAAAAAGATCTTCCTAATTAGTGTGCGTATTAACTAAAATTCTTCATATGATTTTGATATGATTTAAAAAAAAATTTTTTTTTTATTTTTAGTCTGTTTTAATGACGAATTCCATAATAAATAGAGTTTATTAATTAAAATAAAAATAATTTAACTTTTTTTTTTTTTTTTTTTTTTATTTTCATTTTTTATTTTTATTTTTATTAATTATATGATTTGTAAAAATGAGAGAATCTATTTATTTATAAAGATTTATAATAAATTCAAACATCATATTATAACTATTTTATAACTATTTTAATGTATACGAAAAAGCATGCAATACAGTTTTATTTAAATGCTTTTTTTTTTAATAGTTTATTTATTATATCTTTTTTATTTATTTCTATTTTTTTTTTTTTTTTTTTTTTTTTTTTACATTACTTTAATACAAAGTCTGTTTGAAATTAAAATTAAAATATTTTTTTTTTAATTATTTTTAAAATAAATAAATAAATAAAAAAAAAAAAAAAAAAAAGATTGAGTAAAATAATTCAATATTACTAAATTAGTCAATATTAATTTTTCTTTTTTGAATTTTTTTTTTTTTTTTTAGTTCTGATTCATATGAAAAAATAGAAATAAAAAAAATAAAAAAGGAATAAAAAAAAGTAATTTCAAATTTCAAATTTTTATATATTTAAAAAACTATAATAAACTACTATTATTTTAATTATATGATTGAAAACTCATATAAATAATATAATTTTCTTTTCTTTTCTTTTCTATTTAATTTAGAATAATTATAATATTTTTGTATATTTAACTGTAATTAAAAAGTTAATAGTTTGTATTAATAAAAAAAAAAATAATGATAGTAAATAATTAATATTACTACAAAAAAAAAAAAAGATGGTGGTTAATAATTGATATCATAAAAAAAAAGATGGTGGTTAGTAGTTAGTTTTATAAATAAAAAAAAAAAAATAATGATAGTAAATAATTAATATTACTACAAAAAAAAAAGATGGTGGTTAATAATTGATATCATAAAAAAAAAGATGGTGGTTAGTAGTTAGTTTTATAAATAAAAAAAAAAAAAAAAAAAAAAAAAAAAAAAGATGTTTTTGTTATTACAGACAAAAAAAAAATTTAAACTTATCAAACTTATTCCTCTGATGAAAATACGTAATTTATAATGAATAAATTTAATGTCAAAAAAAAGAAAAAAATAAAAAGAATTTTTTTTTTCATTATGTATAAATCTCTAGTAATAATATCATAATATATATTGATGGTATAAATTCGAGTAGCTGTGAAATAAAATTTTAAATGAAAGTGAACTTATTATTATTATGATAATTATTATTATTGTTATTGTTATTGTTATTGTTATTGTTATTATTTTTTTTTTTTTTTGAGAAATATAACATTGTGAACCAAAAAAAAAAAAAAAAAAAAAAAAAAAAAAAAAAAAAAAAATCTTTTAATACACTTTTTAAGTTAAATTCAAATTAATAAATCTATTTAATATTTAATTATTTTTTTTTTAACTATTAATTATTTATTATTTATTAAAAATATTTAAATGAAAATGATGAGAGTCTTTTAGTATATATCGTATATAGGATATATGATGATTGCTCATCCGATAATATATTGAATAGTCTAATAATAATATTTAAAAAAATTTTTTTTTTATGGAGAAATATGAAAGATAGAAAAAACTTCAAATTGTATAATTTTTTGGAAAGAATTTTTTCTTTTGTAATATAAAGTATTATTTTTAATATTATTATAATATTATATAATAATGAATTATAAGGAGATAAAAATAAATATGATTATTATTATTTGTATCATTTATTATTATTTTATAATTATGAAAGTTTCTATTAATATAATAATTAATCTATAATGTAATAATATATAAATATAAACCAAAAAAAAAAAAAAAATTCTATATATTAAATATTATTAAACATTCATTAAATATAAAAATAAAGAAATATTTTAATAGTCACACTAAAATGACTAAATCAGAATTTTTAACAATTACAGGAAGTTCTTTAGAAAAAAAAAAACTTCAATAATCATAGCAGAGACATCAAATTCTTCAAACACAACAATGAGTGATGCTCTTATTAAAGTAGAACCTCCAAAATATTCAAACAAATATAGTTAATAAATTTTCTAATCAAAACTTTTAAATTAACAAATGAAAAACTTTCACAAATGCTATTCAGACTTAAAAATTATTCCTTGATTCTGAAGAATTAGGTAATTATTATATCAGAGAATATTAGAGATATAAATACCAATAAAAAAAAACCATTTAAAAATATGATCGTACCGTCAGGACTATAATATTAAAATAATTGCACATGTACTATACTTATTGATAAATGAATTAAAAAGAAAGATTTAATTTTTTCAGAAACAGACCCATCCATGACTATTTAAAATTGAAATGAAAAAAAAAAAAGGAAGAAATAAATCTCTTTTTTTTTTTTTTTTTTTTTTTTTTTTTTTTTGAGAGGAAAAACAGATTCAGATGAAAATGAAAAATGAAAACCTCAAGAGAAATTTTAAGTTAATAATATTAATACGTTAATTCCAAAGAATTATGAAGAAGATATGAATTCAGAAAATGGAAAGATACAATAAAGAAAGAATTACAAAATTTATATGGAAATAATGATATGAAAATTGATGGAAAAAACAAAAAAAAATATTCCAAAAAAGGCATTAAAACCACTCAATGTTAAATGAGTTTTTTTTTTTTTTTTTTTTTTTTTACTATTAAAGGTAATGGTATATATAAAGCAAGATTGATCGTCTCAGAAGAGGTTTTCGACAAAATTAAAGGAGTTGATTACACTTGTACCTATTCTCTTACAATAAGAAATGAAATAATTTTTTTTTTAAATTAACAATTACTATTACATTAATAAATTTTTTTTTAATAAAAAAATGAGAGGAGAAATAACCTTTCTTTATAATATATATAAAAAATAATATTTATGTAATTAAAACAAATATATTATATTATATATTTGTATATTTAATTTATATATTAAAGACTTTTAAATTACTTTTTATAATAATACTTTTATCTTTTTTTTTTTTTGTTTTTTAGACTTGAAAGAGAATACACCTTCAGTGTTTTATTAAATAGAAAATTGTAGTTTTATAACACCTTCTCAAAAAAATTTATTTTATTAGTTATTTTTAATTAATTTTTAATTATAACCAATTCAATTCATGGTTAAACTATGAAGTAGTAATATAAGAAAACAATATATATAATTATTATATTCTTTATTTTATTCAAATGTCATATAATTAAATATTTTATATAACAATATTAATTTTTATATAATTATTTTATTTATAAAATTTATTTTCATTTTTATTTTTATGTTACATATTTTTACTATTAATTTTAAATTTCAATGGTTTAATAATTTAATTTATATTTTTTATATATAAAGATATATTATAGTTTAAATTGTTATATACAAATATTTTGCAATATATATAATAAATAAATATATTACTCCTTACT
The DNA here is from genome assembly GCA_016946835.1 of Neocallimastix lanati (nom. inval.). Taxonomy (NCBI): domain Eukaryota; kingdom Fungi; phylum Neocallimastigomycota; class Neocallimastigomycetes; order Neocallimastigales; family Neocallimastigaceae; genus Neocallimastix; species Neocallimastix lanati (nom. inval.). The sequence continues at coordinate 794,525 of JACVTC010000028.1, forward strand.
TTTTTTATTTTTTTAATTTTTTTATTTTTTTTTTTTTTTTTTTTTTTTTTACTATTTTAATTTTTTCTTATTCTTGAATTTCTTTTGTAAATTTATAAATTTTAGTTGCACTAGCTTCTACAATTTCAATACTTAATTTATTTTTCTTTACCGCTTCTAAAATATTATCATGATAACATCAACTGATGATTTAATAATTTCATATGGACTGTATTCTTTGTATTTATGACCCGGATCAATTAGCATTTATATCAGCATATCTTCAGTCAGTCATAACAATATTATTGTAATGAATTTCTTTTCTTAAAATATTATTAATACAACCAGCATTTTCATTCACATGAATTCCATTAACTAAATTATAGGAGGACATAATAGCTTTTGAATTGGCATTCTTAATGGCAATTTCATATTCCTTTAAATATATTTTTCTGAAGGCTCTTTCTGACATATTACTACTGTTGAATGAAACGGTTACTTTCTTTATTATTAGCAATAAAGTGCTTAAGAGTAGCATAGGCATTCTTATGACTTTGAACTCCCTTAATAACAGATGAAGCAATTGTACCACTAATGTATGGATCTTCAGAGTAATATTCAAAGGTTTCTACCATTTAAGATTGATCTGTGAATATTTAAAGCAGGAGCAAGCCATAAATTAATTTTGAATAGGTTCATTTCAGAACCAATAATGTCACCAATCTTTTGAGCAAATTTCAATATTCCATGATTGAGCATAGGCCATGGCAATTGGAATGGCAATGATGTATTGATAATAGAATTTAACACCTTCAGGGATATTTGGGAATAAGAAACTAAGGGATGGCTTGGCATCATCTGGAATAATTTCTAAGGTGGAATCAGGAAACTTTCCTGAAGTGCTTTAAGCATTTCCATTTTCATCAATAAAATAATCTCTAGCAATACTAAGACCTTCTGGACCATCAGATAAAATAATTGGTTTTAAATCTCTGAACTTGTAAAATTCACCTGCTGATCCTGCAATTATGTCTGGCATAACTACCGTTTGGTTCTGGACTGTGAGCTCCGAGAACAATTTTGACTTTTTCTTCAACCGAATAATGATTTAATGGTTTCATCAATTTCATAAGGACTAATCGTAATCAATAACTTCTGTCTTTATACTTTTAACATCAAATTTGAATCTCTTAAACTCCATTTAAGTTATCTCTCTTCTTCTTTGAATGGAAAGTCATATCTTTGAAACCGGAATTTCCAATTTGGTTTTTTAACCTTCTATAATTATAACTCTAGATGGAAGTTCAATAACAGCACATGGAATTGTATTTCTACTTGAATTACCAAAACGAACAATGTAGGAACCAGCTTCTAATATGTAGGATTGACTCTTACTATCATAACTAGCAAAGTCTGATAACTTAAATTCTAATTTAACATTATCTTTTCTTCCTGATTTAAGTTCTTTAGTTTTAGCAAAATTAACAAAGATTTGATATGATTCATCCATTAATTTAGTATTCGGCTTAGATAAATAAAGTTCCAAAATTTCTTTACCCTTGAATTTATCAATATTTTTAACAGAAGCATTAACATTAACTTTATCTCCAATTAAACTTACTTTATTATATTTAATCTTGAAATCGGTGTAACCTAAACCATAACCGAAAGGGAATAAAACATCAACATCAGCTGAATCGAAATAACGGGTAACCAACATAAATACCTTCAAGGTAATCGGTATCGGTGACATTACCAAAATTAGCAATATAATCATCATATTTTTTTAGACCATGTAGTAGTAAGTTTACCAGATGAATACTTTTTACTTGTAACAAGTTCAACTAATGTTTTTAGAAGTATAAGCTCCAAGTTGAGAAAGAGCTAAAATATTTTTAACTTCATCAAGACCTGATAAATCAACAGGACCCATAGTATTCAATACAAGCAAGAATTTCTTAAATCCTCTTGCTAAAGTCTTAATGATTTTTCTTTCAGTATCAGTAAGGAAAACATCACCCTTTTTCTTCATTTCTGTCAATACCTTCACCAGATGATCTTGATAAGACATTAAATAGCAAGATCTTCTTTCTCTTTAACTGGAAGATTACATTCTAGCATTCTCATAATCAAATTCATCTTGAAGTTTTTTAATGTATTCTTTATGAGCTTTTTCATAGCAGTCATCATAAGCATCTAAATAATCATTTGATAAAAATTTTAAATCCACTCTTCATAAAAGCAGTTTCAATGGTGTCAAATGATCTTATTTCGATATCACCAGAACCGAGTCCACCCTTTACAGTTTTTCTTACACCATTACCATATAAATAAAAATAAGTTTTCTTTTCTTTTGAAGATAGAGGGAAATCGCCATTCTTTCTTAATAAAACGGTACATTCACTTAAATATTTATCTAAAATATTTTGATGTTTTATTTCATAATCATTAATTGGTTCTTCATTTAATTCTTCATTAACAACTTCAGCATCATTATCCTTATTATTACCTATATATTTTATATAAATTTTTAATAATTATTATTATAAACATATATATATATATATAATATATATTCTTTTTTTTTTTTTTTTTTTTTTTTTTTTTTGATATTTGTTAAATACATCATAACTGTTCTTTTAATATATATACATACATGGAAGAGAATATACTATAGTGCATAGAACACTTTTTAACAAAATATTTAAAAATTTCATATTCTTATTGTTTTATTTTTTAATTAGTTTTTATCTTATAATATTTACTAATTTATTTATTTATTTATTTATTTATTTATTTATTTATTTATTTATTTATTTATTTATTTATAAATTATTATATATATATATTTTTTTTTTAATTAAATAATTTAATTTTAGTATACATATAAAAAATTGAAGGAATTTTTGGTTTTTATATATGATTTTTTTTTTTTTTTATGAATTCATAATATATTAATATATATGTATATGTATTAAAATTATAATAATTACTAATATTTTTATGAAATATAATTTATTCCAAAAAGTAAATAAATATAAAATTTAATATAATGAAAAAAATACTATTGACTAAATGATATGCGGGACTTTTATGTGCAATAATTTATAAGCAGTGGGTTTTAAATAATGGTAGTTTAGTAAATTTTATTAATAAAATTATAATATTCGTACAATTAAAATAATAATTCTAATTCCTAAAAATTTACAAGAGAGTTCTCTATTTCTAATATAAATAATTTAATTTATAAGAAATAGGTAATATATTAATTATATATTCTAATATATAGAACTATATAAATTTTATATGAAATAAAGTATTATAATTATTATTATAATTATAATAATACATATTGAAATAAAATAAAATAAAATAATTATTATCAAGAAGATATAAATTTAATATTTAATAATTATTATTAAATATACAAATATGTTACTACACATATTTGTTTTATATCAGAAATGCCCTTGCTAAAAATTAAACTATATATATTTTTTTTTATAAAAGAAAATATAAGGTTTAATTAATATAAATAATAATTTTAAAATTTTATTTTCTTTTATATTTATAATTCCTATTTGTTCGTTTTGTATCAATGCGATTGTTGCTATAAATAATAATATCTTTTAACATAATCTCAGGTTTGGGCATAAAAATTTTATTAATATTTATTTTATTTTTATTGTTATTTTGAATACGAATATTTGGAATTTTAATTATCTTTTTAATTTTATTAATTTTTATTATGTTAGCACTACCAACATTAACAACTTTACTAGATTCATCTATCGGAGAATTTTTGTTAATAATTTTTCTTTCTTTTATATAAATATTATTATTAACTGAATTCACTTTATTTGTAAATTGCTTATTTTTATTATTATTTGGAATAATTTGAGTATTGTTTATTTTTGAATTTTTATTAATAATAACTTTTGATTTTATTACTAAACTAGGAGTTATAGATTTATTAGTTCTATTGTTAATGTTTTCAACTTTTAAAGGTTCATTAATATTTATTACTTCTTTTATATTTTTATTACTATTTCTCTTGTTAATTATATTTTCAGAATTCCCAATAATATCATTATTATCTTTATTCTTTTTACTATTTGAATTAATATTTTCATTATTATCAATAGTTTTAATATTTATTGTTACCATACTATTAATTTCCATATTATTATTTTGATTTTTCTTAATATCTGTATTACCAGCGAAACTATTTTTATTTTCTTCTTTAGTTATTATAATATTACTATTTGTTTCAAATTTTCTATTATTGGCATTTCTTATTTTGTAATTTTTTTTTCTGAAATTATCCATTTTGAACGCGTATAATTTATTTTGTTCCACATTTACTATGTTATTCAAAGTGTTATTTTTATTTTTATTATTTTTATTATTATAAATATCATCATTATTATCATTATCATTATTATTATAATTATTATTATTATTATTATTATTATTATTATTATTATTATTATTATTATTATTATAATTATTGGTATCCAAGTTAGATATACCATTATTGATGATATTATTAATTGAATTATTATTAATTATGTTTTCATTAACATTATTAATATTGCTATTATTTTTATCATTATTACTGTTTACTTTATTATTATTTGTTGAACTATTTGATGAACTAATTTTTAAATTTGATTTTAAAATTTTCCGATTTCTATAATTGTTTGATATATTATTATCATTACTAACATTTAAATTACTGTTATTATCATTATCTACACTAAATCTATAATAATTGTAAGTGTTTTGCCTAGGTTTAGTATATTTATTTAAGTTATTATTTTGTATTCCTTGAGTCACAATATTTATAGGATAATTCCTAAAATTCCTATGATTTCTAATATTATTTCTAATCCATATATTAGATGCATTTTTAATATATTTATCAGAAAAATTATTTTTATAATTTGATCTTTCAATTTGGCCATAGTTTATTACACCATTATAATTATTCTTAATATTAGTAGTATAAGAACCCCATATTTCATTGCCTACTCGAGATTTGTTTATTATACTTTCAAATTTTTCGGCTAATCTACAGGCATCCTCTAGATTATCAACATCAGTCATAGCAACCATTTCATATATTCTACCTCTTGGTTGTAATGCATTTTCATAATCAATAGCTGATATAAAAGACTTATCGTCGAAATCCAATTGATCGTATAGTTCCAAAAATCTAGTATTAAAATCAAAAACACTTTCATTAGGGGTTATAATAATTTTTTTTAATTGACGTAGTTTATCTTCTTTCAAATTCTCCCTCCAATATTTCTTTTTAATTAATTTAACACATTCATCCAAAGTAAGAGCTCTATTTACTTCTTTTTCTTTTTCCATAAGTACCCTTACGATGTCATCTTCAACAGCCGTAATTATATAACTATATTTATTCTCATCGGTAGTAATACCTTCCCTTTTAAACCAATCAATAATTTTAAACTTCCAGGTTTCTGCGTCTCTACGAGATCCACCAATTCTTGGAAGAGTCCCAGTATCTACTCGATTGCCAGTAGAATTACTATTCCTCATTATTAGCAATTAATTTTAAAAATAATAATACTTATTTATTAAATTTTTGTATTTTTTTTTTTTTTTTTTTTTTTTAATACTTATATATACAATTATAATGTTTATATATATATATTATTATTTAATATAATTATAAAATATTCCGAATTCTTATTTATTTTAAAACAATTTATTTAAATTGTACTAAAATGAATGAAATAACAAATAGTGTATAACTTTCTCTTCACCAAAGATAAAATAATTATAAATAGCCAATAAAAAAATTAAAAATTTATATCCTAAACAGTGTATTTTAATTAATCCTAACTGAAGAGAATTTATGTAAATATATACGGATTTATAATTATTCAACAAAATTACTAAACACCACTACTTATAAATTATTTTTTTCACAGCACATCCCCGATATCTCCACCAATTTTTGATATGCGGGACTTTTATGTGCAATAATTTATAAGCAGTGGGTTTTAAATAATGGTAGTTTAGTAAATTTTATTAATAAAATTATAATATTCGTACAATTAAAATAATAATTCTAATTCCTAAAAATTTACAAGAGAGTTCTCTATTTCTAATATAAATAATTTAATTTATAAGAAATAGGTAATATATTAATTATATATTCTAATATATAGAACTATATAAATTTTATATGAAATAAAGTATTATAATTATTATTATAATTATAATAATACATATTGAAATAAAATAAAATAAAATAATTATTATCAAAAAGATATAAATTTAACATTTAATAATTATTATTAAATATACAAATATGTTACTACACATATTTGTTTTATATCATAAATACTTTATAAAATAAAATTTTAATTTTATTATTTTCCTATTAAAGGAATAAATTATTAATTTATATTAAAAATAAAGATAAGTTTCTTTTTATTTTATTTTATTTTTTTAATTAAAATATTATAAATGAATTGATTAATTATATTAGAAAATGTAAATTTAATCAATTATTAATAAAATAATCATTTTAAAATCAACGTTTACATTGAATAATTAATAAAATTCAGTTCAGATATGAACTTTAAAATAAACCTAATATTTTTTATGAGTTATATTATGATTTCGTGTTAAAAATGAATCTATTCCATTTTAATTCTATTAATTATAAATATTATTTAAAATAAGTAAAAAAAAAAAAAATTAAATAAAATAAATATATATTTTATTAAATAAACATATTTATATTTATAATTAATATCATTATTTTATAAAATAAAACAAAATATATGTATAAAAAAAAAAAAAAAAGAATAATATATGTTAAATTACTATATTTATGGTTTTTCTTAATTAAGAAGATATAAATTATTTTATAATTTTTTTTTTAAATAATTTAGTAATATTTTATATTTTGTTTTATATCATGTTTAATATATTATAATAATAAAATTTAAATATTTAATGTGCTTATTTTAAATTATATTTAAAATAAACAAAATAAATATGTAATGATATATTTTTATCATTAAATCATAATAAAATCCATGTTAACTTTAATTTTATTATGATATATAATACAAAAATATAATACAATTATAAAATACTAATTTTTTTATTATTTCATATCACAATGATAAAATGTAAAAAATTATTTATCTGAACTGAACCTTTTTAATTATTCAATGATTATATTATATTATTAATAATTGATTAAATTTACATTTTTTAATAAATAATCAATTTATTTATAATTTTTTATTTAAAAAAATAAAATAAAATAAAATAAAAAGAAACATATATATATATTAATTAATTATTTATTCCGTTAATAGGAAAATAATAAAATTATAATTTTATTTTATAAAGTATTAAAAAAAAACATAATATATAATTGGAGAGTTACTTTAAAAAATCAATTAAATATATTATATATTATATAAATAAATAAATTAACTGTTTAAATTTTTTTTATTATAATCCTACATTTTATTTTAATGCAAACTTAGTTTGGATTATTTTAGTCAATAGTATTTTTTCATTATATTAAATTTTATATTTATATACTTTTTTTGGAATAAATTATATTTTATAAAATGATTAGTAATATTAGAACTTAGTTATTAATGGGAAAGTTGCATTTCCCCAAATTGTATTTCGCCAGATTGCATTTCGCCAAGTGGCGTAGTATTAAAATGTTGCATTTCCCCAAGTTGCTTTTCCCCAAGTTGCTATTCGCCAGGTTGCATTTCGACAAGTAGAGTATTGATATAAATAAAATGAATAAATAAATAAATATTAATTCAAAATATATATTTTTTTTAAAATTGTTTTTATGCGATATTAATAATATTTAATTTTATTTATTGATTTATTTATTTATTTAATAATTTTCAATCTGGCGAAATGCAACTTGGCGAATTGCAATTTGGCGAAATGCCACATTTTTTTAATGCGCCACATGCTTTCAAAAAAATTGGCGAAATGCCCCACACCCGTTATTAATGCATATACATATATTAATATATTGTGAATTAATAAAAAAAAAAAAAAAATATCATCTTTATAAATGTCAAAAGTTTATTTTTAAATTTAAATATAACAAAAATTCTTAATTCATAATTTTTTTTATAGTTCATTATATTATGAGTTAATTATTATTATTTTTATGATTATTATTATATAAAAATACATGTTATTCATATAAAAAATTTCACAATAAATATATATTAAAATATAAAATTTAAATTATTTTATTTTTTACATTATTTCACAAAAAAAAAAAAAAAAAAAAAAAAAAAAAAAAAAAAAAATTAAATAAAATAAAATAAAATATTGTAAATTATTATATTTCTTTTTCTCCTTAATTAAAAAAAAACATGGATTTATTTTAAGATTTATTTCTTGTTTTTAATAAATAGAATTAAAATGGAATAGATTCATTTTTATTACAAAATAATAATAAAATTCATAAAAATATTAGTTTTATTTTGAATTTCCTATCTTAATAATTATATAAAAGATCATATCTTGAATTGAAACTTTATTATTTATTCAATGTTAAATGTTGATGATAATATGATTAATATTATTAATAATTAATTAAATTTACATTTTCTAATATAAATAATCAATTTATTTATAAAATTTTATTTAAAATGGTAAAATAAAATAAAAAGAAACATATCCTCATTTTTAATATATATTAATTATTTATTTATTCTGTTAATAAGAAAATAATAAAATTAAAATTTTATTTTATAAAGTATTAAAAAAAAAAAAAAAAACATAATATATTATTGGTAAGTAATTTTAAAAAATCAATTAAATATATTATATATTATATATTATATAATATATTTAAAATTGAAACTGCTTTTACGAAGCGTGGATTTAAAACTTTTATCAAATGATTATTTAGATGGTTATGATGACTGCTATGAAAAAGCTCATAAAGAATACATTAAAAAAACTTCAAGATGAATTTGATTATGAGAATGCTTATGGATATATTCTTAATCATTTCAGTGTAGTTATGAATGAACCAGAATGTGATCTTCCAGTTAAAGAGAAAGGAGATCTTGCTATTTATTTATTTATGTCTTATCAAGATCATCTGGTGAAGGTATTGACAGAAATGAAGTAAAGGGTGATGTTTTCCTTACTGATACTGAAAGAAAAGCCATTAAGACTTTAGCAAGAGGATTTAAGAAATTTTTGCTCGTATTGAATACTATGGGTCCTGTTGATTTATCAGGTCTTGATGAAGTTAAAAATATTATAGCGCTTTCTCAACTTGGAGCTCATACTTCTAAAAACATTAGTTGAACTTGTTACAGGTAAAAAGTATTCATCTGGTAAACTTACTACTACATGATCTAAAAAAATATGATGATTATATTGCTAATTTTGGTAATGTCACCGATACCAATTACCTTGAAGGTATCTATGTTGGTTACCCGTTATTTCGATTCAGCTGATGTTGATGTTTTATTCCCTTTCGGTTATGGTTTAGGTTACACCGATTTCAAGATTAAATATAATAAAGTAAGTTTAATTGGAGATAAAGTTAATGTTAATGCTTATATTAAAAAATATTGGTAAATTTAAGGGTAAACAAGTTTTGGAACTTTATTTATCAAAGCCGAATACTAAATTAATGGATGAACTATACCAGATTTAGTTAATTTTGCTAAAACTTAAGGAACTTTAACCAGGAAGAAAAGATAATGTTAAATTAGAATTTAAGTTATCAGACTTTGCTAGTTATGATGGTAAGAGCCAATCCTACATATTAGAAGCTGGTTCCTACATTGTTCGTTTTGGTAATTCAAGTAGAAATACAATTCCATGTGCTGTTATTGAACTTCCATCTAGAGTTATAATTATAGAAGGTTAAAAAACCAAATTGGAAATTCCGGTTTCAAAGATATGACTTTCCATTCAAAGAAGAAGAGAGATAACTTAAATGGAGTTTAAGAGATTCAAATTTGATGTTAAAAGTATAAAGACAGAAGTTATTGATTATGATTACTCCTTATGAAATTGATGAAACCATTAAATCATTATTCGGTTGAAGAAAAAGTCAAAATTGTTCTCGGAGCTCACAGTCCAGAACCAAACGGTAGTTATGCCAGACATAATTGCAGGATCAGCAGGTGAATTTTACAAGTTCAGAGATTTAAAACCAATTATTTTATCTGATGGTCCAGCAGGTCTTAGTATTATTAGAGATTATTTTATTGATGAAAATGGAAATGCTCAAAGCACTTCAGGAAAGTTTCCTGATTCCACCTTAGAAATTATTCCAGATGATGCCAAGCCATCCCTTAGTTTCTTATTCCTAAATATTCCTGAAGGTGTTAAATTCCATCATCAATACACCACTGCCATTCCAATTGCCACGGCCTATGCTCAATCATGGAATATTGAAATTTGCTCAAAAGATTAGTGACATTATTTGTTCTGAAATGAACCTATTCAAAATTAATTTATGGCTTGCTCCTGCTTTAAATATTCACAGATCAATCTTAAATGGTAGAAACCTTTGAATATTACTCTGAAGATCCATACATTAGTGGTACAATTGCCTCATCTGTTATTAAGGGAGTTCAAAGTCATAAGAATGCCTATACTACTCTTAAGCATTTTATTGCTAATAATAAAGAAACTAACCGTTTCATTCAACAGTAGTAATATGTCAGAAAGAGCCTTCAGAGAAATTTGTTTAAAGGATTATGAAATTGCCATTAAGAATGACAATCCAAAAGCTATTATGTCCTCCTATAATTTAGTTAATGGAATTCATGTTAATGAAAATGCTGGTATTATGAATAATATTTTAAGAAAAGAAATTCATTACAATAATATTGTTATGACTGACTGAATATATGCCTGATATGAATGCTAATTGATCCGGGTCATAAATACAAAGAATACAGTCCATATGAAATTATTAAATCATCAGTTGATGTAATCATTTGTATATAACTATTTAAATTATAATATATCTTTATATATAAAAAATAAAAATTAAATTATTAAACCATAGAAATTTAAATTAGTAATAAAATATGTAACTTAAAAATAAAATAAAAAAAATATATATAAATAAAATAATTAAATAAAAATGAATATTGTTATTTATAATATTTTATTATATGACATTTGAATAAAATAAAGAGTATAATAATTATATATATTATTTTTTTATATTACTACTTCATAGTTAAACCATGGATTGGTTATAATTAAAAATTAAAAATAACTAATAAAATATATTTTATTGAAGAATTGTTATAATACCTAAAACTATATAATTTTCTATTTAATAAAGCACTGAAGGTGTATTCTCTTTCTAGTCAAAAAAAAAAAAAAATAAAAAATAAAAAAAAAATAAAAAAAAGATAAAAGTATTTTTATAAAAAGTAAATTAAAACTCTTTTATATATATATTAAATATACAACTATATAATATATTTGTTTTAATTATACAGAAAGGTTATTCTCTCATTTTTTTTATTAAAAAAAAAATATCTATAGTGAAAGAATTTTTTCTTATATATATTTATATATTAAATAGTTATTTTATGTATGTAATTTATGTAGATAGTTTTATAGCATAAAAATTATTTCTAAATTTGTATATTAAAATTTAAATTTAAATACATGATCAATATTTTTATAACTATTATTATTATTATTATTATTATTATTATTATTATTATTATTATTATTATTATTATTATTATTATTATTATTATTATTATTATTATTATTATTATTATTATTATTATTATTATTATTATTATTATTATTATTATTATTATTATTATTATTATTATTATTATTATTATTATTATTATTATTATTATTATTATTATTATTATTATTATTAATTATTATTATTATTATTATTATTATTAATTTTAAATATTATTAATTATTATTGATTAATATTAATTATTATTGATTTTATCATAAGATAAAAATAAAAATTAATAAAATTTGTAATTTTGCAAACTAACCTATCACTATTAAATCATGATAAATCTAATATGCTTCTTTAAATTTATAATTCTATTTATTAATATAAAAATTTTATTGACACTAACTATTAACTACATATTTTTTACGGATTTTCTTTTTTTTTTTTTTTTTATATTATTTGAAAAATTTTATTATAATGTTTAAATTATATTTTTATACTATTTTTTAAAAATTATTAATTACTTGATAAAATGGAATAATACCAAAATATTAAGTGGTACATATTTATATAAATCAAAAAAGTCATGTCAAAGGTTAGAAATTATAATATAATATATATTTAATTTATAAAACTACAAGAAAAAAAAATTTTTTTTATTTTCTTTTCTATTCCTATTTTTTATTTTTATTCCTATTTTTTCATTTCTTTTTATTATTATGATTATAATTATTTTTATATTTCAGATATATACATGTATATAATATTATATTAAACATTTAAAAAAACTATTAAAAAGCTAACAAACAACAAATAAACAATATATATATATATATATATTTCCACAATTTTTTTTTTTCTAAAATTTTCTTTTTTTTTTTTTTTTTAATTTTAATTATTATTATTATTCAGTAATTTGAAATAGTATAATGAAACATATAAAGTATATATATTGATAACCTCTCTAGAATGTATATCGTGATTTGTTATATATTAAATATAAATAGAAAATAAATCAATGTTTAATCTTTTTTTGTGATTTAGGATATTCATTTTTCATAAAAGATTTACACATATCAAATATAATTAGATTATTATAGAAAATAATTATAGTGATTTAAATATATATATATATATATATATATTTAAAAAAATAATATCTATATTATTAATGATCTCTATAATTAAAAAATATTTAAAGTTATTATTAGGAATTGCCTTATATCATAATGACTTTAATTGAAATATTCTATAATATTTCATTAAAAGTATCTTGGATGATTAAAAATAGTAGTTTCGTTGAGGACATTCACTATAACTAAATTTATATAGGTAGGAACTTAACATTGATTATAATGTAATATATTTATATATTTTAAGAAAAAAAAATATTATTAATTAAAAAAAAAAAATATTTATATATATATATTTATATATCAACATTAAAATGTATTTTTTTACTATAAATAAAATATATAAATTATATTATGATTCATCTTTTTTTATTAAAAAAAAATAATAATAAATATATAGATATATAAAATGAATTAAAAGTTTTTTAATTTCATTAAATTTTATAAGGATACATAAAATATTATTAAATATAAAAAAAATATGTTTTATATTCATCTGAATAAAAAATTATTAACAATTATTAATAATTATTTTTTTTATTTTTATATCTATTTTATTTTATTTTTTTTATTTTTTTTTTTTTGGATAGAGGATAAATTATTAGTAAATTTTTTTTAGGTAGCACAAAATCAAACTATGATTGAAATACTTTTTTTTTATATAAAATCCTTTTTTTTATGGTAAAAATATTTTTTATTATGGCCTTTTACTTTAATTTTATTTTTTATTATTTTTAATTATTATTATTTATTTAATATTTAAACTTGATTTTTCTTTATTCTTTTTGTTGTTTTTATTATTATTATTATTATTATTATTCAAAATAAATCATCCACATTTTTAAAAATATTAATAATTAAAATTTAAAATAAATAAATAAAAAATAAAATAAATTAAATTAAATAATAATAAAAAAAATAAAAAATAAAAAAAATAAAAAATAAAAAAAATAAAAAATAAAAAATAAATTAAATAAAAAATAAAAAATAAATTAAATAAAAAAAAAAAAAAAAAAAAAAAAAAAAAAAAAAAAAAAAAAAAAAAAACATTAAAAAGAATAAATTTTATTTTCAAATTATAAAAATAGGAAATTATCAAAAATAATATTAATAATTGTTAATTTGAAATTTTACTTTTTATACCTTTTTTTTTTTATTTTCATTTTTTATTTTACTATCATTATCAATTATTTTAAATGTTTAAATACTAAATATATATGAAGTAATGATTACGAATTATTATCATTTGTTTCTGTAATTTTTTTTATAAATTTTATTAGTTTATTTTTTGTTAATATATTTTATATTTTCATGAAGATAACTTTATAATTGGAAAAGTCATATATATATATATATATATTGTAATAAAATAGATTTAAAAGAAATGGATATTCCATATTTTTTTTAAAAAAAAAAAAATTTAAATCATTTAAAATTTTTATTTTAAAAAAAGAAGATAAGAAAAATGAGAAAATGAAAATGAAATTAATTATATCTTTAAATGGAATATTTTTAAAGAATTAACAATAATAAAATAATAATAAAATAATTTTGATGCTGATTATTTTTATTAGTTTCATAAATTGTGTTTAGTTTTTTTTTTTTTTTTTTTTTTTTTAATCATTATAATTTATAAATATAATTGTAATTGTTGAAATTAAATATATATTATTTAATCAAAATGGATCAAAATGGACTAAAAGTAAACAAAATATATTAATAAAAAAACTTTTTTTTTTATGGTTAAAAATATTTTATATGGCCATATTTTTTCTAATCATTTTTTTTATTTTTACTAACTAATTCTATTTACTATGAAAATAAAATATTTAATGGTTTTTCCACTTCATTATATATTTAATGTCTTTTTTTTTTTTTTTTTTAATTTATTTTTTGTTGATCTTTAAATAATTAAAAAAACAACATCAACAAAAAAAAAAAAAAAAAAAAGTGAGAGAGAAACTTCCCCATTTCAACAACAGTTTTATACCACTCTTTTTCATGGTGAATAGTATATTTATATGGCTACCTTTTTTCTATTAATTTTTAAAAAAAAAAAGTTTCTATATCTTTATTTATTTTTTATATTAATTTATTAGTAATTCAAGGAAGATTCTTTTGAAATTTCAAGAATTTAACCATAACAAATCATCTAATAGTATTTTTGAAATTGACTTTTTTATGGCTCTTTTTTAATTCAATATTATATTAAACATAATAAATTATTATAAAGGATTAAGTTTTCATAAAGCCATAAAAAATGCATCTATACATTTAATGTGGCAATAAGCACAATTTTATGGCTTTTCTTATTGTTAAATTTCCATTTTTATTATCACAATACAATATATTATTTAATTGAAATAAAGAATCTTCTTTTTTATAGCCATAAAAAACATTTATAATCAAAAAAAAGTCAAATTGACTTTTTTATGGCAACACACAAAATTATGGCAATTTTTTAATAGGTTGGTAGTTAATATTAATAAATTAAAAAAAAAAAAAAACTTTCACCTTAAATAAAGTAATATGTCAAATTTTAAATATTATAATATATATTAATATATGTTAATCTATGTACTTATATATATGCAATAAATTAAAATAATTTTTAATTTATTTTCATATTATTTGAGATACAATTATATTTCTACAAATAGAAATTAAGACTATATTAAATATAAAAAAAAATATAATTTTTTTTAATTAAGATTAAATAAATTATATATAAATATTTATATATTTATAATTATATTTATCATAGTATAATATTTATATTCATAATATATGTAATCTTTCTAAAAAATAAAAAAAAAAAAAAAAAAAAAAAATTAATGAGAATAAAAAAAATAAATATTAAACGCATTACAAATATGTATATATATTAATATAAATATTATAAATATTATAAATTCATAAAACGATAGCCGAATATGTATATGTATAAATCGATAGGAATATGCATTGCTATTACTATTTCTATTACTATTTCTATTTCTATTACTATTTCTATTTCTATTTCTATTACTATTTCTATTTCTATTTCTATTACTATTTCTATTTCTATTTCTATTACTATTTCTATTTCTATTACTATTACTATTACTATTACTATTACTATTTCTATTTCTATTATTATTACTATTGCTATTGCTATTGTTGTTTCTATTTTATTTTTTATTTTTTATTTATTATTATTATTATTTAGTATAGATTTCATTTTATTTTAATTTTATTTTTTACATTTTTTTTATTGTATCAAGATTTACAAAAATTAAAAAAAAAAAAAAAATTATAAACCTTGTTTTTTTTTTTTAATTCCGATGGCTTTATTTTATTTTATATTATTATTGATTTATTTTTATTTTTATTCTTTCTTTTAAGGGTTGACTCTTTAAATTTCGTTATAACTTTTTTTAAAAAAAAAATTCTTTTTATTAATAAATAAATAATAAATAAAAAATCAATAACTTTAAATAATATTTCAAATATACAAATAGATATAAATATAAATATTTTAAAATTTAAAATAAACTAACTCTATATATAATTTTAAAATTTTTAAGACGGATAGAACTATGAAAAATAATAATAATACTAATAATAATTTATTGGTTAATTGACTTTTTTTATTTTTATTTTTTATTTTTTGTATTTTTAAAATAAATTTACACTATCTTATATACTTTATTATAATTAAATGCATAATTGAGAAAACTGGACCACATTCAATATATCATTGTATCTTTTTTATATGTTGTACTAAAACAAAACAAAAACAAAAACAAATAAAAAAAAAAAAAAAAAAGGTTTATCGATTAAAAATAGATACAATAGTAATAATAATAAAAATTATATAAAAAAAAAAAAAAAGTTTATCGATTAAAAATAGATACAATAGTAATAATAATAAAAATTATATAAGATTATATTTATTATAAATAATAAATAATAAATAAATTTTTTTAATCATTTTATTTTTTTAATTTCTTTATTTTTTATCTTATTTTTTTTAAACCTTTTTAGTTTTAATTTTTTATCCCTTTAAAATTATACATTTTATTATTATTATTATTATTTTTATTATTATTATTATTATTATTATTATTAATGGTATTAGCTTTTAATTATAGAAAAATAAAAGAGAAAGCTTTTCCAATTGGATTGGGTTAAAAAAAAAAAATTTAATAAAAAAAATTAATTAATAAATAAAAAAATAAAATAAAATAAAAATTTCACCCATAAACCTTATTTATTATTAAAATTTAAAAAATTTTCATTTAAAAATCAAAGATAAAATATTTATTTTATATTTTCATTTATTGACTTATTTACTTAATTTTTATTATTTCATTTAAATGATTGATTCTTTCAATTTATTTATTTTTTAATCTTTTATATTAATGGATTTAAATTTTCTTTTTCTTTTTCTTTATATTTCACTTTTATATGTATTTGTTGATATAAACAAAAATTTAGGTTCAAATATTTTATATATTTATATATATTTTATATATTTCACCTTTTTAATTTATTTATTTATTTATTTATGATTCTTTTTATTATATTATTTCATTCAATCTAAAATATTTTATATGCATGTAGTATTCATTAGTTATATTTTATTATATATTTATTATATAGTTAATACATATATTCAAATTTAATAATTAAAAGAAAAAGTCAAATATATATAGATTATTATATTGTTGATCCTATTTTTACCATTAAAACCTATTTGGACAAATATATAACATACAATAGAGGGTTAAATACTTTAAAATGTTTATTTATATACATTTTTATGTATTATTCTTGTTCCTTGTCTTTCCTTATTATAGTACTATTTGTTATTATATTATTATTATTATTATTATTATTTATTACTTTGCATTTAATAATTAATAATTAATAATCAATATTTATTATTTATTATTATTTATTATTTATTATTTATTATTTATTATTTATTATTTATTTTTATTATTTATAATTTATTGGCATATGTTATATGAACTTTTCCTTTCGTAATAATTAAATAAAAAATGAAATATTAATTAATCTTAATAATATATTACTAATATTTACAAACAATTAAATTATTTATATATTTATTTAATTTAAACATCAAAAAAAAAATTAAAATATTAACAAATATTATTTTAATATATATCATCCATATATTATTAATAAATATATAATTCTTTTTATACAATATAAATATAATGATATATATAAAATATATAAATATGAATGTAAAGTATAATATGTAATTGTATTATATTAAAAATGTAGAGAATGTAAAATATTCATTCTATATAATATATAATATATTATATATATAATGATCATTTAATATGAATATATGAATATTATATAGGAATGACAATATGCTATTAAGCATTGAAGATTAATCAATCTATCCATTAAAAAAATAACTTTCATAATATGCTTATGATAAGAATAAAATAATATTAATTGAATTGAATAGTATTGGAAAATATTGATAATATATGGAATATCATTTAAATATATATATTATATATCAATCTTTTTTTTATTAATAAGAATACATCAAATTAAAAAAAAAATTAAAAAATTTCATATATATATAGACTTTTATTTTACAACTTTTAATGTTAATTCTTCACATTTCATTTTTATTAGAAATATATAAATATTTATAATAATTTAAAATTATAAATATTTATTGTCAATAAATAAATAAAAAAAAATTTAATTATTATTTAAATAAAAGTTTATTAAGAAAATTTATTTAAGAATAAAAAAAATAAAAAAAAATGATTAGTAACACCCTTTCAAATGTAGTAATTTACATTACATTAGCAGTTTTCCTTTTTCTTGGTGTTGTACTAGTGAAAGGTAAAAAAATGTCAAAGGATCAATTTTTAACTGCTCGTTCTTCTCAATCATGGAAAGCTCTTGGAATTAATTTTTATGTTGCTGGTAAATATATCATATAATACATATGTATAGCTTTTAGTTTTAGTTTAGTATGAGAAAAAAAAAAAAAAAAAAAAAAAAAAAGAAAAAAAAGAAAAAAAAGAAAAATAAATCATTAATATATTTGATTATTGATAAGTTATTTATCACACTCTCTCTTTATTTTATATTGAATAAAAAGAAGAGAGAGAGAAAAAAAATATTGTTTAAAAGATGCTTTGACCTAATAATAAAGTATTTTTTTTTTATTCAGTTTTTTTTTTTTTTTTTTTTTTTTTTTTTTTTTTTTTTATTCATTTATTTTATTTATAAAAGTTCAAATATAAAATATAAAATATAAAATATAAAATATAAAATATAAAATATAAAATATAAAATATTAATATATATATTAATATTATTTTTATTTTTTGTTTTTATTTTTGATTTTATTTTAAATATAATATTTTACCTTTCAATTAAAATAGGTATTGGTAGTTGGATTTTATTCACTTTACCTACTACAGCTGCTTATAACGGTATTTATGGATTAATAGCTTACGTTGTTGCTTGTGTTGTTCCTTTAATTGTTCTTATCTTTATTGGTCCAGCAATTCGTAAGAAGTGTCCTAATGGTGTAACTATTACTGAATTTATTAAGGAGAGATATGGAAGATTATGCCATGCTTGTGTAGGTATTATGGTTGTTTTCTATATGTCTATTTCTTATATTTCTGAGTTAACTGCTTTGGGTAGTACTATGACTGCCACTTATGGCTTAAATTCTATTATTCCAATTTGTATAACCGCTTTAGTAACTACTATCTATACTGGTAAAATATATATATATATATTTTATTATTTATATATATTTAATATAGATTTGTTAATAGGATCTTTATAAATAATTTTAATAATAATAATAATTAATATATATATATATATTGCATTTATTTATTTTAATTAAATTATTTGTATAATTTTTATATTATTATTATTATTATTATTATTATTATTATTATTATTATTATTATTATTATTATTTCTTTTAATTTTTAATTTTTTATTTATTTATTATTATTAATTTTTTTTTTTTTCTATCAAATTATAAAATAGCCTATGGTGGTCTTCCAACCTCAATGCTTACTGATAAAATCCAAGGATGGTCTATTATTTTATTAATTGTTATTGTAACTATTTCTATTTTTAGTTATGTTGATATTGATTCCAACGCTGTTGAAAGTTCTGGTTTATTACAACCAACAAGAATTGCTATTGAATCCTTCTATGTACTTACTGTAGCTATCACTGGTGCTAACCTTTTCCATCAAGTGAGTTTATTTTAAATTAAAAAAAAAAAAAAAAAAAAAAAAAAAAATAATGAAAAAGAAAATAAATTAAAATAGAAAATTTTTATAAAGTTATTTATTATTAATATATTTTAAATATATATTATATAATAAAATATTATTATATAATATTAAAATTAATATATATATTTTAAAAATTCTATTTAAAGGGTTACTGGCAAAGAATTTATTCTTCAAAGAGTGATAAAGATTTAATTATTGGTCTTCTTGTTGCTGGTGTAATCATTCTTATCACTTTCTTCATTTTAGGATTGTAAGCTTTTTTTTTTTTTTTTTTCTTAATTTTATTTTCTTTTAAATATATATTTATTTTTATTTAATTTTAATTTATTTGTTTACTTATTTTTTAATTCTATTTATTTAATTCTAATAATAATTGACTTTATAATTATATATCAAAATAAAATATATAGTTCTGGTATTATTGCTATTTGGGGTAATTTATGTTGTTCCAATGAAGCTGAATACAATAACGTTTTCTTCTCTCTTACTTTACCTCAAAAAGGATGGATTAATGTTGTTGTATTAATTTTAGTTGTCTCTCTTGTATGTTCTTGTACCGATACTCTTCAAATTGGTTTAACAGCTACTATTGTTAATGATGTCTTTGATAATAAGATTCATGTTAACTATGCTAGATTATGCGTTATTATTTTAACTATTCCTATTGTTATTCTTGCTTCAAAGAACGCTGATATTATGAGATTATTCTTGATTGCTGATTTGTATTCTACTATTGTGGCTGTGATCGTCGTAATTGCTTTCTTTGATCGTTTCAAGAAGTATAAAACTATTCCAGATTCTCAAAATCTTGCTGAAGGTAAAAAAAAATTTTTTTTGTTATTTCATTTAATAAATTAGAGTATTTATGTATTTTAAATTAATCAATATATATATATATATATATATATTGATTTATTAGATACTCAAACAAATTTATTATTAGAATTTATAAAAATAAAGTATTAATTTTTTTTTTTATTTTTCTTATATATTTTTATTTTTAATATTTGTTTTTGCTTTTGTTTTTTGTTTTTATTCTTTATTATAAAAAATAAAAAAATAAAAATAATTATAATAGGTCGTGATATTAAAGAAAATCTTAATATTGTTGTTGATGAAAAGACCGTTGACATTGTTGACTTCAAAGAAGATGGTGATAAAAAAGAAATAGAAAAATTAGATAGAAAAGAAAAGTCCTCTGAAATTAAGGGAGAACCAAGAAAATTCTATATTAATGGTTATGATTGTGTTATAGGTATTGTAGTTGGTATTATCTCAATTGCTATTTTCGGTTGGATTTTCCATAAAGATTTCAAGAAGGGTCTTGCTTTATTACTTTTACCTGATGGTATGAGTATTGAAGGTGAAAGTTTAGGTGCCTTCCTTGCTGCTCCATTGGGTACTCTCTTTGGTATATTTGTTTCTGCTGGTATAAGAACCTTATACAATGAAATCGTTAATAAAAATTAGAAATAAAATAAAATAAAATAAAATAAAAAAAAGATATACAGAAAATTGAAAATATAGAAAAAAATAATAATAATAAACATTAAATCAGAAAAAAAATTAGAAAAACAAGAAAAAATTTAGTAATCAATATTTTATTTAACAAGAAACAATAGAATAAGTAATTTAGTTAATATATTTATTTATTTATTTTTTTTTAGATAGAAAAAAAAAAAAAAAAAAAAAAACAATACAAAAGAAAAAAAGTAAAAAAAAAAAAAAAAAATTTTTTTTTTTTTTTTTTTTTTTTTTTTTACTTTTATTTTTAATTATTTATATTAATTTTTTTTATAATATTGTATTATCAGTTACGTCTTAAAAGAAGAAAAAGAGGAAAAAAAAAATTTTTTTTTTTTTCACTTTTCTTATTATATTTAATTTTTTTTTTTTAAATTATATTATCAGTTAACATTTTAAAAGAAAAAGAGAAGGAAGAAAAAATTTCCTTATTCTTTTATTTTTAAAATTATTATTTTTAAATTTTATATTATCAGTAGCATTTTTTTTTTTTTTTTAAAAAAAAAAAAAAAAAAAAAAAAAAAAAAAAAAAAGCTCAATAAAATTAAATTAAATAAAAATCAATAAAAATCATTAAAAAATAAAAAATAAAAAAAAAAAAAAAAAAAAAAAAAAAAAAAAAAAAGAATAATTCATGAATTTTTTCTATTTCTGTTAACTTTTTTTTTTTTTACATTTTATTTATTTATTTATTTATTTATTTATTTATTTTAAATGATCTTTTGTTATATTTAATTAATTTATTAAATCTGAACTTTCCTTCTTGGTGAAAGAGATGCAGACATTATTGATTAAAATTATAAAAAGGAATGAGATATTTTGTTTAAAAAACCAAAATATGACGATATTTTAGAACGTTACTGGAAATCAGTTGCCAAATTTCAATATTAAAGGTCAAAACTACGATAGTAACAAGTTCTCAAACAATAAAGATATAATTATGCTTAGCTTAAAATATCCCCAATTCAACTTAGGGTTTTCGTGGATTATACGTTTACGCTGTGGTTATAAATACAATACTACTATTGCTATTAGAATGGGTAGAGTTTCAGAAGATTGTCCCAAGTCTTGCCCCTGTTGTGGCGAAGGTAATCAATCTTTTGAACATTGGATTTTTAAATGCGATGCTCTTGCATCTTTTAGATGGAATTCTTTTAAATTTCATCGATGATCTCTATGTTTTATTCCTTAGGAAGATTAGAGCGTTTAATCCTCTTTCTTCCTATGACTCTATTTCTAATTTTGAAGATTATATCAATCATTATATATACTTGTTCCTTCTTGGTGGGACTTTAGTTTTAAATGAGCTACATTTCGATAGTAGGGAACAGAGACATTTAAATGAACTACTTTTCAAATGTTCATCTGAGTTCACCTGTTCCAAAAATTGTGGGCTTGGCGGAATTCTTAACAAGGGCAAAACCTATCATAAGTATTTCGTTTGAGCTATTATTTGATAGGTATTGTAAAATACCAAACTTAACCAAGGGCGTCGACGTCGTACTGATAAGGCATAATGAAAATACAGGATCATCATCTATTTCTACGAAGGGTGAATCTCGTCCTAGTAGTTCAATAAATGATGAATCCACGGGAGAGTTTAGTGGACACCACACTATCATATTTTAAAGATGTTACTTCTAGGTTTTAATTCTTTTTTATTTGTTAGGAAGGGGAAAATTCCCGCATAGTACAACTTGCCGAAATACATAGTATTTTTGAGCTTTTTTATTTTTTATTTTTTTTAAACTTTTATTTTTATTTTTTAATTTCAAATGTATTTTTCACCTACATGTATTTTTTTTATAATAAGATTAATAAATTTATGGAAGTGTATTCTCTTCCCTGTCTAAAAAAAAAAAAAAAAAAAAAAATTCCCTTGAGCCTATTATCATTTATAGGAATATTAAGGTTAGAAAATCCTTATTTTCTTTCGCTTGTTTTTTATCCAATAATAAAGTTCCATTAACATTTAAAAGATTTATTATTCAATCATATATTATTAGCAAAACATTATATTTTGCTCCACTTTTAGGTTCAAACAAAAACAATTCCAAGAATGTACAATCCTTAATTTAATACTACATTGTTGTGGTGAATGGATTCTGACTCCTTGAACAAAGAAGATTATCTTAACATTGAAAAGAAGAAAAAATGTTAAGAATTATATCAAAAGGAACTCAACGGTTATTGTTTATGCCTTATCTCGTGATCTTCAAGTATTTCCAATTGCTTGCTTTTGTGTCTCTCTTCAAATAAAATGCTTTTGTAAATGGAGAAATTCAAAATGTATCATTAAAGATCTCATAAACCATATCCCTTCCATACTACGTTATTCTTGTTCAAAAAAAAAAAAAAAACACCGGTGCTCTACATAAAAATTAGGAAAAAGAATATCACTAAATTCAAAGATGTTATTGAATCTTATTAGTCTTGTTACTAAATTCCAAGGAATTAAGGGTACTAATTACGATAACTTCAAATTTATAAATACTAGAAATTTATTCAAGCTCAGCCTTGAATGCCCTCATTTAAGTTTAAATTTTTAACTGGATCGTAAGATTAAGAGCTGATTACAAATATAATACCACTATTGCAATTAAAAGTGGAAGAGTTTCTGATGATTATCCTAAATTCTGTCTTTGTTGTGGAAAAGGTAAGCAATCTTTATTCATTGGATATTTATTTAAATACTCTACCTTTTTTTTATGTCGATGTAAATTTTTGAATTTCATTGATGATCTTTTCATTTTATTTGCCAATAATGCAAGGAATCTTTCTTTACTTTCTTCTCATTTTAATATTTTAGAATATGAAAATTTCATAAACAGGTATATTTATACATTCCTTCTTGGGGGAATTTCAGCTTTAGATGAGCTACAATTTGATACTGGGGAACATGGACAATTAAGTGAACAACTCCTAAAAAAGTTCACCCGGGTCTATTATTCTGTATATTGTGGGGCTTGCGGGAATATCTTGCTAATACAATACCAATCATCAGTAGCTCTCATGAGTTAACTTTTTGAGTGGTTTAGCAAAAATACTTTCATAACCAAGAGTGTCGATATCGTACCGATATGGCAAAGTAATAGTGCAATTAGAAGTCCTGTTAATTCTTATCCATACACATTTATTAACAGCATAGTTCAGGGCCCAGAACCTTTAGTAAGTGATTCAACTTTTGATAATTTTTCTAATGGTTCAGGGGGAGAGTTTAGTGGATACCACACTATTTATTTTAAAAATATTACTTCTTTGTTTTTATTATTTTTTAGATTTAACTGGTGATTATGTTACTACACATAGTATAACATCACACCGAAATTTTTTTTTTCTTTTTAACTTTTTGAACTTATTTTTATTCCTTATTACATTAAATTTTCTTTGATTAATTAAAATTTGTTATTTCTTAACTTTTTATTATTTTTTATTTTACTTAATCTTTTACATACATTTTATTTTTTTTTCTTTTTTTTAATTATATAAAGTATTTTTTTTTAATTAAATGTAATACATAATACTTTTTCCCATTAAAATAATTCCACCTGAAGTAGATTTTCTATCAGTCTTATCACCTACAAAATCTGAGATTGTATTATTCAAATTAGCACCCCCTTTCCATCATATTTAATTATATCGTCTAAAAAAAAAAAGAAATCTTGTGTTACTACTTCTACAGTAGAAACTGAATTATATAAGCACTTTAGAAAGTGTCAAGAAAATATTATGGTTAAGGAAGCTAGGGAACATTATTAAAGAAATATTAAATAATAAATTAATTAAATATAACAATCTATATTAATAATTAAGCAAATAAATATATAATGGAAAATGGTGAAATTAAATACTAAATTAAATCATGTAGATGAAAGATTTCGTTTCAACAGAGATAATATATTAAAGAAAAGAACAAAATTTAAAATACGTAGACACGGAAAACATGATAGCTAATCTATTAACAAAAGATTCAAATGGTAACAAAAATACTAAAATATATTATTAACAAAAGATTCAAATGGTAACAAAAATACTTAAATTTAAAAATAATATTTCTACGTAAAGATCTCATTTGGGGAGGTGTGATAATTACACTACATATTTATTCATATTATTTTATATATTTATTTATTATATAATTTAATAAAGTATATTTATATTTATGTTTAATATGAATAACATAATACGTTTTATATTATGTTTCATAAATTTATTTTAACAATCCTTTTAAATATTCCGTGTAACTTATAGCAAAATTCTCAGCAATAATATTCATGTCAGAGTGTCAAAGCTGAAACACTCAGTAAGGTCGTCCAGTGGGAACAATTCTGCCTTTATAAAAAGAAAGTGTGTGGCTACTTCAATACTACCCCATTGCTGTATTATCCATTTCTTATATTAAATAATTTATTGGCATTAATTATTTGAAATATACATTTTTTTTTTTTTTTTTTTTTTATTTTATTTTATTTTTATTTTTATTTTTCATTTTATTATTTTTTATTTTTTATTTCTATTTTTATAACAATTATTATCGTTATTATCAATAATATTATAATAAGATTGATATTTTATAATTCAAAAAAAATAAATAAATTGTATTTTTAAGAAAACAAGAAAATTAACTATTGTATTTATTTTGAAAATTTTCATAATTCATGAATTCCACATTTTTTTTTTATTTTATATATATATTTATTTAATATTTATTTATTTAAAAAATAAAATAATATTGAATCTTAATTGTAAAAGAATAAAAATAATATTGAATTATTGAATCTTAATTGTAAAAAAAATAAATATATTATATCAAAATAAACTAAATAAAAAAAATTGTTTTTTCTTTATTCTAGAATAAGATAATAAAAATTTTTTTTTTTTTTTTTTTTTTTTTTTTTTTATTTTTTATTATTTATTTCTATTTTTTCTTTGAAGAAGATTTTTTATCTTTTCCACTTTTTCCACCCTTTTTGTCCTTTTCACCTTTTCCACCCTTTTTATCTTTTTCATCTTTTGCTGCTGACATTGCTTCTTTAGCTGCTTTTTTCTTGGCATCTTCCATTTTTTTCATTTGTTTAATTAATTGATCCTCTGAATTGGTTAACATCGTCGTCAATGTATTTTTTAATTCTTGAATCTTTGGTCCTATCGCATTTTCAACTAACTGTTTTAAATCAATAATCGCTTTTTCTCTTGGTGTTAATTCTTTTTCTTTTTCTTCTTTATTTTCTTCCTTATTATTATCTCCTTCTTTTACTCCTTCTTCACTTTCTACTCCTTCTCCTTCTTTCTTATCTTTTTCATTTTCATTCTTTGTTATGCTTTCTTCATTATTTTCTTTCTCTTTCTCCTCATCATTTTTTAAATTATTAATATCTTCCGTGTTTGGATTTTGATTTTCCTTTTCTCCTTCTTCTCCAACTACTTTTTCAGTTCCTTCTTGTATTTCTTCTATTTCCTCTTGTGTCTAATGACCATTTATTTAATAATTATTTTTTTTTTAGATAAATTAACAATAAAAATATATATTTTTATAAATATAAAAAAAAAATTAAAATAAATATGTATATAAAATAAATGAATAAAAAAAATTTTTTATTTAAAAATCTTCAATTTTTTTTTTTTTTTTTATACATTTTCTAATTTCTCTTTATTTTCTTCATTTTCAGTTTCATCTACTACTTCTTTAACTTCTACTTCCTCTTCTTCTTCTTCCAGTAGTTTCGGTTCATTAAGGACTTGAATGGTGTTTAAGGTTAATTTTTGCTGTTTCGTAAATGTATATTTATACATGGTATAATGTCGAAAATATCTATAATGATTTTAAAATTTTATTTCATTTCATTTTATTTTATTTTATTTTATTTTTAAATATATATATATGTTCATATTTATTATATATATATGTGTATATATTAAAAAAAAAAAAAAAAAAAAAAAAAGAGATTTTAATAGTTTTTCTTTATTAGTATATTATAAATTAATATGAAATATTATATTTAATTATATAATTTATTTAATTTTTATATATATGAATGTTTTAATGATAGTTTACGTATTCGTTGCATATTCCGTAATTTGTTTCATTTGTTCCAAACTAAAATATTTTTTACTCATCGGAGGCCGATCAATACTATGCATAAGTACTAATTTCTGGAAGTAATCATAATCCTCTTGAAGTTTCATGAAGGGAGATGCTTTTTTTTTTTTTTTTTTCATTTCATTTTATTTTATTTTATTTTTATTTATTTATTTATTTTAGTTTATTTTATTAAACATTAATATTATAATAATGATTTTTATTATAGTGACAGTGACGTTGATAATGTGATAATGTTAGTGATAGTAAAAGTAATAGCAATAATTGTAAAAATTATGATAGTGAAGATAAATGGATATAAATGGTATAGTAAAAGTAGTATTAGTAATAATAATAGTAATAATAGTAATAACAATAACAGTAATTATATTAGTAATATATGTATATAAATGTATATACATATTTATTAAATAAATGATAATAAAAGCTAGAATCAAATTGTATCAATATTAAAAAATAAATTAAATAATATATGTATACCTATGCAAACTTCATGAGTTTTTTTCATGATTGAAAAAAAAATTGATATTTGAATGGGTTCCAAATTTATTTCTTGTGCAAACCTTTTTTTTTATCAATATAAAAACAATAATAATATTTTAACAATTATATATATATTATATAGAGATATATGGATTATGATAATGTTTTATAAATATATATATAGTTTTAATATATTTTATAAATTTATTATTTTTTTTTTTTATCATTTTTGTTTTTAGTTTTGTTAAGTTCTTTTTACTTTATTACATTATATTTTATTTTATTTTATTTTATTCAATCTGTACTTTATATTCATATTTCAACTATTTATTTTATTTTATTTTATTTTATTCAGTCTGTACTATATATTCATATTTCAACTTTTTATTTTATTTTATTTTATTTTATTCAATCTGTACTTTATATTCATATTTCAACTATTTATTTTATTTTATTTTATTTTATTCAGTCTGTACTATATATTCATATTTCAACTATTTATTTTATTTTATTTTATTTTATTCAATCTGTACTTTATATTCATATTTCAACTATTTATTTTATTTTATTTTATTTTATTCAATCTGTACTTTATATTCATATTTCAACTATTTATTTTATTTTATTTTATTTTATTTTATTCAATCTGTACTTTATATTCATATTTCAACTATTTATTTTATTTTATTTTATTTTATTTTATAATATATATTCAATATGATATTTGTTTTTATTATATTTTATTTTATGATAGTTTATATTCTTTATGATATTTATTTTTATTATATTTTATTTTATGATAGGATATATTCTATATGATGTTTATTTTTATTTTATTTTATTTTTTTTTATTCTTTATTATTCTTAAAAGTATCATTATTCACAATTTTTAATAATACATATAAAAAAAAAAAAAAAAAAAAAAAAATTAAGAGTGGATTGGATTGGTTTTAAACCTACATGAGTATAAAATAATAAAAATCATATAAAATACTTTTTTTGATTTTGCTTTCATCTGAAGAAGGAAACCATGCTTCTATTAAACTGATATTTTTTAATAATCGATAATAATAAATATAAAAATAAATATATATGTATATATATAATATTAACAAAAAAAAAAAAAAAAAAAAGGAATAGAAATATATATATATATGATGTGATAAAAATTTAATATTATATATAAATTATAAGTAAAATATTTTATAGTATATATAATAAAAATAAATACATTAATATATAGATATAAAATATGAATGTAAATAATATATAATATAAAATACAAATAAAAATTTGAACAATTATGAGTTAGTTTCCACAACAATAACATTTTTATTTGTTTTTTTAAGTATAAAAATACCTTATAGCATCTTGTTGTATGGTTGTGTCATAAAATTGATTGATTTGTTTAAGTGATAAATCTTGCCTTATATTTTGGAAAATATATTTATATATATATATTCGACAAGAATTATTCATTATATTAGTTTTTATTAGAATAATTATTTTAATTATAATATTAATATTATTAATATTAATAAAAATAAAAATAAAAATTACTATAATATTTTTTAAGATATAGTAAAATCATATACCATTGTAACGTATAAGCCTTTATTTTTTATTTTTTTATTTTTATTATTTATTATATTATTCATATATATATTATATATATTGTATAATAATTTAAAATAAAGATATTTATATGGTTTCAGAATTTTTATTTTTATTAGCATTTTTTTTATATAATTTATTTTTATTATCTTTTCTTTCTTTTTTTTTTTTTTTTTTTTATTTTTTTTTTGATTATTAGTATTTATGTTATAATACCATTTTTATTTATGTTTTTTCAAAGTTTTTTCTTTTTTTTTATTTTTTTTTAAAGAAAAATTAATTATATCTTTTAAATAATTATATATATATTTTATTTCTTGTTCATATAATAATTTTTTTTTATCTAGTTTATCTTCATATCTTCATTTTTTCATTTCTTTTATTTTTTTTTTCTCTTTTTTTTTTATTATTACTTCTTTTTTACTTTTAATTTTTAATCTGTGTATTCAATGATTTAATTTTTTTTTTGTTAGAGTTATTTTAGTTTTAGCAATACCTTTTTTTTTTAATAAAAAAAAAAATAATTATATATTTTTCATATTAATTTTTAATTTAAAAATAAATTTTTTTTTTTTTATTTTTTTTCAAAAATTGTTTACTTTTTTTTTTTAAAAAAAAAAACTAAACATTTATTTTAATATTTGTTTTAATTTTTTTTTTTTAAAAAAAATAAAAAAAAAAAAAAAAATTTAAAAAAATATATATATATAAACAAATTTTTAATATTTTTAAAATTTCTTAAAATTTATTATTTATTATTTATAAGTTATTATTTATTTATTTATTACTTTATATTTATTATTTATTATTTATTATTTACTATTTTTGATTTGGACAATGACATGATATACTAATAAAATATACATATATTTTATATATAAATATATTTTTTTTCCTTGCTTTTCTTGTTTTTTTTTAATAATTCATATTTTATTAAATAAAGATAATTGAAATTGTTTTTTATATTATATTATATTATATTATTATTGTATTTTAATATATTTTAGAATATAAAAATAAAATAAAAAAAAAAAAAAAAACTCTTTATTTCAATATATATATGGGCTTATATATTATGTCAACATGTTCTTCACTCCTTGAAAGCTACTGTATTTTTTGATCCGCTTAAATCTTATATTGGTCATATGAGTTTCTTTATTAGCTTTATTAAGATGTGTTATAAAATAGGTTTAAAACATATGTTATATATTATAAGTTGAATATTAAGTATAAAAAACATAGGATAACGCCTATAGTACCGTAATATGAACTCTCTTTTATTTTTTTTTTCTTTAAGTTCATATTTAAGTAAATCATTTCAAAATGCACCTATATAATTTAATATTATATTATATTAATTCATATTAATTCTTTCTAATTAACTTTATGGTTATGATCTACCAATGTATAACTCTAGTTATTATTATTATTATTATTATTATTATTATTATTATTATTATTATTATGTATATATGTATTAATATATCAGTACTATATTGTTTAATATCTAATTTATTTCTACCCTTCCTTTGGTTATATAAATATTTAATTCTTCAATTCATTTTAAATTTCGACTTTTAATTATATAAACACATTATTCTTCAATACAATATAATATTTAAATAACTTTTCAATATTTTAAATATAAATAAATAATTGTAATACATAAAAGGTCTTTAAATAGAACTCTAGTTTTTATTTTATTTTATTTTTTTTTTTTTTTTTAACTTTTGTTCATGTAAATGATTTATTATTAAAATTTAACTTAATTATTTTAATTTTTAATTCATGGAAATAAAATAAAATTTTATTAAATATTATTCTTTTTCTAATTAATTTTAATATAATTAAAATTAAAAATAAAAATTAACATATTAAAAAAAACTTTAATGACATCAATTTCAATAAAATAATAATTAATTATTTTTAATAAAGATTGAATAACAAATAAATAAATAAATAAATAAATATATATATATATAACTTATTCTAACTTTACATTTTATAGAAAATAAAAAACTAATTAAAAAAAAATGTATATATAATTAAATATTAAAAAAATAAAAATAATAATAATAATAATAATTAATGATTAATGATAATTATAAGTATATATATATATATAAATATTCAATTTATTGGACGTAATAAATTCACATGAAATTTAAAAATTTACAAAAAATCAAAACTAAAATGTAAAGCTTGTATTAAAAATATTAATAATTTATTTTTATAAAATGTAAAAAAAAAAAATAATAAATTTATAAAAAGTGTTAATTAATACTAATAAATCAAAAATAAGAAATAAATAAATAAAGTAATAAAGTAATAAAGTAATAATTAAAAAATAATAAAATTAAATAATAATATTAATAATAATAATAATAATAATAATAATGAAATGAAACAACTTTTTTTTTTTAGTATTTATTGTATCCAGTAAAAGAGAAATAAACTTCTGTATATTTTTTGAATTAAAAATTTTTTATTATTATCGTTTTATTATTAACAAGATATTTTAGAACTTCATTGAATCTAATTCCATATTATAAATTTAAAAAAAAAAAAAAAAAAAAAAATCATCAGTTTCAAATAGTGTTCAACCATTTCTTGGAAATAAAAAATTTCTGAATCTATAGGACTATGATTATGATTATGATTGTTATTTAAATTGTATTCTTTTATAAGTTAGTAATA
Source organism: Neocallimastix lanati (nom. inval.) (assembly GCA_016946835.1). Taxonomy (NCBI): domain Eukaryota; kingdom Fungi; phylum Neocallimastigomycota; class Neocallimastigomycetes; order Neocallimastigales; family Neocallimastigaceae; genus Neocallimastix; species Neocallimastix lanati (nom. inval.). Next base: position 827,117 of record JACVTC010000028.1, read on the forward strand.
ATAATAATACCATAATTATATCAAATATTTTTTATGGAATTTTACCTATAAATAGAATTTTTTTTCATTAATTGTAATATAACTTAATAAAAATAAATTAAAAATTCGTTCCTTCGTTAATAAAATTTCCTTTTTCATTACAACACATAATTAAAAAAAAAAAAATTAATAATAAAAAATAAAAGTTAAAATAAAATAAATAGTTGAAATATGAATATAAAGTACAGATTGAATAAAATAAAATAAAATAAAATAAAATAAAATAAAATAAAATAAATAGTTGAAATATGAATATAAAGTACAGATTGAATAAAATAAAATAAAATAAAATAAAATAAAATAAAATAAATAGTTGAAATATGAATATAAAGTACAGATTGAATAAAATAAAATAAAATAAAATAAAATAAAATAAATAGTTGAAATATGAATATAAAGTACAGATTGAATAAAATAAAATAAATTAAATTAAAATAAATAGTTGAAATATGAATATAAAGTACAGATTGAATAAAATAAAATAAAATAAAATAAAATAAATAGTTGAAATATGAATATAAAGTACAAATTGAATAAAATAAAATAAAATAAAATAAATAGTTGAAATATGAATATAAAGTACAGATTGAATAAAATAAAATAAAATAAATAGTAGAAATATAAAGATGAAGTACAGATTGAATAAAATAAAATAAAATAAATAGTAGAAATATAAAGATGAAGTACAGATTGAATAAAATAAAATAAAATAATATTTATTAATAGATATTAATAATAATTAATATTTTAATTAAAATATATTATCAAACAGTTTTTATTAAAAAATAGATCTTTAATAAAAACATAAGATGTTGTCCAAAATTTTAGTATCACACCTCCAACAGAAATAGAATTTATTTTAGTATTACTTTCATTATTTAATTTACTTTTTTTCTTTTTTTGGGGAGGTTTCAATGTTTTTAAATAATCTTTTATTTATTTTCATTAGAAAAAAATAAAACTTTACATTCATTCCTTTTTCACTTTAGTATTTATTATATCTGATCGTAGTGAATAAACTTCAGAATGATTTTCTGAAAGAGTTTTTATTATCATTGTTTCGCTATTCACAAGATATTTTATAGCTTTACGAATGGAATTCTCTGTTGCAAATTTAAAAGCTTCGGTTCTGGATAACATTTTTACTATTTCTTGAAAATTAAAAAATTTTAAATCTGTGGTATCACTAATATCATTATTATTACTATTATGATTATTTGAATAATACTCTTTCATAAGATAACAAATAGCTGGTCCTAGATTATATTTGTAATGAATGACTTCATAAATATCTTTTATAGGGTCTGATTGATAAATAACACCTTCCTTAACTAATTGCAATATAACTTTTGAAAATAAATTAGATATTCGTTCTTCCGTTATTAAATTTTCTTTTTTCTTAACGATACATATGAAAAAAAAAAAAAAAAAAAAAAAAAAAAAAAAAAAAATATATATATATATATATATATATATATAAGTTTTTATTAATAACATATATTTTTATATATTTAATATTTTTATTAAAACTATAAAGTAATAAATTTATAAAATATTAAAATATTAACTTTAATAAATTAATAAAAAATAATAAAAACAACTAATTATATAATTATATATTTTTTTAAATAAATAATTAATTATATACTTGCTGTATTATTTCAATTGCTAGTTCTTTTAATTCTTTAACTTGCTTAATATCTGCAAATGGGAAATTGAATAATTTATTTTTATATATATATTTATAGAGATTTAATTTTAAATGTTGTTCATCCTTTATATTTAATATATTATCAAATTTTCTTCTTTTAATTTTATCAAAATTATTAAGATACTGATAATTTAAGAATTAAAATATTTATAAAAAATATTATACATAGTTATGAGTAAAAAAATATAATATGAATTATTATTATTATTATTATTATTATTATTATTATTATTATTATTATCATTATTATTATTATTATTATTATTATTATTATTATTATAATATTAATTATAATTATTTTTTTTTTATTATAATAATTATTATAATAATATAAAGTAATATATACTTCATTATATTCTTCTTCTTTTTTATTTGTTTTTCTTTTTTCTTTATCATAAAATGAATTAATTTCATCTTTCATTGTATCTGTTAAAATAAAAGGCTTTTTATATATTTCTCTTTGCTTAATTATTTCTAACCAGAAGAAAGTTTCACAATTTATATCACATTCCTTTTCTTTTATGCATGTTTATAAATTTAATTGTTAAAAAATAATTTATTTAGATAGATAAAAAAAATAGGATAAAGAAAATTTTCTTAATTATTCATATATTACAATTATTATTATGCTCTAATATAAAATATTTTAAAATATATATTTAATAAGAATTATATATAATAAATAATTTTTACTTATTGTAATAATATGCAAATTTCTTCTATCTTTATATACTGATATTTTTCCTTTAATACTAAGGGTATCAAAAAGTTGATATTGAGAAATATTATTTAATTCAGTATCTTTTAAATCCTTCTTAAATTTAATACATTCAATTCTTTCAGTACCATCATCCACTTTTTAAATTATTTTTTAAATTATTCAAATATTTTAATACTATTATATTTTGCATTATACATATATATTATATAAAAAGTTTCCTTTTTATATTTTTTACCAGTATAAGTTATAACTTTAGAATTAATTTCTTTAGAAATTACAACACCTATTATTTTTACTTCTGTAATTGGATTATTATAAAAGTTATATAATTCTTTTATTATTTTTTAAAAAAAAAATAAAAATAAAAATTATTTTTATTATTTAATTTCAAAGGTAGACAACAACATTTAGAATGAATTTTTATTTTAATTTAATTCATATATTTTAATTCTTTGTTCTAAATTTATCTAAATTTACCAGGTATATTATCAAACAATTTCATTAAAAATATATCTTTAATAAAAACATTTGGAGCTATCCAAAAATTTGGTTTTATACCCCAATATAATTTATTTTTAGTATTACATTCATTGTTTGATTCACTTTTTTTTGACATAAGAAATTTTAAATTATTATTATTACTATTTTTTTTTTTAAATTTATATATATATAAATAGATAAATAAATAAATGGATTTTAAATAAACTACTTTACTAAAAAAAAATTTATTTTTTTTACTAAAAATTAAAAATTATATATATCTAATAATATATAATAAAACTAATATAAGAAAATTTATGTGAAGTATATCATTTATTCTTTAATAAAATTTAGCTAATATACATAAAATTTATTAATAATTTATACTGATAATAGTTAGAAAGTTTTTTTTTAAAAAAATGAACATTCCTAAAAAATTTTAAATGAATATTATTAATATTCATTCTATTTGATCTTGTATTTTATTATTATATCTTTAGGATAATTATACATATAGGACTTTAAATTTATCAAAGAGAATTAACTAAATTCTAGAGTGGATAAATATTTTATTTAATATTTATATATATTCTCCTTTGTGTATTATAACTATTTAAATTTTTATATATTTATATATATTTAAAATGGTATTATATAGCATATAATGAATATAATGTTAACTTCTATAATCTTTAATATAAATATCTTTTTTATTTAAATAAATAAATAAAAAAAAATAAAATAAAAAAATAAAATAAAAAAAAAATAAATAAACAGAAAAAAAGTATTTAATAACAGAAACTTTAATTATAGTGGATGATACATCATAAGTATTAAAAAAAAAAAAAAAAAAAAAAAAAAAAAAAAAAAAAAAATAAAAGGAGTCAATATTTTTAAGCAATTAGCGAATTGAATTTTGGTAATTTTGAATAACATCATAAATAAATTGATAAAAAATAAATAATAATAAATAATAAATAAAAATAAATATTGAATCAATTTTAATGAATAAATAAATAAAAGGTTATGTATTTTTAAAAGTAACTCACATAATTAAAACTTTCTATATTAAATTATTTTAATTTTTATTTTAATAATTTTTTTTTTTTTTTATTTATTTATTTATTTTTTGATTTTAATTTTTTATTGCTAAATGAATTATAAATGAATTACTATTATTCTTATATATTATATACTTATTCATTCATTTATTAATTTTGTTTTTATTATTTATTATTTATTATTTATTATTTATTATTTATTATTATTTATTATTTATTTCTTCTTTCTTATTATATTTATTTTTTATTTTATTTTATTTTATTTATTTATTTATTTTATTTTATTTTATCTTTATTTAAAATATTTATAATTATGGATAGATACAATATTTTAATAAAATAATAATAATATTATTATTAATATATAATAGAATTATTAAATTAAATTTTATTATATGTTAGATTATATCTTTTATATATTTATATTATTATTTATTATATGAATAAATAATTAATATACAATTATATTCATCATGATTATTTTATACATATATATATATTTTATAAAAAATTTTTATTTAATTTCTTTTAAATTTTTTTTTTTCTTTTTAATTTTTTAATTCTTTTCCTCTTATTTTATATCTTTAACTTTGGTATCACCTTTATCAAATACAAAATTGAAAATCTCTTCATACCAACCGACTGGAATACCGGTTATACCTTCCTTAATGTAATCTGGGAATTTATTCCAGTCATTTTTATTATCTTCTGGGAAGAGAATATATTTTACTCCTGATCTTTTAGCAGCTATTGTTTTTTCTATTATATATATATATCAAATAAAAGTTATAGTTAATCATCAATTTAATTATTAATGAAGTCAATTAATATTAAATTTAAATTTAATATATTAACAATCCTTTTATTTATTTATTTATTTCATCTTATATATTTACCTCTTAATCCACCAATCTTTAAGATTTTACCAGTTAATGTTATTTCACCGGTCATGGCAATATTATCTTTTACAGGTTGATTCATAGCTAAAGATAATAACGCAGTAGTAATAGTACAACCAGCAGATGGACCTATTTTTTTTTTTTTTTTTTTTTTTTATAAATACATATTTGATTATTTAGTTAAATATATATATAATAATTAATTTCGTATTATATATTATTTTCTTTAATATTATATATATATATTAATTACCATCTTTTGGAGTAGCACCTTCTGGAACATGCATATGAATAGAAGCATATTGGAAGAAAGTATTCTTAGGATCATGCTTTAATAAGAATGATTTTGCAAACGTATAAGCAATAATTGAACTTTCCTTCATGACACTACCAAGTTGACCAGTTTGATTAAATTGTGGAACAGAATAAATCTTTTTATTATCAGAATTGTAGTAGGATAATGGTCTGTCAAGAGTAGATTCAATATAAAGGGAAGATCCACCCATGGAAGTCCAAGCTAAACCCATAACTACACCTGGTTGAGTTTTATCATATAATCTTTCACTAGTAAAGATTGGTGGACCAACATAATTCTTCAAATTTTCAGCGGTAATATCTAATTTCATATTCTTAGCTTCTTCTATTTCTTCTTTAGTTATAGCTAATTCTTCAGCCTTTACTAATTTTAAGGCTGCTTTACGATAAATTTTATCAATGAGTTTCTTTAAACCACGTACACCACTTTCACGAGCATAAGAATGAATTAAAAGTTCAATGGCATCTTTATGTAACTTAACATTCTTCTTTTCTAAGCCATTGATAGCTAAAGCTTGTGGTGATAAATATTGTAAACCAATATTAGTCTTTTCTTCTGCAACATAACCTGATAAACTAATAACTTCCATTCTATCTAATAATGGTCCTGGAATAGTATCTAAAACATTAGCAGTACATACGAATAACACTCTAGATAAATCTACTGGAACATCCATATAATGATCAAGGAATGCATTATTTTGTTCTGGATCTAAAAGTTCAAGTAAAGCTGAGGATAAATCACCATGGGTTCCCTTACCTAATTTATCAATTTCATCAATTAAAATTAATGGATTTTCGGTTTGGACTTTCTTTAATGCTTGAATAATTTTACCAGGCATGGCACCAACATATGTTCTTCTATGACCTTTAATTTCAGCAACATCTGAAAGACCACCAACACTAAATCTAAAGAAATCTCTATTTAGAGCACGAGCAATAGATTTACCAACAGAAGTTTTACCAACACCTGGTGGACCAACTAAACAAATAATTTTTCCTTCAACAGAATTCTTTAATTTACCAACAGCAATAAATTCTAAAATTCTATCTTTAACTTCCTTCAAACCATAATGATCTTCATTTAATACTTGTTCAGCATGCTTCAAATCAAAGTTTTCTTCACTTCTTATTCCCCATGGAATTTGAGTAATCCAATCAAGGTAATTATTAGTGACATTAAATTCTGGTGAAAGACTATCAATACTCTCTAGCTTATTTAATTCCTTAATTATTTATTATTAAATATATATATATACATTAATATTACATATTAAATATATTATATATTATTTATTATATATTATTTATTATATATTATTTATTATATATTATTTATTATATATTATTTATTATATATTATTTATTATATATTATTTATTATATATTATTTATTATTATTATTATTAATACATACTTCATTAAATACTTTTTGAACTTCTTCTGGCATCTTTAATTTTGCAACTCTGGTTTTAAATTTTTCAATTAACTTTTCTTTACCATCAGTATCTATACCAAGTTCCTTTTTAATACCCCTTAATTGTTCCATTAAGAAGTATTCTTGTTGCTTACGTGTAATTTTCTTATCAACTTCCTTTGAAATTTCTTGTTGAAGTTTAACATTAGCTAATTCCTTTTTAATAACAAGTAAAGCTTTTTGAAGTCTTTCTTCAATATCAAGACATTCTAAAACACCTTGTAATTCAGATGGTTCACCCGTTGAAACAGCAGCAGCGAAATCTGCTAATTGAGGAGCTTCAGCAAAAAATGTACCTCCATTTTGAATGGAGAATGATATTATTTGTTCACGGAATAACTGATTAATCTGTGAAATTTCTTTTAATACAGATAATAACTCGGCATTAACAGCCTTAATTATTGAATCTTCTGGGTTATATTTTTCATCTTCTAAATTTACGACATCAACAACTGAGACTCCAAACTTAGCTAATGGTATATTGACTTCATCAAATTTATCTAAGTCTTTATATATATATATATATATATATATATAAATTTTATTGTATTTTCATAAAAAAAAAAAAAATATTATTAGAGTATATTGAATAAATTTAATAATTTACACAAAAAAAAATAAATAAATAAAAATATTTATATATATATATATATGTATATGTAGTTAATAGAAATATAAAAATAATATATACATATAATTTATAATAATTACATTCTTTTGGTAATTCTTTTTCTTCCTTGTTCTCATTTTCTTCTTTATTATCATTTCTGTTCTCTGTTTCATTGGCATTTTTCTTTGAACTTTCTTCCTTTTTAATAGTTTTATTATCTGCTGAATCTTCCATTTCTTCTTTTTTTAAAGGAGGGATTAAGTTCTTTATTTTTATTCTTCTATGTGGATAAAGTAAAATAGTTAATCCTTTATTATCTGGTCCCGAATGATAAACATTAGAAATTTGAGCAAATACACCAACATCATAAATTTGCGACATATCATTAACTACATCACCATCAAATGTTTCATCCTTGGTCATAAATACACTAATAAATGGTTGTTTTCTTGCCATTAAATCATTGATAGCATTAATTACTTTTGGATCCTTAACAAATAGTGTTTTATAAAATCCCGGGAATAATGGCCTTCTGGTCAATGGTAAAGCCATTACTTGTGGATATTCCTTTGGAACTTCAATTTTTTCTTGTGGACTATTATGCATTTTAGGATCTAGGTCGAGTAATTGTGCAAGTCTTTTAACCTCTGAAACAAAGCTAGTATCATTAAATTCGTTATTTTTGGCTTCATTATCTTTATTATCTTCTTTATCCTTATTTTCATCTTTCTTAATTTCATTTTTATTAGATTTTTCTATATTATCATTGGATTTACTGCTACTCTTATCTAATTTGTCTTTATTTGCATTTTCGGTATTATCATCAGAAATTGATTTTGAATTATCTTCTTCTTCCTCTTTATTTTCTTTATCTATATTATTACCTTTATCTTTATTGGTACTATTATCATTATCTCCATCTTTTTCTTTATTTTTTGTTGAATAACAATTCAATTGAAATAAATTGATAGTGGCACTAGTTGAAGAAATATAATTTGATAAAACATATTCATTTTTTAAGAATAATTTTTGAGAATTGTGACTATTTATTAAAGATGAATTAACATTTCCATTTATTAAATTACGAGATAATGTACTTTTTGTTGAGTATAAACTTTTATTTATATTATAATTCTGAATATATTTATTGGTAAGGGTACTACTTATCTTCGAGGAAATAATTTTATTTCCTATTGAATTTTGATTCAAAGTGGAAAAAGAATTTAAATTAGAATTGTTTTTTAATAAATATTCCATTTTCTTTTTCTTTCTTTATATATATATATATATAAATTTATATGTTGGTAAATTAAATGAATTATATATATATTAAAAAAATCCTGATCTTTTTTCTTTTTTAGAAAACTTTTTAAATATGATATATATTATAAGAAATTACATAAAAGGTTAAATATTTTAAAATACTTCAATTAAAGAATATAAATATATATATTAATGGAGCATTCACATTTCAAAATTTAAACTTTAATTTAATAGTAATATTATTTACTAAGAAAACAATTTTATTAAAAATTGTTTTTTACTAATTTTTTTATTAATTTTAAATATTTAATTAAAATGGCATAATTACTTACAGAAAGAATTATATTTTAGAAAAATATATTTAATTGATATATATTATTTCTGATGAATTTTTTAATTAATTTATAATTACTTTTCTTTTATAAATGTTTTTAAATACTTTTTAATATTTAGATTTATATTAAAATAAAATAAACAAAAATAAAAATAGGATAAATTAAAATAAAAAAACAAAAAAAGAAAAAAAAGAAAAATGAGTATATTCAAAATAAATTTTAATTAAAAAAAAAAAAAAAAAAGAAAAAAAGTCGAGAAAATTAATAAATCTAGTAAATTTACAACTACATAAAAAAAATTTTTTTTTATTAAAAAATATTATTAATATTAAATGTATTATTTTTTTTCTATCAAATTAAATTTAAACGTAATATATATAAACTTTAAAGATTAATTCTATTATTATAATTACATTATTATAAAAGGTTATTATAATTGTAAATAATATTTGTTTTTTCTTTTTTTTTCTTAAAAATAATAAATAAATAAAAAAATAATAAATAAAAATAAAAATTAAAAATAAAATAAAAATAATAAAAAAGATAAGAAGAAATTAAAATAAAATTTAAAAATAAAAATAAGTATAATTTTATAAAAATAAAATTCTTATCTTTTTATTATTTAAATCAAAGTCTTCAAAAATAAAATATATTATTAACAAAAGATAGCTTAATAATAATTGTTATTAATAATATTATTTTGAATATTTCAAATTAATTAATTATTTTTATATTTATTATGGGTGCTAAGCAAAGTAAAGATAATATTGAAAATGAATTCATTTTTGAAAATCCATTATTGGTAAATATGCTTTTAAAAATAATTTTATATTTTGAAATGAACATTTAAATTCAATACTTTTAATTTATAATCACTTTGCTTAGTAAATTTAAAATTTTATAATTTGAATTAAACACTAATATTTTAAATTTATTAAGCAAACTACAACTTTCGAATTACCCCCAAAAGAAATAGAAAATAATAATGAAATACCCAAGAAATCCAATAAAACAACAAATGTTGAAAAAAATGTTAATTCTTTACCAACCACCGATACGAAAGAAGTAAATAGTATCTATGATTCAGATAATAATATAAAAAATGAAAATAAATCAGAATTTAAGCTCGAAAATAACGAAACTAATGAAGTAAATAATTTATATGATTCAGACAATAATATAAAAAATGAGGAAAAATCAGAATTTAAGCTCGAGACTAACGAAACTAATGAAATAAATAATCTCTATGATTCAGATAATAATATAACAAATGAAGAAAAATCTGAGTTTAAACTTGAAACTAACAATATTGATACTGATAATATTAATAACAAAGAAGATAAAAATGTTAAAGACGTTAAAGACAATAAAAAAGATAAAAAAATATATACTGAGGAACCACTTCCAAAAGCTGATGATTCTTATAAACCCTTAGATTTAATAAAACCAGATGAAATACTTTCACCTGAAACTGTTGAAAATCTAATTGAAGAGCATGTAAAGGAAGAACTTTATCTTATTCAAAACGAATATAAGATTAAAAATTTTAAGAGAGACAAATTATTAGAAAGAACAATTAATATTATGAAATATGGAAATTCAAAGTAAATTTCATTTAATTCATTATATTATTCATAAATATTTAGAAATTTGCCTAAATTCAAAAAATTAATTAATCATTTTATAATTTATTATTTAATAATTTTATAAATATAATTAAAGCTTTAACTATAAAGATATAAATGATAAATATCGTAAAAGTCAAAAAAAAGTTCTTGAATGTATGAGGTAAAAATAATAAATATTTTTATATAATTATATTGATTTTTATTTATATATTATAATCTAATATAATTTTTAATAATTCATGTTTACTCTCTATTTATGTATAATAGTAACAATTCAGAATGTACACTTAGTGAAAGAGATATAGCCTGTTATCAAGAATTTGAAGAATTCAAAGTTAACATTAGAAATATATATAAGGTATAATAATTTATTTTAAAAAAATTTTTTTATTAAATTTTAATAATGATTCATTATTAACAATAATACTATCTCAAAAAATCTATACAATTAATAACAGAAATATTATAATGCCTAGAGAATAATTTTTTTTTTTTTATTCCTTCCTTTTTTTCCTCCTCAAAATATTATTATTATATATATATATATATTTATTTAACATTTATCTATTAATGTTAAAACAAGATCTTCTATATAAAATCTTATTGATGAACTTCATCAATATCCAATATATGCTTATTTTTAGCATAGTTATGGTTGAAGGATTTACAGAAATAATTGAAAATTACAATATTAATTATTCTTTCTAATTTTATACCCTTCACATTCCCTCCCAAATAAATTATTTTTCTTTTTTTTATATATATATCTTTAAAAATCAATGAAAATAATAAAATAAATTTAATATTAATATATATATATATATAAACTGGATAATTATAAATATGTGTCAAAAATGAAAAAAAATTTTTTTATTATGATTTTTACCATATTTATCATAAATAACATAATAAATAAAGAAATTATTACACAATATAATATTCAAAAATTTAAATTAAAACAAATATATATAAATATATATAAATGAAATAAGAATATATTAAAATTTATTAATTTTTTTTATACAAAATTTATATTATTATTTACTATAAATGAACTTTTACTTCTTATTTATTTATTGATTTATTTATTTATTTATTTATTTATTTATTTATTTATTATTTCATATAACTTGTTTTAAATTTTCATTATTATAATTATTAATATTTTATATATATTTATACGTCTATTTATTTTTTAATATTATTTTACTTTTTTTTTTTTTTTTTATTTTTTATTTTTATTCTATTTTCTTTTTTGTTTTTAGTTTTTTGTTTTTTATTTTTTGTTTTTGTTTTGTTTTACTTTATTTGAATAATTGATATTTTTTAAAATAAAAATTTTTATTTAAGATTTTATATTTTAGTTCATTATTTATATATTTAGAATAAAAGTAAAGATATATTACATTTTTATGTCAATACATAAAAACAAATAAATAATAATAATAATAACCAATTGAAAGTTTATTAGTAATATTTTTATCATTATTGTTTGTTGCTATTGTTATTATTATTTACTATTATTAGTATTTCTATTTAATAATTAAATTTAATTAAAATACAGATCCTAGTGCTTCAAACCAAGCTAATATTGTAATATCAGATTCTGCTACTCTCTGGAATTCTTCAAATGTTAAATAATCCTTACTTTTAGCATTTGCTAATGTAAATGTTTTATTAACTACTTCTTCTATAGTATCCTGAGACATAACTTCCATAATTGGTATATTGCTTGAACGGCGGTATGCTTCATGATGTTTTTTATTGATTTTAGTAATAAGATTAGCCTGTGTTTGTAAAGCACTTGATGTATCTGCTGATAGACTTATACTACTTCTTTTTGATGTATCACCTGATAAACTTATAATACTACTTCTTTTTTGCTTAAGTCTATTATATGGATTAGACGACGTTGGTGCTGAGGTTGAAGATGAAGGTATAGCACTGTTACTGCCACTATTCAATGAACTATTATTAGCATTTGACGGTATAACTAAGGTAACACTATTTTTCTTTTTATGAGTATTAAAAGTATGAGTATCATTCTTATTACTTTCCTCATTTATATCTCCAAAATTAAGTTTCTTCTTTATTTTATCAATATCTGCTGTGGCTGCAGATATTTGATCTTCAACGTCTTCATATATTATTTCATTTGCTAATTTTGTCTTTTCTTTAGCTTTTTCATAACTGATATTAAGATCACCAGTACTAACATTAATTTCACTATATTCATCTTCAATCGAACCACCATCTCCATAACTACCCTTTTCTTTCTTTTCTTTCTCATCAAAATTATTATTACTTGAAGGAATTGGTGCAGCAAATACTGATGATACAGGTTTACTTGCTTCATCATCAAAACTCTCCATAATACCTTCCTCCATAATTTTAACAACATCTCTTACTAAATTCATACTTAATTTAAAGTAAGCAGTAAGCATTTTATGAAGTTCAGAACGACTAATTTTACCATCTTCATCTAAATCATAACCAATAAATGTATCTTTTATATATATATATATAAATATATGAAATATAAAAAAAATTCAAAAAAAAAAAAAAAAAAAAAAAAAAATATATATATATATATTATATAGTTTTATTAAGTATATTTTCATATATTTTAATTTAGTTTTTATTATTTTTTTTTATTGTATATTTATTAAATTTCAATACATTTACTTACGTTTAATTCTTTCATCTAAACTTCCTTTACATAATATTGATAATCCACATACTAATTCTTCAAAATTAATAATTCCATCATGGTTTTGATCAAAAAATCTAAACAATCTTTCAATGATTAAATTTTTTTCCAAACTTAAAGGACCAAGACAAAGTTCAAATGTATTATGTGTGATACCTCCACCTTCACCTTCAAAGGTTGATAAAGAATTATATTGATCATAAAATGCTTCTAATTCAACAATATCAACTAAAATAATTTATAATATTATTATATAAAAATATATATATTTTAAATTATTAATTATAAAATATTTTAACAAAAATATTTTATAAAGCCTTAATATAATATATAATATATAAAATATAATAATAATAATAATAATAATAATAAATATATTCAATAATTACAATGAGTTTTTAAGTGTAATCTTTGAAGTTGTTTCTCGTCTAATGACTTTGATATAAAATCATTTCCTGGATAGAAGATTGGAAGAAGTGCAGAACGTGGATTCGCTAATGGTGGGATCGAAATTCTTATTTTCAAAAATACATGAGTAATATAATGTACACCTAAAGCTTCACAAGTTTCACATAAATCATAATCTACACAATTTGTACATTTATATCTAAAACCTTGAATTTGTTCACCACAATTATTACATATAATTGAACGATGAATATAGCCCTCTATTAAAATAGCATATTAATAAAATATAAATATGAATTATTAATACTATTATTATTTAATACAATTAATTTTTATAAATATTATTAAACAATATAATAACTAATTATATAATTATTTTTATATATTATTTATTCTAATAAATTATACTCTGAAAATAAAATTATATACATATTTTGATAAAATAACATAAATAAATAAATAAATATATATATAATATATTTTCAATTTATTATTTATTTGTATATGATACCTTTTCTTGCCTGATCTTCTGCTATTGAATAAAGTAATGTTAATAAACTTTGACTTTCTTCGGTATATCCATTTTCAATTTCATCCTCATCCTCATCTTCGTCATCTTCTTCTTCCGAGTCAGCAAAACTGTTTTCATAATATTCTGTATCATCACCTAGTTATTATTATCATCCAATTTAATATATAATTATTTTTAAAAATTATTTCATTAATATTAAATTTCAAATAAATTTCAAATTAATGCTAACATTGATTAAAAAAATAATAATATTATTAATAAAAATAAAATATAATAGAATAAAATAGAATAGAATAAAATAGAATAGTATAAAATAGAATAGAATAAAATAAAATAGAATAGAATAAAATAGAATAGAATAAAATAGAATAGAATAGAATAGAATAAAAATAAAATAAAATAAAATAAAATTTTAAATATTTGTTATTTTCCATTATTACTTTCTTCATTTATATCTTCATCCTTAAACCGCTTTTTTTCTTTAACTTTATTAAAAAATTTTATATGTTTATATTAATATTTGTTGAGATATTGTTATATAATAATTTTAATTGATATTAATAGTTTAAGTGTACCTTCTAATTTTTCTGCAATATTTGTATAGACATATGGAACTTCTTGCTGTAATACTTTGATTTTTGGAATTAAAAGATTATATGCAACTATTGTTGTTAAACCAACTAATATACCAGCAAAAAAAAATGGTATTGAATTATCTTTTTGTATTAAACTTAAAGGCATTGTTAATTATATTTTATGGATAATAAATCCATTATTCTATTGGTTATTTACAGAAAATATATCTATTATTTTTAACATTTTGAAAGTTAGTAAAAAAAAAAATAAAAAAAAAATAAGTATAGTTTTATGAATATATAAAAATGAAATTCTATTAAATTTATAAATTTACTCAAACAAAAAAAAATAATAAAAAAAAAACATTTGTTAAATAAATATAATAATTACATTATATAATATTTTTTATTTATTTATTTATTTATTTTTGAATATATATTTCTAATTTATTTTAATATTAAATTTTATAATTATGAATAGAATATGAAAATATATATTCTATATATGTTAAGATAAATTTTGAATTTTAGTTTTAAAATTATATAAATTTAAATAAAAAAAAATGT
This sequence comes from Neocallimastix lanati (nom. inval.), assembly GCA_016946835.1. NCBI lineage: Eukaryota > Fungi > Neocallimastigomycota > Neocallimastigomycetes > Neocallimastigales > Neocallimastigaceae > Neocallimastix > Neocallimastix lanati (nom. inval.). Next base: position 842,448 of record JACVTC010000028.1, read on the forward strand.
AGATTTTTTTATTCACTTTTGAATGGTTTTTTTTTTTTTTTTTTTTTATGAAA
>JACVTC010000028.1:847500-902500 GCA_016946835.1 Neocallimastix lanati (nom. inval.)
ATTATTATTATTATTATTATTATTATTATTATTATTATTATTATTATTATTATTATTATTATTATTATTATTATTATTATTATTATTATTATTATTATTATTATTATTATTATTATTATTATTATTATTATTATTATTATTATTATTATTATTATTATTATTATTATTATTATTATTATTATTATTATTATTATTATTATTATTATTATTATTATTATTATTATTATTATTATTATTATTATTATTATTATTATTATTATTATTATTATTGTTATTGTTATTGTTATTGTTATTATTATTATTTTATATATATAATATATATATATATATAATTAATAAATTTATATACCTTTAACCCAACGCTCAACGAGAAAATTTGATGTTAAATATCATAGTTTCACTCCTTGTTCTTTTTGTCGAAACTTAGCTTTTTCTTTCCTCTTGTTTCAACTATATTATGTCATTATTGGTAAAAGAAATGTCGAAAATTAACTAATGTAGAGCTGAAACAAAAAGTGAGAGAAAAAAAATTGGTGAAATTTAATAATTTTAATTATCAAGATTCTCTCTTGAATTGCTAATTTTTACTTTTTTTGGAAAATTCTGCAAACGAAAGCAAGCCAGAATCTTTTGATTTTCCATAAGATTGATTGCATATATTACCATCCTGCTGAAAGAGTAATCTCCAGAACCCTTTTTTTGTTTCTGCTGTTAAAAAGATAGGCTCAGCTGTAATTAATCTCATTAAGGAAAGAATTTTTCAGCATACAGAAATTTGATGACTTTCAACAGTAAAGGATTATCCCACTCTACTACACAAAAGTTTACTTACCAAACCAGGACAAATAAATTGCCTCTTTTGGGCCGTAAGAAATTAACGTTCATAGAGGAGGAGAAAGCTCTTTGCTAACACTATCTCTTACAAAATAAAATCATATAAAGGATCCATCCCATGATGAGGCATTACTATGTATGTTATATCTTTTAACTTTTCCGGACTACTTGAAATTTGTTGTATAAAATTTAATGTTATTCCAGAAGCATAGTTATATCTATATAATAGTCCTGTAGATTCCAATAGAATACCAAATCGAAATAACCCTCAATCTGTTGAGAGGAGAACGACATTGCTCCCAACTTATCAGTATTATTGGTCAAATCAATATCCGCATCAGTGTTCATCGCATTATTGGAGTATGAGGTAGCGAAAGGAAAACTCATTGAAAGTTCATTTTTTATTTTTTCTATCAATGCTACATATAGTCCAACTATGGAACTGTCCGTACATCCTTTTGCTTTTGTAGTAATTGTATTGATCATCTGGACACCATTCACAATATGGAGCACTCGCAGCTTGTGAAGAACCAATCTTCTTTAAATCTCAAAAGTCCTTTTAATAAAAAAATAAAAAATAAAAATAAAAATAAAAATTAATCATAATTTTAATAACAAAAAAAAAAAAAAAAAAAAAAAAAAAAAAAAAAAAAAAAATACTAATACTAATAATAATAATAATAATAATTTAAAAATATATATATATAATTATTTTATCTTAATACTAATTTTTAATGATATTTACCATTTCACCTGGAAGGTTACCAAAACCAGCTAAACAAACATGAAAGATTTAATTAAGTACAATCTATAATATATATATAAATATGATTATATCAAAATTATAACAATAATTTTATTATTAATAATATTCATAATAAATACCTATTAGTATCAATTTATTATTATTTAAAATATATATCAATATATTATATCATTAAATAATTTCCTAATTCAACCCTACAATTGTAATTACCACTAATAGCTAAGAAATATAATGCAGTTTCGCCGTAATAAGTAGTACCTGAAGTAGTACCTATATTTTTATATATGTAAAAACATCTAATTTTATCATTCGAATATATTAAAATTTTTTTATTAATATATATATAATATACTTTATTATACATAATATCAATTAATTTTTAAATATTATATATATTTTAATATCCATTAATCAACAATAATATAATATAATTTGAGCTCTTTATATTTATTTAAGTTTCTATTTAACACATTTGTGTTAATTTATATGATTTTATATAAAATTGAATATAGTAAAAAATTGAAGTAAAGGTGTGTTACTTTTTTTAAAATTGCTGATTTAAAAATAAATAAATTGAATTAAAATAAAAAATTAATTCTAATAACAATAATTACCTGCAAATTAAGGAATATTTCCTGACCTTTTTTTTTTTTCTTCTTCTTCTTCTTCTTCTTTTTTTTTTTTATTAAATTATCAATATACAATAAAATAAAACAAAATAAAAAAAAAAAAAAAAAAAAAAAAAAAAAAAAAAAAGAAATATTTATATATAAAATATATAAAAATACAATACATGTATACATATATATAATAATTTGTTTTATAAATAATCTGAAAAATAAAAATTATTAAAATATAAATTCATATTTCAAATTTTAAAAATTTTTTATATATATAAAAAAATTTACATTAATATTTAATAAAATATAAATTATTCAATTTTTTTTTTTTTTTTTTTGTTATTGTTATGCAAATAAATATTATATTATACCTTTCAAAGATCCTTTAATTTGTATATATCAAAATTTCAAATAAAAAAATTAATATATATTCTTTTTTATTAGAAAAAATATATAAATCAAAATGCTATATGTTTACCATATATATATATAGACAATATTTTTTTAAAAAAATTATGTAAGTAAACATATTTTTATGTAAAAATACATAAAATATATTATTATTTTACCTTTTAAAAATATTTTTAATTTTTAATATTAGTATTGATTTATTTTAAAATATCATATTCTGAAATTTAATAATAATATTTTTTAAAGAAAAGTCCTTTAAAAGAAAATTATTATTTATATTATAATTTTTTTAATTTTCTTTATCTTTTTTTTTTTTTTTGACTTCATTTTATAAATTTTATATAAAAAAAATTATATTTTATATTTTATATTATCTTTGGAAGTTAAATTGGAAAAGATACGTTTTTTTTATTAATAATATTTATAATAAAAATTAATTTAAAATAGAGAAGTACATTAACATATTTAACACTCAAAAGTTAAAAAGATAAAATAAAATTAAATGATACAAAAAAAAAAAAAAAAAAAAAAGATTATATATGTAAAAATTTTAAGAACAAATTGTTCAATTTTTTTTTTTTAAACTTATTCTCCAATTTTTCAATAAATTACAATATTCTTTCTATAATAGAATTATATTTTAAAAAAGGTTACACAAACGCTTAAAGTATAAAAACTTAATTTTTGGCATAACAAGAGAAAAAAAAAATGGAATGAATGAGAAGTTTGTAAAAATTAAAAAACTAGTTATACGATTGGCATCATTAATAATTTCTTGTTTATTCAATAGAAATTGTTTTTTTATTTAAATACTTCTTAATATTTTATTAATAAATATATTAAAAATAATTGATATTGTTTTTTTTTTTTTTATTTTTTTTTTAAATTTCAAATTTAATAATGAAATAGATTAAAATTTATATTAAATTTCCAAATATTAAAACTTTCAATTACATATTAAATTTTTTTTAAAAAAATATATATATATATAAATTTAAAATTTAAACTATTATATGATTGGCTAAAAATTATTTAATTTTAAAAAATATTGAATGGTTTTTAATTTTTTTTTTTTTTTTTTTATCAAAAAGCTAATATTTTTTTTTTTTTTTTCTTTGCGAAAATTTAAATATTTTTTAAATAACGAAATTAAGAATTATTTTAATATTATTAATAGAAGTAATTTAAAATGGGTTTAGCTGGTATATATTTAATAAAATTATTATTTTATTTATTATTATAATATTAAATTATGATTCATAACAAAATTCGAAAATATAATAATAATTTTTTTAAATAATGATTAACAGGTCCAAGAAATAAGCAAAGAATTTCTATTGATCCACAAAATAAAAAGTGGTCTCAAGGTATTTAAAGCATTTTTATAATTAAATATCTTTTTTATTAAGATTATTAAAAGAATATTTAATAATAATAAAATTTTATTTAATTTTTATTTATATTTGTATATTATTAATAATATAGATAAATCAAAATATGGGTATGTAAATTAAATAATTATAAGATTAAAAAAAAATAAAATAATGAAAGTTATATATACTTCTTAATAAATATAATTAATCAATAAATAAATATATTTTACTTTTTCATTTTACATAATCAAGAATGAAATTAATGAAAAAAATGGGTTGGGAAGAAGGAAAAGGTTTAGGTTCAGACATGAGTGGTCAAACTGAACATATCAAAGTTTTCCAAAAAACTAATAATTTAGGTACATAATTATTATATAAATATATATTGTTTAAATATAAAATAGATGAATAATATTCATACTTATTATAAAAATTAAAAAAAAAATAATAAAAATTAAAAAAAAAAATAACAATAATTAATAAAGGTATCGGGGCCACCAAAAAAACTATGGATAATTGGTTAGATAATACTAATGCTTTTTCAGAATTATTAAAAAAATTAAATGAAAGAGTTGAAAGTGGTAATGTATCTGACGATGATTCCAGTAAAGATGATAAAAAGCCAATAGCTTATGGACGTTTATAGTAAATATACATAAAACAAATAACTTAAAATATATATATTAAAATAAATAAATTTAAAAGAAAAAAAAAAAAAAAAAAACTTAAAAAAAAAATATTATTAATCTCTTCAAAATGATTTATCTTTTTTTTTATGAAAATATAACAGTCACAGAAAGAAGTTCCTTCGTAATAAGATAGTTAGCAATTATGATAAAGAAAATTTAGATATGATTTTAGGTGTTAGATCTAGTAGTAATACAGCAACACCAGTTACTTCTGAAGATGTATGTTAATATATGAATAATATATATATAATACAAATTCTTTTAATATGAATACATAATTAAAAAAAATCTAAATAAATTTTAATATTTATTAAATACATATTAAATGAAATTTCATTGTATAATTTAAATAAAAAAAAGGAAAGTGAAAAGAAAAAGAAGAAGAGTACTAATTCTGATTCTTTAAAAGTAAAAGTTCAAGAAATCAGTGCCAGTGATTATTTTGCCAACAAGAAGAAAGAAAGACAATTAAAAAGTAATTATATATATATATCTTTATTATAGAGAATTAGACTAGTAATAAATTTTTATATAAGAAAAATTGATTAAATGAATTATTAATATATATTAAAAATATTTTTTTTTTATACTTTATTTTAATTTATGTTATTATAATGGAAAGGTTTAACTAATTCCCCGGCCGAATCCGAATCTGAAAAATCATCATCATCTTCCAGTGATGAAAGTAAAGAAAAGAAAGATAAAAAGAAAGATAAGAAGAAGGAAAAGAAAGAAAAAAAGAAGGATAAAAAGGATAAAAAGGAAAAAAAGGAAAAGAAAGAAAAGAAAGAGAAGAAAGAGAAGAAGGATAAAAAGAGAAAGAGTGAAAGTGAAGATGGTGAATCAAAAAAGAAGCATAAGAGTTCTAAGAATTAAATTAATTAAATTATATTTAATTTTTAATATTTTATTTTGAATGTAATTGATATCTATGAATACAACTAAAATTTTTATCATTTTTATACGTATTGGGGAAAAAAAAAAAAGAAAAATATAAAATATCCTTAAAATTTTATATTTTACATTAATTAGAATAATATTAAAATAATACTATAATAATTTGTTAGATTTTTAATATTTCTTTAAAAAAAAAAAAAAAAAAAAAAAAAAAATTATATTGATAGAGTTTTTTTAATATTTATATCTTTATTTAATTTCTTTTTATTTAATTTTTTTATATATATATTTTCATTTATTTCTTTTTTATAAATTCATAATATATATACCAAAACTTTTATAAATTAACAAAATATTGAAATGCATATATATAATAAAAAAAAAAAAAATAAAAATAAAATAAAATAAAATAAAAAATAAAAAAGTTTAAATAAAATAGATTGTGAAGTGTATATTTAAAATATTTATTTTTTTTTTTTTTTTTTTTTTTTTTTTTATTTCAGCTTTATTATATAGATAATTACATTTTTATGTATTACATTTTTAAAATACATTCTATAAATTAAAAATAAAAACAAAATATATATAAAAGAATAAGTAAAATAAAAAAGACAATAAAAACTCAAAATGTTAATTAATCATAGAAAAATTTAATGTAATAAAGAATAAAAAAAAAAATAAAAAAAAAGTTCAGAAGTTTTTTTTTTTCTTATTATTATTATTATTATTATTTCATTTATTTATTTCCGGTTTTACCGCCTCAGGAGCAGTGGGAATATTGAGGTAGTCACACACTTCCTTTTGATAAAGGTAGAATTATCACTACTGGACTGGACGACCTTACTGAGCGTTTCAGCAATGGCGCTCTAACATATATATTATCGCTAAGAATTTTAATAGTACTACTTCTCCTAGTATTTCTCCATTTCATAAACTCCCTTTGAAGTGAGGCCAGTATATCCTAACCCATAAAGTTTCGTACTAACTCCCTGGCAATTGCATAATTGTTAGAAAGATTACAATTTAGTAGAATATATCTATAATATAAAATATATGTGTGTAGTAACATATTTGTATATTTAATAATAATCTTTAGATATTAAATATATATCTTTTTGATAATAATTGATTTATTTTATTTTATTTCAACATGTATTATTATAATTATAATAATAATTCATATAAAATTTATATAGTATATATTAAAATATATAATTAATATATTATCTATTTCTTATAAATCAATTAAATTATTTATATTAGATATTAGAAATAGAAGACTCTCTTGTAAATTTTAGGAATTAGAATTATTATTTTAATTGTATTACGAATACTATAATTTTATTAATAAATTTTACTAAACTACTATTATTTAAACAAACCCACTGCTTATAAATTATTCATAAAAGTCCTGCATATCATCTACATGATATGGTCACATGAAATCATATACCCTAACCTCTCAATTAGTTCAGTATCTATTCTAATAATATAGATAAGGGGGACTTACTTACATGTGACCCTAACCACCATATTCCGTAAAAACCTCTTGTGAGGGAAACCTTGGAAAATGATCATAGGGCTAGTTCGAACTAGAAACCTTTGGACTAACAACCAGGATAGTACTTGGTTCAATTTAGAAGTTTAAAAAAAAATTTTTCGGTGTGATATATACAATAGGTAGAAAGAAAGAGCTTCTCACTTAAAAAGGTCTCTGTTCCTTCCATATTGAATTATAGCTAATGTAAAGCTGTAATTCCACCAATAAGGAATATGTAAATATATTTATTGATATAAATTTCTTATATTCTAAAATATTAGAATATGTTAATTATAAGGAAAGGAAAGAGTTCATATTTTATCACTGAATATATATAATATATATTTTGAATTATTTATAAATCATGAATATTGTTTTCATAATTTTTTTTTTTTTTTTTTTTAGACTTAGAGAAAACTTTATTTAATTTATAATGATAATAAAATTACATGATTTTAATGAAAAAAAAAATAAAATACATGAAATAAAATATTATATATTATAAAGATATAAAAGTGCGTTAGAAACAATAGCCTCTAACTTTTTCCATTCTTCGATGATAATACCACGTCCATTATTGCGAGTAATAATTTCAGTATTAGTGTTATCTAACAAATCTGTATCTGTTCTTTCACCGGGAGGTGAAAATCTATACCTTATCATTTCGACGTTGACGCTCTCGGCAACGGTAGATTCAACAGAATACCATTTCATCATCAATCTAAAAGATCAACAAATTAATGGTATTACGTTCGTTAGAAACTCCGCAATCTCTACAAAATATGGAACAGTCGACGAAGTTGAACTTTGTTTAAAAATATTGTCAACTAATTTTCTTTGTTCTCCATCATTAAGTTTAATTTTTTCATATATTGAACGAACGAAAAGAAGAGCACTCAATATAAAGTAATAAATATTATTATCATAATCTTTTTCTGAATCTAAAGAAACATCCATGAATTTTTGTTCAATTATCATAGCAAATTTCAAAAAGAGATCATCTAGAAAAGGTAAAGATTTATTTCTGTAATTTTCCAATTCTTTAAAGGCAAAGATCCAGTGGAGAAAAGCTAGGTACACTAACACCACAATATGGGCAACATATAGGGCAATCTTCTGAGACCATTTTTCTATGTCAAATATAAAGCCACACCTAATTGGTGAGATCCAAAAGAATCCCAGTTGATACATAGGATATTGAAATGTTAAGTTTTTGATTTCTGAAATAAATCCAAAATCATTCTCCTTGTAAATAATTGTTTTTTTTAGCCTTTGAGGGTTTGAAAACATCTCTTTCCCAATAAAACTTTTTTATTTCATTTGTTTTTTTATCATTTAATTTCTTATCCAAAGTCCTTGATTCTTTAGTCCATGAGTAATGTGACATAGTAGGAATATTGTTGGTGAGATGATTAATAATACATGATGAGTTTTTCCATTTTCTAAAGCAGCGTAATTGAGATATAGAATAGATAGCTGAAAGAGTAGGTATTCTCATTTCACAAGTAATATCATAGAGACTAACATAAGAATTTCGAGATTTAAATCGATAACTCCAATAAAGTCCTCTGTTAATAATTTTTTGAGTTTTAGAACATTTGCTCTTATTTTAACTAAAGAGAGGAGCATAATATAAAACAAGATTAAGAATAAAGGAAATTAAAACATATTTCTTCAATGGGAGAGGAATAGATTTATTGATATGAAATCGAAAGTACCAATTTAACTTGACATTTAAGTTACTGTTTAATTTGGATTGTATAGGTTTCAATGATAAAGATTCATCAAAAGGAATACCAAGATAAGTATAGTTGTCAGTTTTAGGTAATTTGATACTACCAATAAAGAAAGATGGATCTTCATAATTTATCGTTTTAACAAAGTTAATCGGTTTTACAACAAGAGTAGCACACTTATTAATTCCAAAAGTCATTTCATTTTTAATAGCCCATTCATTAACTTTATTCAAAATTTTCTTAAGAGCTTGTTTAGATGGAGCAACTAAAACAATATCATCCGCAAAAAGTCCACCACAATAATATTGAGAATCTAAATATACACCATACTTATCACGATTATCCAGTACATCATTAATGAACAAATTGAATAAAATAGGAGATAGAGGGCATCCATGTTTAACACCATAATTAATCGAAAACTCTTCTGAGAGATTACCATTAAAAAAAAGCACGAACTTTAGAGGATAGATAAAGGTTCTTTAAAAACAGATGACATTTACCTCTAATTCCTAAGTTATATAATTTGGTCAAAATATTAAAAATAGGTACTGAATCATAGACTTTTTTAAGATCGAGAAAAGCAAGATAAGTAAAATTTCCTTGAAATTTTCTTCTTTGACATATTTTTCTAATTGAAATATATAAACTTATGCATTCTTCTTTATTTCTAAATCCAAATTGATCAGGTCTGACAAATTTATGTTCAAAGGCAAATTTAGCAATTCTATTAGTAACAATCTTTGAAATAATTTTTAAGCCAACATTAATAAGAGAAATACCACGATAATTATTGCAATCTGTTGTTTTCATAATTAAAATGCAAGTATAATAAAATATAATAATAAAAAAAAAAAAGAATTAAAAAAAAATTTAATTTTATTTTTTTTTATAGCCTCAATTATTTCGAACTTTAATCTTTACATGAATACTTTTAATTTTAATAAAAAATAAAAAAACACAGAATTAATAAAATAAATAAATATTATTTGTCTAATATGAATAATAAATGAAATTTTTTTTTTTTTTTTTTTTTTTTTTTTTTTTTTTTTTTTTTTTTAGACAGGGAAGAGAATACACTTCCAAAACTTTATTAAATTTTATTTTAAAAAATACATGTAGGTGAAAAGTACATTAGAAATTAAAAATAAAAAATTAAAAAATAAAAAAATAAAAAAGCTCGAAAATACTATGTATTTCGGCAAGTTGTAGTATGCGGGAATTTTCCCCTTCCTAACAAATAAAAAAGAAATAAAACCTAGAAGTAACATCTTTAAAATAGATAGTGTGGTGTCCACTAAACTCTCCCCGGATTCATCATTTATTGAACTACTAGGGCAAGATTCGTCCTTCGTAGAAATAGATGACGATCCTGTATTATCATTATGCCTTATCAGTACGACGTCGACGCTCTTGGATAAGTTTGGTATTTTGCAATACCTATCAAATAATAGCTCAAACGAACTACTTATGATAGGTATTGCACTTGTTAAGAATTCCGCCAAGCCCACAATTTTTGGAACAGGTGACTCAGATGAACCTTTGAAAAGTAGTTCATTCAATTGTCTCTGTTCCCCACTATCGAAATGTAGTTCATTTAAAACTAAAGTCCCACCAAGAAGGAACAAGTATATATAATGATTGATATAATATTCAAAATTAGAAATAGAGTCATAGGAAGAAAGAGGATTAAACGCTCTAATCTTCCTAAGGAATAAAACATAGAGATCATCGATGAAATTTAAAGAATTCCATCTAAAAGATGCAAGAGCATCGCATTTAAAAATCCAATGTTCAAAAGATTGTTTATCTTCGCCACAACAGGGGCAAGACTTGGGACAATCTTCTGAAACTCTACCCATTCTAATAGCAATAGTAGTATTGTATTTATAACCACAGCGTAAACGTATAATCCACGAAAACCCTAAGTTGAATTGGGGATATTTTAAGCTAAGCATAATTATAGCTTTATTGTTTGAGAACTTATTACGATCGTAATTTTGACCTTTAATACCTTGAAATTTGGAAACTGATTTCCAGTAACGTTCTAAAATATCGTCATATTTTTCACATTTATATTTTTTGATTTTTTTATACAGAGTTCTTGATTCTTTAGTCCAGGAATAATGATGCATTTTGGGAATAGATTTAATAAGATCTTTTATAATACAGTTTGATTTACTCCATTTTGCAAAAGATTTAATCTGTAAGGCTGCGCAGACACCAGCAATAGGAGGAATGCTTAGATCTCGAGATAAAGCATAAGTACTCATAGTAGAATTATGTCTAATATAGTCATTGTCTTCTGAACTTGTTTTACCATTTTTAGAGAATGAGCCGATACACCAAAATAGACCAGTATTAATTAATGTTTGAATTCTGGCCGTTCTAGATTTGTTTGAACCAAGTAAAGGAGAATAATAAATTACTTTACTAATAACAAAGGATTGAAGAACTTTTTTCTTGTATGCAATAGGGATAAGTTTATTTGAGAAGAAATGTGTAAATGAAAGAAGGGATTTTCTAACTTTAAAATGCATGTGAGATATAATGTGTTCTAGTAAGAGATCATCAGAAAAAGGAATACCAAGATAAATATAACTAGAAACTTTAGGAATAGCATTCATTCCTAAATAGAAGGTTGGGTCACTATAGTTTGGAGGAGATTGGAAGTTCATTGGTTTTATAACCATAGTTGCACATTTTTCAATACCAAAAGTCATTTCATTTAAATTGGCCCATCTATAATAAATGAAATTTTTTTTTTTTTTTTTTTTTTTTTTTTTTTTTAGACAGGGAAGAGAATACACTTCCAAAACTTTATTAATTTTATTAAAAAAAATACATGTAGGTGAAAAGTACATTTGAAATTAAAAATAAAAAATTAAAAAATAAAAAAATAAAAAGCTCGAAATTACTATGTATTTCGGCAAGTTGTACTATGCGGGAATTTTTCCCTTCCTATCAAATAAAAAAGAAATAAAACCTAGAAGTAACATCTTTAAAATAGATAGTGTGGTGTCCACTAAACTCTCCCCGGACTCATCATTTATTGAACTACTAGGGAGAGATTCATCCTTCGTAGCAATAGATGACGATCCTGTATTATCATTATGCCTTATCAGTACGACGTCGACGCTCTTGGATAAGTTTGGTATTTTGCAATACCTATCAAATAATAGCTCAAACGAACTACTAATGATAGGTATTGCACTTGTTAAGAATTCCGCCAAGCCCACAATTTTTGGAACAGGTGACTCAGATGAACCTTTGAAAAGTAGTTCATTTAATTGTCTCTGTTCCCCACTATCGAAATGTAGCTCATTTAATAATAAATGAAATAGTGTCGTGAAATAAAAAGTAGTAATCAATTTTTTTTTTTTTTTTTTTTTTTTTTTTTTTTTTTTTAGACAGGGAAGAGAATACACTTCCAAAAACTTTATTAAATTTTATTTTAAAAAATACATGTAGGTGAAAAGTACATTAGAAATTAAAAATAAAAAATTAAAAAATAAAAAATAAAAAATAAAAAAGCTCGAAAATACTATGTATTTCGGCAAGTTGTACTATGCGGGAATTTTACCCTTCCTATCAAATAAAAAAGAAATAAAATTTAGAAGTAACATCCTTAAAATAGATAGTGTGGTGTCCACTAAACTCTCCCCGGATTCATCATTTATTGAGCTACTAGGGCGAGAATCACCCTTCGTAGTAATAGATGATAATCCTGTATTTTCATTATGCCTTATCAGTACGACGTCGACGCTCTTGGTTAAGTTTGATATTTTGCAATACCTATCAAATAATAGCTCAAACGAACTACTTATGATAGGTATTGCATTTGTTAAGAATTCCGCCAAGCCCACAATTTTTGGAACAGGTGACTCAGATGAACCTTTGAAAAGTAGTTCATTTAAATGTCTCTGTTCCCCACTATCGAAATGTAGTTCATTTAAAACTAAAGTCCCACCAAGAAGGAACAAGTATATATAATGATTGATATAATCTCCAAAATCAGAAATAGAGTCATAGGAAGAAAGAGGATTAAACGCTCTAATCTTCCTAAGGAATAAAACATAGAGATCATCGATGAAATTTAAAGAATTCCATCTAAAAGATGCAAGAGCATCGCATTTAAAAATCCAATGTTCAAAAGATTGATTACCTTCACCACAACATGGGCAGGACTTTGGACAATCTTCTGAAACTCTACCCATTCTAATAGCAATAGTAGTATTGTATTTATAACCACAGCGTAAACGTATAATCCACGAAAATCCTAAGTTGAATTGGGGATATTTTAAGCTAAGCATTATTATAGCTTTATTGTTTGAGAACTTGTTACTATCGTAGTTTTGACCTTTAATACCTTGAAATCTGGAAACTGATTTCCAGTAACGTTCTATAATATCGTCATATTTTACACATTTATATTTTTTGATTTTTTTATATAGTGTTCTAGATTCTTTAGTCCAGGAATAATAAGGCATTTTGGGAATAGATTTAATAAGATCCTTTATGATACAGTTTGATTTACTCCATTTTGCAAATGATTTAATCTGTAAGGCTGCGCAGATACCAGCAATAGGAGGGATGCTTAGATCTCGAGATAAAGCATAAGTACTCATTGTTGAATTATGTCTAATATAGTCATTGTTTTCTGTATTTGTTTTACCATTTTTAGAGAAGGAACCGATACACCAAAATAGACCAGTATTAATTAATGTTTGAATTCTAGCCGTTCTAGATTTGTTTGAACCAAGTAAAGGAGAATAATAAATTACTTTACTAATAACAAAGGATTGAAGAACTTTTTTCTTGTATACAATAGGAATAAGTTTATTTGAAAAGAAACGTGTAAATGAAAGAAGGGATTTTCTAACTTTAAAATGCATGTGAGATATAATGTGTTCTAGTAGGAGATCATCTAGTAGTAATCAAAAATAAGAGTATAATTAAATTCAGAAAAAAGTTCATATGCAACGAACTTAGTTCTATAATATTCATATCTGTGATAACAGTGTCTATATTACTATTAGATATTGGACAATATTTAGAAGTAATATAAAATATTTCATAAAGAAAAAAAATTTAAAAATTTAAAAAAATTAAAAAATAAAAATATAATGAATTGCCAAGTGGTATATTTGAATTATATTTATATTAAATTATTTATATAACATAATGTTTTCTTATTAAAAAAAAAAACTAATAATAAAAATATATAATATAAATTAAAAAAAAAAAAAAAAAAAAATAATAATAATAATTAATGCATATTAATAAGGAAACTAATAATTATTTTAAACCCTTTAGTTATTAATATCATAAATTTTTTATTTATATATTATAAAAATATTTTTTAATTTATAATTTTTTTTTATATTTTATATTTTTTATTATTTATTTTTGTTTTTTGTTTTTAGTTTTTTGTGTTAAATTCTGATTTTTATTTTTTATTTTAATTTTTTATTATTTTTTATTTTTATTTTATTATTATTATTTTTTTTCTTTAATTTTTTATTTATTTGTTTGCTTTTGAAATAATTCTTTTCTATTTATTATAATTTCTTTTTTTAACTTTTTTTTTTTTTTTTTTTTTTTTTTATTTTTTTTTTTTTTATTTTATTTTATTTTATATTTTGATTTTTCAACTTGCTTAGTTTATTGTATTGTTTATTTCGTGTTTTTATAATTTATTTTTACTTTTATTATTATTATTATTACTTAAATGCTTAAAGTTGGTATAACGATTTTATTTAATAATAAATATCTACTATTATAATGATTTAATTTGCTTATAATTCATCCTTAACATTTTCTTTCTTTTCTTCTTCCTTCTTATCATCTTCCTTCTTTTCTTCTTCTTTCTTTTCTTCCTTAGTTTCTTCCTTCTTTTCTTCTTTGGTTTCTTCCTTGGTTTCTTCCTTCTTTTCTTCCTTCTTTTCTTCCTTCTTTTCTCCAGCTTCTTCGTCACTGGAACTACTGCTATCTTCTTCATCAGCATAAGCATCTGGGTGATTCTTTCTTTCTAATTTACGAATTTTATCGTTCATTTCATTAGCTTTCTTAGCAGCTGCCTTGTTCTTTTTTTCCATTTCTTCCTTTCTGATAGCAGCAATTCTTTCTTCATCAGCCTTTTCAGCTGCAATTTTATCCATAACTTCCTTAGCGAAAGTTTTTGCTTCTTCAACATCATCGGTAACAACAATATCATCGAAAATTGATCCAGATTTGACTTGCCATAAATCAAATCCAACAAATCCACTATCATAAACATAAATTTCCTTATCATCGAAGTAATCTGGATTTGGAATTTCTGGTTGAACCCATTTACCCTTGTAGTCTGGGTTCTTTATTTTCTTTGGAGTCCATTTACCCTTATATTTTGGATTTTCGGATTTTGGTGCTTCCCATTCACCATCCATATCATCATCCCAATCTTCTGGCTTTTCAGCTTCTGGATCATCAATGTATTGTGGTTCATTTTCATCCCAATCATCTGGCTTCTTATCATTTGGATCATCAATAAATTCATCATCAACCCAATCAGTTGGTTTAGTTTGTTCTGGATCTGGAATAGTCTTTGGTTCTAAGAAGTCCCAATCTTCAAAAGTACCAGAAGCTTTTTCAACATTATCAATAGAAACAGAATAAGTTTGATCTGGCTTAATTACTAATGTGTATAAGTGAGTGTAGACATCACTTTCAGTAGGAATTTCCTTTTTAATAAGATGGTTTTTACCCTTGTAAGATAAAATAAGGTGAGTCTTTTTATTAGCACCACAAATATCAGAACCGAACACTGTTTTTCATATTTATTTAATTATTTTTAATGATTCAAAATTAATATATATTTATTAAAAAAATTTTATTGTAAATTTAAATAATATAAATTAAAAAATATATATATAAATAAATACTTACTAATATTGTATGGCTATAGTAAATTTAACAAAAAAATATATTATATAGTATTAATAGAAAATATACTTTTTAAAATGAAAAAAAAATTTTTTCTTAATTTAATACTTACAGATTCACCGTTGAATTCTTTTGGATCAACGGTTGGTGGTAAAACCTTAATGTAACCACCTCCACAATCAATTTTCTTTTATGAATCGAATATTTTATATATTTTGATTTATTATTAAATTATTTGATAAATATTTATTGTCATTATTTACTATTAAAATTTATAAAATTATTTCTTACTTGTTCATGTCTAACAGAAAATTGAACAATTAAATCCTTTCCTTTGTTGTTAAATGGTTCATCAAATGGAGCAGAAATAGAATAGAAGTGAGCATCTTCAGAAGTTTGAAGGCCACGAGATTTGATTTCATCAGCTCTATATTCTTTACCGTTAGAAATCTGCAAAATTCAAATTTAATACAATATACTATTTAATTATTTACTTTTTTTTTTTTTTTTTTTTTTTTTAAAAATAAATATATATATATATATATATATAAAGATTATTTTATTTGGTTATTTACCTTGAATTTACCATAGTCATCCTTGTATGTACTTTGAACCCAACGTTTTTCCCATGAGTCATCATCAAAAGTTTCATGGAAATAAACTTTACCAAAGGCTGCAGCACAGAAAGAAAGAATTGCAAGAGTTGAACCGAAACGCATTTTAAATAATTTCTAATAATATATAATTTTAAATTTAAAAGTTTTTTTATTTAATAAATATACACATAACTATATATTTTATATCTTTGCATATATAATTAGTATTAGTCAATTTTATCTTGTATTTTTATTTTGACGAAATATTTATGTTAATATTTTTCTTATTTTTTAATCAAAGTTAAATCCTTCATTATTATTATTTTTAATATTATTATTTAAATAAAACTGAATCTTCTTTTTTTTTTATTTTTATTTTTTTTATTTTTATTTTTTTTAATTATAGAATAAGTATATTATTATTATATTTACTTGTACTTTTATCACACATTAAAAATGTTAAAATTATAATTTATCAAAAGATGTATTTTCAATTTTTATATTTATTTTGTTTAATTCTTTAAACATATATATATCCTCTAATTTTATTTATTTTTTCTTCTTTATTCTTCTTTAATCAATTATATATATAAGATTTCTTTCAAATTTCATAAATAACACGACTTTAAAAATTTTTTACATTCATCCATTATTATTTTTCCTGTTGTGATTAAATAACTCATTTACCTTTTATATTTCTAAAAATGTTTTAAAATCTATAAATTCTATAAAAATTTTTAAAAGAAAAAAATATTTTTATTTCAAGTAAAATAGGCCTTTTATATTATTATATTTTAATTATTAATCAACCTATAAAATTTATTTTTATTAATAATTTTTTACATATAATTGTAATTGATTATTAATATGTTAAATCAATATAAAATATATAAATCAATAATATAGTATTAATCAATTACAATTAACTTTTATATTATATAAAAATATTATGATTTTAAATTTCTAAATACTATTTAATTAAAAATCATTCCTTTTTAAGAATAAGAATTTAAAAATTTATATGAAAATTCTAATATAAAAAATTTATTATAAATAATATAATAAGATTATAAACAAATATATCAACATTAATATATAGAATATTTACGAAAGATTTCAAAAATACACAACATTATATATATAGATAATTTTGAACATGTAATAATTCTATTGCCTAAAAGTTAAATTGATCAAATAAAATAATTATATATTGTAATATACTTTAAATATATTCAATATAATAAAATATAATAAAATATAATAATATAGTTTATTTCACTTCAAAATAAAACTTTAATAATTATGAAGATAAAAAAGAATAATAATTTGCAATAATAATAACAAAAAGAATAAATAATAATAAAAAATAAATAATAAAGAATAAAGAAACAAGAAATAAAGAATGATAAATATGAAATAAAAAAATAAAAAATGATAAATAAGAAATAAAAAAAAATAAAAAATGATAAATAAGAAATAAGAAATAAGAAACTATGAATGTTAATAAATAGTTAAAATATTACATAATTATAAATGATAATAAATAATTTCAAAATGTTATAATTAAATAATAATTATAAAAATAATAATATAACGGGAAATTCTTTAATAAAATAAAACATAAAAAAGAAATAATAAAATAAAATTTGAAAAATGTATTTAATAAGTTTAAATTCTTTTTTTTTTTTTAAACTTATTTAAATTTAATTCAAAAATTTCTTTGAATGTAATTTAAATGTTAAAAATAAAAATAAATTTATAATATTTACATATAATGTATAACAAATTTCTTTAATTTAAATAATTGTGAAAAGTAAAAATGTTTCAATAAATTTTATTATTATATTAAAAATAATTTCATATAATAATAATAATAATAATAATTAGCTTAATCTATAATATTCCACAAGGAAAATAAATGTATGATTTATCTTACAATATTGATATAAAACAAATATGTGTAGTAAACATATTTGTATATTTAATAATAATTATTAAATATTAAATTTATATCTTTTTGATAATAATTATTTTATTTTATTTCAATATGTATTATTATAATAATTGTAATACTTTAATTCATATAAAATTTATATAGTTCTATATATTAGAATATATAACTAATATATTACCTATTTCTTATAAATAGATTAAATTATTTATATTAGAAATAGAGGACTCTTATGTAAAATTATAAGAATTAGAATTATTATTTTAATTGTCGAATATTATAATTTTATTAATAAATTTTACTGAACAACCATTATTAAAAAAAACCCACTACTTATAAATTATTACACATAAAAGTCCCACATATCAATATTAAAGTCACATGTTATTACATGCGTTTTCCATAACATAGAATAAATTAAAAATTAATTAAATAAATATTAAAAAATAATTAACATAGATTTATACAAGATAATAAGTCCTAATACATAAATAAATAAATACACAGAATATAAATAAATATTATATATAAATAAATTATGTAATTTAATTATGAGCATGGTCTAATAATATTTTTAGGTAAAAATGTTGTTTGTAAATTTTTGTATCTTTGGTCCAGTCAAGTCATCGGTTAATATGTCCGTTAGCATATTTTCAGTGTCAATATATTCTAATTTTACTTTCTTCTTTGCAATATTGTCCCTAACAAAATGATATCTTACATTTATTAGCTTTAATTTTGTATTTATTTCTCCATTCTCTATTATTCTCATAACTTTAAGTGTCTTTCCTCTATGTTATTTCCTTGACTTTTAGCTACTTTACATCCAATACATTTAGGAACTTATATTTGATGTAATCTTAGATATTTATTTATGTTTTCTTAGTAATAATGACCTAGTTTTCTATGCCAAATTTCTAAGCTTCATTTATCAGCTTTGTTTAAAGCCGTAATATTTTTATTATTTTTTTCTATGTCTTTATTAATCTTGTAAATATTTACTAAGAACTTATCATCATTTGAAGAATAATACGTGTCTTTATATACGCTATTTGGACACCATGGATAAAATTTACCACGTATGTAATCAATAGTGACTCTATCTCTTATTTTAGCCAGTTTTATACTACTAATAAAGACGTTTAGTTTCAGATTTGGAATAAAATAACCTGTCTTGTCGAATATGTATTCCATTAATGTAGCATTCAAAAGTAATATACCCTTCGAAGCTACACATCGTCCCATTTGAACATCTTAATTTGATTTTACAGTGTATATAATTATTTAACAAAGTAAAATCGTTAGTTATATGTTCTCCAGCACCGTTATCATAAAACCATTCACTATTCTTATCATCTTTTTCATAATAATTGATACTATTTACATAGAGTTTCTCTTTTTTCTTAGAAATTATTATTTCTTCTGGAATAATGAATCTGTCATTCACATATTCAATTAATCCAGAGAATTTAATGCTGGCATTAATGTTTATTTTTTCTTGTTTTTCTATCAGAGCCTTTCTTCTTCAAAAATATAATTGTTGTCATAATTATTGGCACTGTCTGTTTCAGGAATTTTACTCACTATATTTGAAGACTTCTTTGGATAATCCATTAACGTTGTCTTTACTTGAAGTTTTTCTTGACTCCGTTGATTATTATTCAGCATTATCTTCATATTATAACTTTACAAATGTAGCCATATAGTTTATTGTTTTTGTCTTTATTATTATTATATTGGCCACCATTTGGCTTTCCTCTGTTCTTGGAGTTAGAGTGGATCTTGAACAGGATGGTTCTTTCATCTTTTCTTCATCAGTTACTTTAAGTTCTTGTTCAAGAAAATCCATCTTATTCCTCTTAGTAGTCCCTTTTCTTTTGCTTCTTCTTCTTTTCCTATTAAAACAATAACGAGCACAGAAACCAGAACTAAAAACAATTTTTTTAGCTTCATGATAATTACTTGGATTGTGCTTATCAATCCAAGGTAATCCTAGAATCACGTCTACATCTGGGATTCGGAGTACATAAAACTGAATTATTTCTAAGTGGTTTTTGTAGCATAGAATACATTTTTCAGTTTCTTTCATGTTCAGTAAATCTTTTTATTATTCTCATTTTTGAAAAGTTATCCATAACACTATCATTAGTGTCTTTTCCCTTCATAATCAATCATAAGTTTTTTGTTTAATCTTGTTTTGAAAATTAAATTTGAGATATCCTGGTTGTTTGCATAGGAAACAAACGCCCTTCTTTCTTTCCTCAGAATAATCTCTCTTTTCTTCTTTATATATTTTCGGACAGTAAGCATATTTTATCTCTTCGGACCTCTTTTTATACGGTAAAAGTCCATGTCCATTGGGTCGTTATGCGCAGCAGTATTACTAAAAAATTCTACCTTATCATTTCTTTTGAGTAAGCTTTCTATAGTTAATACAGTAGTAGTTAACCAAGTAAGAGATCTAGAATTTGGATCAACTAGAGCAAGCTTTTCTCTTAATGGTTGTCTTAATCCTTTAATAAACATATATAAATTTTTGCACTTTCATTAAAGTCAGAATATTGAGCGATCCTTTGAAATTTTGCAATATATTCAAATACGTGCCCACTCTTCTTCTGATATATATTATACAGCTTACTATTTGCAACTCTAGACTCACTGGTATAATCACTGAAATTTGATTTTAACTCATTCACGAAATCATCGTACGAGTTAAGTAACGGACTATTATTTCTATGTAAGCAAGAGACTCATTTCAAGTAAGTAAGACATAAGAAATCGTATTTTGCTTTCTTCATCTTGAAATTAGTTTGGCTTTGATTCCATGGCTAATTCAACCCTAGTCAGGAAGCCTTCAAGATCTACAATCATTGATGTAATATCTGAAAGACTACCTGTCAACAATAATCTCTTTTTTATTTCTATTAATACCATATGTGTAAGCAAGTACTGCAAGTTTAATTCCTTGTATTTCCAAAATCTTCACTTTTCTCGATTCTATATCTTCTTTATCTAAATATGAACCCACAAAATTAATTTCTATTTCATTTAAAATTTTATGGTTCTTTTAACACCTTCAATACCTCTGTTCATGAGATGATTATTTGCTGTAGTTACTAAATCATATCCTGCATTTTTTATTGCATCTGCCCATTCATCAGGATAATTTACATAAAAATATTTCCTATCGTCATAATTACCCGAAGAGTAACCAACTTCACCTCCTGCAAGAGGTCCTTCAAAAACTCCTATGGCTAAATCAGTTGGAGATATATACTTTTTTGTATATTCAAAATTTTCTGTAAAATTATATCCATAACCGTTATAAGCATTACGTATTTGATCTTCTAATAAAATTAAATCACCACTAAATATTAATTTAAATGAATCATCAAATTGTTTTTTCAAGTCAGAACTAATTACTCTGTAGATTGGATCAACTTTATTGGCAAATACCGTAACAACAAAATTCAAAAAACAAAAACTTTTAATAATTTTTAGTAATGTATTTGTTGAAAATAAATACTTTTCTCTAATATTTATGGACATGGATACAAATAATAATAAAAAGTAAAGCACAGAAGAATTTGTTGGAAGTTTAATTAAATTAATGTTTGATGATTTTATTTTCAATAAATTACTTTTTAAATTATTTAATAAAACACTTAAAATAAATTCTACAAAAAAATATGAAAACTAGTTTATTTTCAAATAATTACTTCATTTTATTACTGAATAAATTACACCTCATAAAAGAAGGATAAAACAAATTTTCTTTATTAGTTTAGTATTTAAAAATAAATTTGAAATAACGTAGTTAAAAATAGTGATATTCTTTATTTTTATAGTCGAAAAATTGTTAATTACAAATATTAATATAATCATAAATAATATTTCAATTAAAGTTTTTTTTTTTTTTTTTGTATTGTTAAATAATTATTATTAAATAATTATTATTATTAAATAATTATTAAAATTTACATAAAAAGTTTCATTTCGCAAAAATTTTTTTAAAGTTAATAAATAAATAAATCAATAATAAAACAAATAAATAATATATATAATTTAAATAAATAACTAAATAAAAAATAAATAAATAAAACTATAATAAATAAATAAATTTAAAATTAAATTTTTTAAAAAAAAGAAAAATATTTATATACATATATATAATAAATATACATTATATAATAATAAATATTCATTAGAATTAAAGCTTTAAAAAAATAAAATATTTTATCATACATTTTAAATGATCTATAATATATAATTAATAATAGTTTTATATATATATAAATAAGTATTAATAATTTAAAAGATGTAAAGGATAATAATTTAAAATATAACTATTAAAATTAAAAAATTAAAAAATAATTATTATAAAGATTAAAAAATAATATATAAATAATTAATTGATCATTTTACACCTTTTAAGTCCTTGCGCAGTATTTTAAAAAAATCTTAAATTACTAACAAATTTTTTTTATAAAGGAAATATTTATAAATAATTCAGCAAAAAAAAAAAAAAAAAAAAAAAAAAAAAAGGATGAGGACATCATAAAAAAGGGAGTTAAAAGTAGCACAAAGTTGGGATAATTTTAAGTGGTATTTATTTTTTTTATTTTATATTTTATATTTTTTATTTTATATTTTTTATTTTATATTTTATATTTTTATTTTTTATTTTATATTTTTTTTTATTTTTTTATTTTTTTATTTTTTTATTTTTTTATTTTTTTTTTATTTTTTATTTTTTATTTTATATTTTATATTTTATATTTTATATTTTATATTTTATATTTTATATTTTATATTCTATATTTTATATTTTATATTTTATATTTTATATTTTATATTTTATATTTTATATTTTATATTTTATATTTTATATTTTATATTTTATATTTTATATTTTTTATTTTATATTTTATATTTTATATTTTATATTTTATATTTAATATTTTATATTTTATATTTATATTTTATATTTATATTTTATATTTTATATTTTATATTTTATATTTTATATTTTATATTTTTTATTTTATATTTTATAATTTTTTTTTTTTATTATTTTATTATTTATTTATTTATTTATTTTATTATTTATTTATCTATTTATTAAATTTTTGCGAAATGAAACTTTTGCGCTTTTGCAAAATGACACAAAAATTTTTGCGAAATGACACACATTCTGTTGCTACACCTATTTGCTTTATATCAAAGATGGTATAAAATAAAGTGATATAAAATAGATTTAATATCATATACTCAATAAAATATGTAAAATTAATGGAAACATAAAATTTATAATATAAATTTTATGTCATGTATGTAAATAATTATAAATTAAGTTTTATTTTATTTCATTTTAATTATTTTATTTTATTATATTTTTATTATATTTTTATGAATGTGAGGCATTTCGAAAAGTTTCATTTCGGAAAAGTTTCATTTTGCAATTTTTTTAAAAGATTAATAAATAAATAAATTAATTAATAATAAACCAAATAAATAATATGTATATTTTAAATAAATAACTAAATAAATAACTAAATAAAATATAAATAAATAAACTATGATAAATAAATTTAAAAAAAAATTTAAAAAATATATATATATATAAATATATAATAATAAATATAAAAAAATCAATATTAATAATTTAAAGGATGTAAAGAATAATAATTTAAAATATGATTATTAAAATAAAAAAAAATATTATTTAAATTATTAATTGACCTTTAAAATTCTTTTACAAAATCTTTAAATATTAATAAATATTTTTAATAAAAGAAATAATAATAAATAATATAGTAAAAAAAAAAAAATTATTATTAAATAATTAATAAATAAAAGGAAAAAACTAAAGTTATTAAATCTATCATGATGAATCATACATATAATCTAGCGTCGAACCTCACCTCTAGATTACAAAATTTCTATTTAAAGAAATTCTTATTCTGGAATAAGGTTTGAACTGAATATCTGGAAGAAATTATGGTCTTCTCCTTCAAAGGCATTAGCCCTGCTATCCTGTATAATTTTATTTTCAGCGTTGACGCTCGTTATGAAATAAATTACATTCTTTTTTATAATTTTTTTCTTTATCTTTAACTGGAGAATATGTTTAATATTAAATTAAATGCCTAAATTTCAAGAAAATTATGATTTTTATTTATTTATTTCCGATGTGTACCGCCCTTATTTTCAGCTCCCTTTAAGGGCTTGAGAATATTAAAGGAGTCACAACACTTCTGTATGCTTTTGAATAGATAGATAAAGTCCCTGCTGGACGGCCTTATTAAGCGTTCAGCATTGAAGTTCTGACATGTATTTTATTGCTGAAAATTTTCTAGTATGTTTTTCCTCAGAGTGCTTCTTCAATTCCAAGCTTCCCTTTGAAGTGAGACCAGTTTAGCCTAACCTGATGAGATACGTACCAACTTGGCGAGATACAACTCTCCCTAGAAAGACTGTAATATAGTAGAATATATCTACATTCATACCCATACGTTGAGTTCTTAAGAAACACAATAAAAGGATGCAAAGCTATTCTCATTAAATAATCCTTCAATCCAGTATTATCCTATATTAACTAGTGTTTCTAGTATTTGTGTACTTTTCGTTCTTTCTTTGATCCAAGAAAAGGTTTATAGTATGAAATTTTCCCAATTACTATAGCAAAAAATAACATTCATTTATAAATAATAGGATATGAGGATTCTTAAGAAATCCTTTAATGTAATAAAGCATTTTTCTATCTTTGTTATTCATTCACTGTATGAGAGGTTTCAGTTCAAATCATTTGAAAATAATTACAACTAATTAGGAATGGAAATTTGCTTTAGATAACTCTTGTTTTGAAAGATAAAAGATAGGGTCATTATTATTAAGAAATTTGGAAACTTCCCCTCGTACTCATAAACTTGTGTATTTATCGATACTAAATTCAATTTTTATCCAATATATATATATTTACTTTTTTTTTTTTTACAGCCGCAATTATTACGAACTTTTATCTTTATTTATATATTCATTTTTTTTTTTTTTTTTTTTTTTTTTTTTTTTTTTTTTTAGACAGGGAAGAGAAAGAGAATACACTTCCATAAATTTATTAATTTTATTATAAAAAATACATGTAGGTAAAAAATACATTTGAAATTAAAAATAAAAAAAAAAAAATAAAAGTTAAAAAATAAAAAATAAGAAAGCTCAAAAATAATATGTATTTCGGCAAGTTGTACTATGCGTGAATTTTTCCCTTCCTAACAAATAAAAAAGAAATAAAACTTAGAAGTAACATCTTTAAAAAAGATAGTGTGGTGTCCACTAAACTCTCCCCGGATTCATCATTTTTGAACTATTAAGGCGAGATTCACCCTTCGTGGAAATAGATGATAATCCTATATTATTATTATACCTTATCAGTACGACGTCGACGCTCTTGGTTAAGTTTGGTATTTTGAAATACCTATCAAATAATAGCTCAAACCAACTACTTATGATAGGTATTTATTTCATAAATTTTTTTTTTTTTTTTTTTTTTTCTTTTAGTCTAGGAAGAGAATACACTTCCATTGCTTTATTAAATAGATTAAAATATTTTTATGTATTACATTTAATTTAAAAAAAAAAAAAAATTATATAATGTATTTTTTTTTTTATGACTTAGAGAATGACTTTATTTAATTTATAATAATAATAAAATTACATGAATTAAATGAAAAAATAACAAATAAAAAACATGAAATAAATAAAATATTATATATTATAAAAATATAAAAGTGCGTTAGAAGCAATAGTTTCTAACTTTTCCCATTCCTCGATAATAACACCACGTCCATTATTGCGAGTAATAATTTCAGTATTAGTGTTATCAATCGAATCTGTATCTGGAGGTTACATTATATAATTAAAAGATAAAAAAAAAAAATAAAATGTATGTAAAAGATTAAGTAAAATAAAAAATAATAAAAAGTTAAGAAATAACAAATTTTAATTAATCAAAGAAAATTTAATGTAATAAAGAATAAAAATAAGTTCAAGAGTTAAAAAAAAATTCAGTGTGATGTATACTACGAGTAGTAACATGATCACCAGTTAAATCTAAAATAATAAAACAAAGAAGTAACATCTTTAAATTTTTTTTTTTTTTTTTTTTTTTTTTTTTTTTTTTTTTTTATAGACAGGGAAGAGAATACACTTCCAAAACTTTATTAATTTTATTTTAAAAAATACATATAGGTGAAAAGTACATTTGAAATTAAAAATAAAAAATTTAAAAAATTATCTTTAAAATAGATAGTGTGAAATAAAAAAGAAATATTCAAAAATAAAGTGTATAAATAAATTCAGAAAAATACAATAAACCTCGCCTCCAAGATTATATCCAATATACATAATGATGAATAATAATAAATAAAAGAAATCAAATGATATTAAAAAAAATATGGTTAAATACAATAAATTTTTTTTTTTTCAAAAAAAAAAAAAAAAAAAAAAAAAAGCCGTTGTCAGTGGAATTATGAATTGAATTAATATTAATTTTTGAAAATAATAATAATAAACTTGAATGCATAATTTTTTTTTTTTTTTAAAGAGAAACTACACCACATAATTAATAAACTTTTATTAAATATATAATCCTAATTTTTTTTTTTTTTTTTTTTATTACATACATTTTATTTTTTTTTTTTTTTTTAAAAAATAAATAATTAAAAATTAAAATAAGTATTCATCTACGGTATAAAATCATTATAATAAAAGAAAAACAATTAAATAAAATTAATACATTTTCAATAAATATATTTCAACACTATATAAAAATTATTATTAAAAATTAAATTAAAAAGTGAATAAGATAATTCCAATAAATTGATATTGTATTGTAAAGTATAAATTAATCAAATTAATAAATAAAGGTGTTAGGGGACTAAATTATGTTATTTGTCTAAATAGAGGTATCTTTCTTAAGAAATAAACCACTATAAAAGTGGTAATAAATACAATTACAGTTTGAATTGGAAGGAAAAACAATGGTTCAAAAGTGGCTGCATGTAATCCCATTATGCTTAAAAATTTAGCTAAGCTAAAATGAGACAGATATATACCAAATGAACAATCTGATAATGTCAATACTATCTTTACAAACCATTTCTTTTTAAATAATGGGTTAAGCCATTTTGTGACTTCATATTTAAAAAAAATAAAACCTCCAACGGAGGTCATAACTACATTAAATGCGTAATAGTCATAAAATTTTCTTATTTCACTATCCCTTCCACGATTTTGTAGAATATGTAATACTGGAGTCATAATTAATCCCACAAAGCCAACAAGATAAGATAGGTATAAATACTTTTTTTTTCTAATAGTATGCCATGTAGATACATGACCTAAAAGATAATATACAGTAAAGCTACCTACTAATTCCATTCTTAAAGATGCGGTAAAGTTTGTAAACACTTCAACATTTTCAAACTTACAAATATCTCTTAACACATAGCGGAGAGTGGGAAATAGCTGACTCATAATAGAAGAAACAACCATAATATATATTGTTGCAGCTCGATCCTTAGCAATTGCTCTATAAATTGGGGTTAAAATGTATAAACCCATTACAAAATTTAAATACCACATATGCTCTTTTCCTTGAATAAAATCATTAATTGTCTTTTTTGGATTTACTTTAATGAATCTCAGGCTTATATCATTGTGCAAAAAACGTTTAAACACAATTGCATGGAATAACCCCCAAAAGATAAAACTTTTAAAAATTCTCCAGACATATTTAGTATAAATTTTTCGATAACTCAATTTTTTTTCAGGATTTAAAAAAAACATACCACTTATAATTACGAAATAGGGTACACAGGCTCTAGATAATCCACGATAGGTGGTCAACACATACCAATTTTTTGTATGAAATTTCTTTTTGACAAAAAACCAACTACAGTGAGTCCAAATGACCAAAAAGCATGCATATATTCTAAGACAATCTACCCATAACACTCTTCCTGGTTTCTGATTACTATCTTTTCTATTTTTTACTGTAACATTTTCTTGTATTGATATACATACTTCATTTGTTTCTGTAGTACTGGACAAATTTTTATTCTTTAACTCTTCATATGCTAAAACTGTATCTAATGATTCATCATTTTCTGAAATTTTGTTATTGTTTATGACTAATAATGGCTGTAACTCATTTTCTGGATCACTCATTTTTTACATATATTTCATATTTTTTACCTCTTTAAATATTAAACTTTTACCTGTAGAATATATAAATAAAATAATCTTTTTTAAATTTATATTCTAAAAATTTCATAAATTTAAGATAATAGAAAATTTAGTAATTATTTTATTATTTATATATAATTTTGAAATAAATTTAATTTTATAAATTTTCCTACAAAATATTAAATATAATGGAGATATTATAAAATTGTAAATTACATTACACTCTATACATCATATTATATTTATTAATTAATTATATAGTATATAATAAATATAATCATAATATATATAACATATAAATTATATTAAAATATGAATAATTAATTAATTATCTAATATTATATATATATACATATATTAAACTAAGTTAAAATTAACTTTTTTTGAAAATTCATTTTTTTTTTTTTTTATAATATATTAATTAATCAGATATAATATAACTATTTTATTTAATATAATATATTATATTATAGAATAGATTTAAAATTTATATTTATAAATTTAATAGAATCAAATTTTATAATTTATTATTTTATAGTATATACTGTTACTTGTATATTTGTGCTTCTACAGCTTATAACTTGAAAAGAGGCCAGTGTAACCTAACTCGATAAAATACGTACTAGAGGTATTGTTGCATTTCAGAACGTGGCTTTATATAAATTGTGGCGTACTTAAATAATCCGTTCTAAGAGTGGCTTAAATTATATTAAATAAATTAATATTAAAAAAACGATAAAATAATATTTAATAATATATAATTTTTAAGATATATATTTAATATTTTTTTGTATAAAAAAATAATATTTAATTTTATAAATATATTTTAATATTTTTTATTAAAATAATAATAGCATATTTAGTAATATTTAATTTTAAAGATATATTTGAAAATTTTTCACAAAAAAGTAATAATAAAAAAATAAATAAAAATAAAAATAAAAATAAAAATACTAATAATAATATTTAATTTGCATTTCAAAAATTATAAATAATAGTGATAATTTGGAAAAAGTTCGTAAAACCATCATAGAAATTCATCAACATTCAAAATATTTATTAGAACAAAGAATTAAAAAATGGTGAAACAATAATAAATCTTTCACCAAAGCAAACTAGTCCCAACATAGACGTAAATATAGAAAACTAATAAAATGTCAAATTGTAGAAAATATGGACATGTTATAGATAAATGTAACCAAAGAAACTTCAACCTAAACAGCAAAACAACAACCTATAAAAAAAAAAAAAACAAGGAAATATGACTCGAATACTGAATCTGAGAACAGAGCAAATTATATGGAAAGAAAGTATAGCAACAAAGATGAAAATAAATGCCTTCCGAGGCACTAAACTAAAATTGAACTACTATACTAGTAAAAATAAAAAAAAAAAAAATTTCCAAAGAAAATAATAACTTAATGTCATGGATTTAGATTCAAGTGAGTCATATTACATGACTCACAACATAAAATGTTGACACATTATAAGTAAACATTATGAAATAATATCATTCGCTGATGGTGGTACTGTAAGATCTGAATGTATAGGAACTTATGTTGGATATATCAACGAAAATATACTTATTTTAAAAGATGTATTATACATTCCTTCTTTTAAAAGGAATTTGACTTCAATATACCAATTATTCATCCAATTTTTTAAAAACTTATTTTTCAATCATAATGATATAAATAAAGTTGAAATATACGAGAAGATTGAAATTAAAATATGTACGACAAATGTAACTAACTATAATGTTTATAGAATATGTTCATTATTTAAAAGACCAATTCTCATTAAAGAAATAAGCGAATGTAACAGTATTCAAAATATGGAAAATGAAGGCGTATTAAAATTATGGCATAAGCATGTATTTCAATAAAACTAAAATAAAAATCACTTACCAAACATATTAATTAATGAAAAATGCAAAATCTGTTCGGGAATCAAAATTAAAAAATTTTCTATATTATTTAACTGAAACTGGGACAGAAAATATAATTGAATTAATTCATATAGATACTATTCAATACTCAGATGAAAATAAATATTTTTTCAGTATAATGGATGACTACTCAAGATATGGTTGGGTATTTTGTGTTAAATCAAAGGTAGATGTTTACCCAACGATTATAAAATAGTACAACGTAGTCAAAAATGTTTTCAATAAAACAATTAAATATATATAAACTGATAATGAAGGAGAATTTAATAATTATCAATTCAATCAATTTTGTGGAAATAGTGGAATTATAAAATTAAACAAGTTTAGAGTATAATCCACAAGAAAGTGGTAAAGAAGAATGTTTTTAAGAAATCCTCATTCATACTGTAAGAGCACTATTTAATGATGCTTGCTTAAATTATAAAATTTGGGAAGATGCAATTAAAATATTATCATGTATATTGGAATAACAAAATTCGAATAGAATAATGAATAAATAATAAAATTAGTTAGTATAAAAATAGTCTAGTTTATAATTTAATATATAGTTTGGTGATAAATAAATTTAAATGAAATTTTATATATTTTATTATTAATAAAAATCTTTTTAATAAAACATTTATTCTTAAATTAATTTGTTTTCTATTATTAAGTTATTATATTATTCATAATCTAGAAATTGTTACATTTAATAATATAATTCAATATTTTTATTATACACTTAATATTCTTATTATATTATATTTTATTATATTATATTTTTAATTTATTTATCAAACTAATTTATATTTTATTAATAATTAATTTTTTATTAATATCTTATATTTTATTAATATTTTTATTTATATTTAGATAAATAATTTTTATTTTAAAATAATTTTTATAATATTAATACTTTAAACTATGTTTATAATAAAATTAATAATTTATTTTTATATAAAATTATATAAAATAATTATATTAAAAATCCATTAAAATATTTAATAACTCTGTATTAATTTTTATATAAACAAATATTACTAATTATGTAGAAAAATAAAAGAATTAAAAATCGAAAAAAAAATAAATATATTATGTTAGGAAATTATTGAAATTTTTAGTAATGATTAGTTTTATAATTAGTATTATTAATTTTTAGTATTAGTTTAGAAGTAGGTAGTTGTAAGTTGAAGTAATTAGTTAAAATAATAAAATAAAGATCTTGTTATAAAATTTAGTGCAAAAAGTAATAAAAATTAATTTATATTCAATAAAAAAATAAAAAATAAAAAATAAAAATAAATAAAAAATAAATAATTAAATAACTATTTATTTTTTATTTTAGTATTAATTTACAATATTTACTAATTTAATTTTATTAAATAAATTTTCTTTTGCTCGTTTACACTACAAATATATTCATTTAAAATATAGTGCATCAGAGTAATTAAAACAATTATATTTTTCTTATATATGTATATATATATTTATTTTAAAAATAAAAATCTATAAAAAATAAATAATTAAATAATTATTTATTTTTTTATTTTAATATTAATTTACAAATATGACTAATATAATTTTTTAAATAAATTTCCTTTTAAAAATTTATTTTTACAAATATTGGAATTATTGGTTTACCTTTATTGCTATTTATATTAAATTTATACTATTATTTATTTTTATAGTTTGTTTTAATTATGCTTTCAATAAATATATACATTTAAAATATAGTACATCAGAGTATTTAAAACAATTTTTCTTATATATATATATATATATTTATTTATTTATGTTAGAATATGTGAAATATGAGTTTAAATGTATTAAATGTAGCGTATGTAATGTAATGTATAAGCCACAATGTATTAATATATAAGCATAATATGTAAATTTATTAAATTTACATATTTGTAACTCTTAATCATAAAATATATATTAATAAAGTTGACATAATTATAAAACCTAGATTAATGATTTCTAACAATTTATTTAGTAATATTATTATTATGAAAAATTACTTAATATTTCGATAATGTAAAATAATTGTAAATAATTACAGTTTTATATATAAATATAAAAATTTTAATTTCTATGTGTTTTATCTTTATTTTTTTTAATATTTCTTTATTGGTATCATAAAAAAATAATTTATATTATATTATATTATTTATTGTATTATTAGGCAAATATTCTTAATAAATAATAAATAATAAATAATAAATAATAAATAGTAAATAATAAATAATAAATAGTAAATAATAAATAATAAATAATAAATAATAAATAATAAATAATAAATAATAATAAATAATAAATAATAAATAATAAATAATAAATAATAAATAATAAATAATAAATAATAAATAATAAATAATAAATAATAAATAATAAATAATAAATAATAAATAATAAATAATAAATTTATTAAAAATTAAACATTATAATACACTATACACTATACGCTGTACATTTCACAGCTGCAGAAAAGATTATTTAAAAAATATTCCATTATTAATAAAAAAAAATTTAATTAATAAAACATTTATTTTTTTTTATTAAAATTATAATCTTTTTTATATATTAAATTTTAATACTTAAATTAATTAATGAGCAATTAATTAAACTATTAATCATTAATTAATATAATAATAAAGTTAAGATTTTTAACTTTAAATATTATAAAATAATATTAAGGTTTTTTTTTTTTTTTATAATGAATTAAACTTTTATTATTTCTATAATTAATAACTACTAAAAAATTGAATATTAATTCTTTTTTACTTTTTTATTTTTTCTTCTTTGTGAAAAAAAGAAATTTTCAATTATTTTATAACACTAATATATATTATATGTTATTACTATTCATATGAAGTAATATGAAGTAATAAAGTTATTGATAGTATAATATATATAATTTTAAAGAAGATAAAAAAATGTTTAAAAAAATGTTTTAAATTTTATAATAAATATATATATTTAATAAAAAAATTGAAATTTGAAAATTCTAAAAGTATTACTTGCCAAGAAAATCATGCTGTTATATAGGTAGTTATTGTATTATGAAGAACGAATGAATAACGCAATTATGAGTGCTGTTGCATAAATTTGTGTATATGTACAACTAATTTAATTTGTACAGATCAAGCTTTTTTATTACGTAAAAATTATTTTCCAAAAAATAAAATTTACTATTAAAATTAATTTTTTTTTTTATACTGGAAGTAAAAATTGAACAATTTTTAATTAATTCTATAAATAGATAAATGTAAAAAAAAAAATATAAAAAAAATGTAAATTAAATATACTAATTAAAAATTTAAAAAAAGAAATATATATATATATTAATAAAATAAATTAATTTCATATCATTTTATATTTAATTATGCATATATTTTCTTATTTTTTTTTTTTCTTTAAATATTTAAATTTTTTATGAAAAAAAAAATATATATAATTTTTAGTTAAATTATTTGAATGTATTGTATTTCTGAACGTGGCTTATAAATAAAGATTCAATTTGTAATTTAACGCCCCACATTTTTAATTTTTTTTAATTATCAATAAATAAATAAATAAAACTAGAAATAAATATAAATGGGTTAATATATTTTATTTTTAACCGTTAAAAAATAGAAAAAAAAATCCATTATATGAAATAAGTGAAACAAATAGAGGAAAAGAAAAAATTATAAATTAAAAATATAAATATAATTTATATCTTTAAAATTAAAATTATTTTTTTTTATTTTGACAAAAAATATTAAAATAAAATTTTAAAATAAAATTTTAAAATAAAATATTATATTTAATTATTTTAACAATAATTCATTTTAAGCCACTCCTATATAAACGACTTACTCAAGTACAATATATTTTCTGTAATGCCACATTCTGAAATGCTTTTTTTTTTTTTTTTTTTTAATATTATTATTATTTCTTTTTATTCTTTAACTCTTAAAGGAAATTAATTACTTTAAACTATACCTTCTATTATTTACTATTTCATAATATATCGTTTTTATTTGTTTTGTTTTGTTGTTTTATCGATTTTAAATAATGAATTATATTATTCATCCTTTTGAAAAAAAAAAATAAAAATAAAAATAAAAAATATTATTTTTACTTAATTAACTTTTTTAATAACTTGGACACAAAAAAAATTTTTTTTTTTTTAAATAGCAGCAAAAATTACTTAATTTTTATTAATTTATAAGAAGATACATGTAAAATAAAATATTGATAATAAAAAAAATAAAAACTAAAAAAATACACTAAATTAATTTTATACTAGAAACATTATATCATTATTTTTATATAAGTAAGACTTCTTAAAAGCACTATCGTACCTTAATAAAATAAATTTTTTTGACTCCATAATGAATTACATAATTTATGAAATTATGGTCTCCACTGGTTGCGCCTAGCTCTACTGGCCTGTTATACTATATTTTCAACACGACGTTTTTGGTAGCAATGTTCAATTTGAACCTATTGCCAAATGACTATTGCTTTCAAATAGCAATAGACATAATCGATTGAAGAAGAGCCACAGTAACCACCAAGAATGGAATATACAAAAAAAAAAAAAAAAAATTAAAATATTTAAAATATTTAAATACTTGAATATTAAAGTAAAACAAAAAAAAAATAATAATAATAATTTTTTGTTTCTTCCTTTACTGATAATTATTTAAACATTAAATTAGTATAATTATTGAAATCAACAAGATAATTTTTTTTTTTTTATTGAATTATTAATCAGTAAAAAAAAAATAATAATAAAGAAAACACTTTGATATTAATATTCATTTATTTACATTTATTACTTAAAAAATACAATTAGTTATTAATAATTCAATGTCAAAATATTTCTTATTCATTAAATTAAATAATTATATTATATCAATATTAATAATAATATATTGGATTGTCAAAAAAAAATATTTTATAGCAAATATTATACATTGTTTCAAAATAGATTTCATTTTGATTTATTGTTAAATATATATATATATTTAGTCATATTAAATACTTACTAAATATTTTTATGTTTTTAATATTAAAAAAAAAAAAAAAAAAAAAAAAAAAGGAACGTTTATTAAACTCTCCATTATTTCATATAATAAATTAAATTTATTTTTTTTTTTTTTTTTTTTTTTTCCACATAAAGTATCAGATTGTCTATTGACAAGTAAAAATGAAAATAAATCAATTACGACCAAAAAGAACTACAAGAAAAATAACAAGGGAAGCCAAGCTAACTTGGTGTGCCAAGATAAAGAGGCTGAAGAAGAAGAATCTGAGAACTTTATAAAATTTAAGATGACTACCTGGAATACGAGTTTGAAGCAAACAACTTCACTACGGAAGAAAAGATAAAGTTAAAAAACAATATAAATATCAAAGATAATAATTATATTTATGATTTTATCCAAAAATACAAATTATTATATTAATTAATGGATGAATAATTATCAAGAAAAATCTGCCATATCATTGACCTTGGATTCAGGAGAGTCGTATCACATGACTCGCAACCTAGAAAATTTGAAGGATATTAAGAAACATAAAGAAATATTAACCTTTGCAGATGGTGGGACTGTTGAGTCTGAATTACTGAAACATATATAGGTTATATTAATGAATATAAAATAATATTAAGAGATATCCAATATATACCAACATTTAAAAGATATTTATTATCAATCCACCATCTCACTGAAAAACACTTTAAAATATTATTCCACAAGCATAACAATAAAAGTGGAAACAAAGTTTGCTCTGTTTCTTCAAATGATACAAAAACAAGCAAAGTCTGGTCTTTTAACAAAATAAACTTTAAAATATATTTATAATAATATTTTATTCAATTAAAACACCATATGATGAAAAGGACCTCAAATTTTGGCATAAAAGATTGGGATACTCTAATATAGAAATTGTAAATGACAAGTTACCTTCTTTTAAGTTGAACAAGAAGTACAATGTATATTGAGAAGACAAGATTAAGAACCTCATGTATTATAGCTCAAATAATACGACAAGTGAACCCTTTGAAATTATTCATATGGATATGTCTTAACTTCAGAACCTTCTATTTAATTAAAAAAAAAAAATACCAAAATGAATCTATATAATTAATCATTAATTATATTTGTATACTTTCTTTTTTCCAAATAAATACGAATTTTTTTTTTTTTTTCTGTCTTTAATTGATCTTCGCATAAATTTTTACCATATTCAATAATCGTATTAATTATAAAAGTAGTATCATCAATTACTTTAATTTCATTAGAAAAAAATGCATATTTGTTTGATATTTTCTTTCCATTTATTTTTATATATTTCCTGTAAAACATTTTTATTTCTTGTTCTTTTAATTTATGATATTAAATTCCTTGTTTAATTTAAATGATTTCATTTTTTAAAATGCTTAAGTTAGCATGGTTTATATTGTTTCTTTATGACTGTTCTCTTTGTTTTTTCAATTTCTATTAAATATGTTTTTGATAAAGTCTTATATCTTTTATAGGATCTATCTCTTAATCATATATATTATCCTTAATTTTT
Organism: Neocallimastix lanati (nom. inval.); assembly: GCA_016946835.1. Taxonomy (NCBI): domain Eukaryota; kingdom Fungi; phylum Neocallimastigomycota; class Neocallimastigomycetes; order Neocallimastigales; family Neocallimastigaceae; genus Neocallimastix; species Neocallimastix lanati (nom. inval.). The sequence goes on from JACVTC010000028.1 coordinate 884,583, forward strand.
TTTTTACATATTGTAGTGTTTTTAAGTTCTATTTTTATGAATCTTAATCTTTTTAATATAAATTTAATTCCTTCAATATAACTTTGGATTATAATAATTACATAAAATTCTTTAATTTACTTCATATCCTTCAACTTACTCTTTTTTGAATTTTACAATAGAGATAGAGTTAACCAATCTTTATATCTATATATATATATATAGATAGATATTTTTTTTTTTTTATTTTTTTTTATCTTTAAGTTGTAGTGGAATATTATTTCTTTTTCTATTTTATGTATATGTAATTATTCGTATTTTTTAATATCATTTTTCCTAAGTTTAAAAATTCTACTAATGATGTCTTTAGCAAAAGCAACATTATTGAAATATCAAGAAAGAATTTAAGTTAACTATGACTATCGTTACTTCTGCACTTTAAATGTTGATAATTAATTAGTTCAAAGTTTAAAATTTTATTAATAATCTTGGTGATTATAAAAGAAAGTTTTACGACTTTATCTTTTTAAACTAGGAACTACTTTAGATGTACTATCATCCTATTATAGTTAATTCAGTATAACCAAGGCACTATAATCAAATAAAATAAATATTTTTTTTTATCAAATATTAATTAATAATATTAAAAATACTTCATAAAAATATATTTTATTAAAATTATAATATTTTAATATTTTTATATATATTTATTTAATAAAAATATACTTTGTTATGAATATCCTGATCTTTCATATGGTTTCTATTGGCTATTGAGAGCACAAAGTGGATATAGATTAGACGCTAGAATTGTTAAAGCTTATTCATGAATTTTATATAAAAATAAATAAATAAAAGATTAAAGTTCGCAATAATTGAGAATCCCGGGAGAGTTTAGTGGACACCACACTATCTATTTTAAAGATGTTACTTCTAGGTTTTATTTCTTTTTTATTTGTTAGGAAGAGTAAAATTCACGCATAGTACAACTTGCCGAAATACATCGTATTTTCGAGCTTTTTTATTTTTTAAATTTTTTTATTTTTAATTTCAAATGTACTTTTCTGTACTTTTCACCTACATGTATTTTTTAAAATAAAATTAATAAAGTTATGGAAGTGTATTCTCTTCCCTGTCTAAATAAAAAAAAAAAAAAATTGCTAAAGCTGCAAAAATAATAGATCAAATGTGTCCTAATTTTTGTCCCTGTTGTAAAAGTAATAAACAATGGATAAGGCATTGGTTAATTGATTGTCCATTTTTCAATCATATTCGTAGTAAAGTTAATGATAAAATTTTATTTTTATATAATGCTTTTAACCATGGCAACCTAACAAATGATATTGTTAATAGTAATAATGATAATAGCAACAGTAATAATAGTAATAATAATAATAGTAATAGTAATAATAGTCATAATAATATTAGTAATAGTATTATTAGTAATATTAGTAATTATATTGAAAATAATGTGTATGTTGATTCTAGTGTGTGTGAAAAAGTGTTTAATTTCCTTTTTGGAGGCAGAAGTATTAATAACAGTACAAGGGAATGGAAGGATCTATTTAAGTGCCAGATGAAATCAGGTGCTTATTCTGATACTCCATTCTTGGTGGTTACTGTAGCTCTTCTTCAATCGATTATACCTATTGCTATTTGGTCAGCAATGGTCTTTGTTCAATAGGTTCAAATCGAATCGTACTACTACTACCAAGAGCGTCAATGCTGAAGAAATATTAAGACAGGCCAGCAGGGTTAGCACAACCAATGAAGATCATAATTTTGTATCTTAAAATTATGATTAACATTGTGAAGTCAAAATTAATTATTATGCTACAGTATAATAATGCCCTTGTGAAGTCTTACAGATATTAATTAAATGAAACTAAAATATATTATACCATTATTTTATTTTATTTTGTGTTTTTTTTTGTTTATTTTTTATCTTTTTTTTCTTTTTATTACATGTATTTTATCATATATTTAATTAATAAAGATGAAATAAGTTTGCTGCCGTTAAAAAAAACAAAAAAAAAAAAAATAATAAAAATATAAAAACTACTTATATATATGATCATTGACCAATAAAAGAAGCCGAAAAATTTTATAATTTAAATCTAATAATATAACAATTAAAATTATTACTTTTCTATAGTATCAACAAATAAATTTTAATTTTAATTAAAATTACTGAAATTAAAAAAATAAAGTCAAATTTTAAAAAAATGATCATAGCATAACTGCTATGATTATTTTTAATTATCATTATATATATATAATAAACATAATGAAATTATAATATGTATCAGTATTCTTCTTTTTATAGATTCTAATATAATATTACAATATAAATTATACCTTTAGTGTAATTAAAAATAATTATCTTGATATACACTACATACAATATAATTATAACTAATTGAAAAAAAATAATTTATAATTTTTCTACTAAAACATAAATCAGTTTTTAAATTAACTAAAAATACTTGGTCTTTCTTTTTTTTTTTTTTTTTTTTTTTTTTTATACTCGTACAAAGTCATTTCATCTAATCTTAATATTTAATATATTTTTTATTTAATATTCTAAATTTTTGTATTTATACTATAGATACAAAAATTTAGAATATTAAATAAAAAATATATTAATGAAATAATCCATTTACCATGATATAAAAGAATTAATAATAATTAAAAAATAAATAAATTCATATTTTAAATTGAAATTAACTTGGATTAATTTTTTTTTATAATTTCTCTTTATAAATAATTAATAAAACTCTCTAGTTATGAGTATTAGAATATTTATTTTTTATTTATATTCATTTAAAATTTCAGACATTAGGTAAATGAAAATTCAGTAGCATTATTAATAAATAATGCTATTGAATTTATATTTAATAAAATAAAGTTTAAACTTTATTTTATTAATAATTTTTAACTCTAACCTTTGTAATTATAATGAACTAATTTATATTATTTGGCCCATATTGAGCCAGTACTTTAAATTATCATAAAAAAAAAAACCACATAGAAATTTAGGAAAAAATATTAAATGAAATATAAAATAAAATAATAATAATAATAATTATAAAAAAAAAAAAAAAAAAAAAAAAAAAAAAAAAAATTATAAATTTAATTTCAATAATAACTGATACCATTATTTTAATTTAATTATAAAATATTTAAAATTTTAAATATTTTTTATATGTATTTGATATAATAATATATTTTTTATATTAAAAAGTTATAAAATCTTGTTAGTTTATTATTTCATAAAGCTAACTTATGTAATTAAAGTTTTTAGTAATACAAATCCATAATATATATATATTTTTTTCATTGCTTAAATAAATAAGTTACAAATCACAATGGATATTGATGAAGAAAATAATGAAATTAATAAGGAAAATCAATCTGATACTGTTAATAAAAATCAAAATTTAAATAAGAATATCGAAAGTAGTCAAAAAGACATAGTAAATGAATCGCAATTAACTCAATCACCAAATTCAGGATTACAGAGTACATCCTTAAATTCCGATGATGTAGAAAATGAAATTAACGAGGAAGAAAAACCAACCCCAAGACTTGTAATGACGAAGATGGTTTTAATTAATTTCAAGTCTTATTGTGGTAAAATTGAAATTGGTCCATTTCATAAGGTATTCTTTTTTTTTTTTTTATTTTTTTTTAATTTTATTTTAATGTATATATAAATTTATATATATTTTAATAAATAGATATTTAATATAATAATTACTGAATATAAAAAAAATAAAAAGAAACAAAAAGAAATTATTAGTAATTGGATTAAATTTTAAATTAAAATATTTAAAACCTTTAATGATGTTTTTTTTATCAAATAAAATTTCTCGATAATAATATAGTAATATAAATTAATAATGGAATTAATTTTATTAATTTTTTTAAATATATATAATATATACATTTATTAATAATAATAATAATATAATAATAATATTTATTTATTAAAAGTCTTTTTCATCTATTGTTGGTCCAAATGGATCAGGGAAATCAAATGTAATTGATGCATTATTATTTGTATTTGGTTATCGTGCAAAAAAAATGAGGCAGGGAAAGCTTTCAGAATTAATTCATAATTCTGGTGGAAATAATAAATTTGAATTTTGTTCAGTTGAGGTTTACTTCCATGAAATTATTGAAGAAAAGGTTAAAAATAATTAAATAATATATTAATTTATAATTGTTACAATAAAATTTATTTAATTAAAATTTCCTTTTTTATTTTAATATTGACTTTTTTTTTTTTTTTTTTTTTTTTTTTTTTTTTTTTATTTTTTTTATTTTTATTTTATAATTAATTAAATTATATTTTTAACTTATGATATCATTTAAAATTTCATTTTTAAAATTGAAAACATAATTTTCATTTTCCATTTGTTATTTTTAATTTTTAAAAATTTAATTTAATTATTTTTATAATAAAAATATTTTTAACTTCAAAATATTATTAAAAAGCAAAGCGATAAATATGAAGTTGTACCAAATTCAGAATTATGCATTGCAAGAACTGCATATCAAAATAATTCAAATAAATATTACATAAATAATAAAGTTAGTAGTTATACGGAGGTTACATCATTGCTTAAAAAAAGAGGTGTAGATTTGGAACACAAACGTTTTCTTATTCTTCAAGTATGTAAATAAATATCTTAAATATTGAAATAAGTATAAATATTTTTTGGAATATTATTATTAATAATTATTTTTGTTTTTTTTATATTAATATTTATGGATAAATATTTAAAGGGTGAAGTTGAATCAATTGCTCAAATGAAACCAAAGGCTTCTAATGAACACGAAGATGGTTTGTTAGAATATCTAGAGGATATTATAGGAACATCAACATATAAAAATCAAATTCAAAAAGCTGAAGCAGATTTGGAAAGTATGGGTACAGAACGTACAGAACGCCTAAATAGATTAAAAATCGTTGAAAAAGAAAAAGAAGCTTTAGAAGTATGTTTTGAAAATTAAAATATAATTCAACAATTAAAATAATTTATTTAAATTATAAATTAAAAATATATAAATAATTTAATATAATTATCTAATTAATAGTCCAAAAAAAATGAAGCAGAATCATATATTAAATCTGAAAATGAATTAACAAGAACAAAAAATATTTTATACCAATATAATATAAATAGTTCCTCAAAAGAAATAACAAAAACAGCAGAATTAATTGTAATTATTATTAATAATAATATTATTATTAAATCTATTTTATCTATAAATATAATATTTTATATAATATAAGAAGTAATAAAATAATTAGAAAAGTAATTATTTATTCTTTCTTAAAAAATAAATTATATAATTTACTGGAAAAGGCTGAATCAAGTGCTAAGTTAGATGAGCAAAAAGCAAAATATAACGATATTCAAAAACAAGTCGAAGAATTATCATCTGTTATTAAAGAAAGTGAAAATGAATTTAATGTAATTATTAAATATAAATATTGTCATTTTAAACTTTAATTTTATTTGAAATAAACAAATATGTATAAATATATATATATATTAGTCATATTAATTTATATAATATTATTTTATTTATTATTAAATGAAAATAAAAATAAAATAATAATAATAATTAAAAATAATATATATATATATATATATATATATATTTTTTTTTTTTTTTTTTTTTTTGAATATAAAAGCAAATTAATGTACAATGTGAAAAAAAGATAAAAAAGCGTGAAAGTCTTGAAAGTGAAGATATTGAATTACAGGAAAAAAATAAACATTTAAATTCAAAAATAAAAAAGTTAAAAAAATTATCTAGAGATGAAAAAAAGAAAATTAAAGAATATGAGAGTAATATTCATAATTCTAAAGATAAAATTAAAAATTTAAAAGAAGATATTGAAGTATTATCGAAAAATTTAGTAGAAGAAGAAAAGAAATTAGATCAAATTCGTGATAGCTTAAAAGAAAAAACAGCAGAATTTCAAGTTCAAATTCAAAAAAGACAGAAGGAATTAGCTCCATGGCTTGAAAAAATTAATAGTAAGCAAAGTACTATTGATTTAAAAAAATCAGAATATAATATTTTAAGAGATAAAGCTGATAAGGTAGAACAGTCTATTGCTTCAGCACAGAAAACTCTTGGTGAATTAAAGTTTTCATTAGATGAAAAGGTTAATATAAATTATTATTAATTTTAATATTTGTAATAGTTAATTCTAAATCAGAAAAATAATAGTAATGATAAAAATATAACAAATTTATTACTTAAATATATATTATTATTATTATTATTATTATTTTTTTTTTTTTTTGGAATTAATGAAATTAATAATAATTTACATGATATATAATGAAATATAGAAATCATATAAGAAAAAAGCAAATAAAAAGAAAAAAGATGTTGAAACAAAAATATCAAAACTTGAAGAAGAATTGAAATCGACTTCTGAAGAAGAAAAAGAATTAAAGAAAGTATTTACAGAAACTAAGTCTAAATATGAAGAAGCAAAAATGTCATTACAGGCATTTAAATCAAATAATAAAGTTTTGAGTTTTCTAATGGATCAACAAGATAAAGGTGCCATTTCTGGTATTTATGTAAGTTTAAAACAATTTTTGATTTATACATATTAAAATTAATATTAATTATCCATATATATATTGATTCTTTTTTTTTTTTTTTTTTTTTTTTTTTTTTTTTTTTTTTTTTTTTTTTATTTTATTTTATTTTATTTTATTTTATTTTATTTTATTTTATTTTATTTATTTATTTATTTTTTTGTTTGTTTTGATTTAATATTTTTATTAATATTATAAATATATTATTATTATTATTTAATTAATAAATATATTATAGGGAAGACTAGGTAATCTTGGTATTATTGATGATAAATATGATGTTGCTATTTCAACAGCTTGTAGAGCGTTAAATCATATTGTTGTTGATACTGTTAGTACAGGTCAACAATGTCTTGATTTATTAAGAACATATAATGTTGGTAGAGCAGTAATTTTTGCTTTAGATAAAATACCAAGATATGATATTAATAAAATTCCTACTCCAGAAAATGCTCCACGTCTTTTTGATTTAGTTCATTGTGATCCAAAATTTTCAAATGTATTTTATCATGCATTGAGAGATACTTTGGTTGCTGATAATATGAAGCAAGCTAATCGTCTTTCGTTTGGTAAAAAAAGATGGAGAGTAGTAACATTAGATGGTAAAGTAGTTGATATTAATGGTTCAATGTCTGGTGGTGGTACTCGTGTAGAAAGAGGTGGTATGTCTTCAAAATTTGTTAATACTGGTTATAAATCATCTGATGTAGAAAAATTAGAAAAAGAAGCTAAAAATGCTGAGCGTGAGTATTATAATTTTAAGCATCAACAGTCCAATTGGGAAAGAGAATTAAATAGTCTAAAAGAAAGTTTACCAACCATTATATTTGATATTGAAAAAAATGATATGGGAATTAAATCTATTGAAAAACAAATTCCAGATGTGAAGAATCAACTTAATAACTTACAGTAAGTTTATGATTATGAGTATTATCATATATAAATATATTTATTTTTTTATTTTTATTTCTATTTTTTTATTTTTATTTTTAATTTATTTATTTTTATTTTTATTTTTTTTCAAACTATAATATTTGTATTTGAATTATAATTTAAATAATATATATATATATATTTACAATCTAATATTAAATAAATTATGTTATAATAATATTAAATTATTAATATAAATATAGAGAAACAAATAAATTAACAGATAAAGAAGTTGAACATATGAAAGAACTTTCAATTGATATTGATAAATTAAATGAAGAATTAGAAGAATTACAGGAATCAGCTTCAAAAATTGAAGATAAGATTAAAAAATTACAAAATAAAATTTTAGAAGCTGGGGGTGATCAATTTAGAAATCAAAAAGAAGCTGTTGATAGAATTAATGATCAAATTGAAGAGAATAACTCTGAATTAACAAAGAGTGAAGTTTTAATACGTACAAGTGAAACCGGTTTAGAAAAATCAAATAATTTATTAAAAAAGAATGATATAGAATTAGACGAAGCACAAAAAAATATAAAAGAATTAGATGAACGTATTAAATCTAATTCAGAAGAATTGAAAAATATTCAAGATGAATGTTCTCAATTACAAAATGTAAACTTTATTTTTTTTTTATTTTTTAATTTTATTTTATATTATTTAAATTATTGTTATATATATATATATATGTATTTATTTATATCATAATTATTATTACTGTTATTTAATTAATTTATTTATTTAATTTAATTTTTTTTTTTTTTTAAATGATATTTATTATGCTTATTTATTAAATTTCATTTAATTATTATTTCATATTAAATTATTTATTATAATTTAACAGGAAGCAAGCGCTAAGAAAAAAGTTTATGAACAACATAAAAAGGAACAAGCAAAATTATTAACTGCTATCGATCAATATAGATCTGGAGAAGTAATTAATTAATTGAAATATTATTATTATTATTATAATTATTATTTTTATTTTAATAAAAGTATCATATTTACATAATTTTTTTAATACATTATTTATGTAGATTGAATTACAAGCAAAAATTGATGATTATCAAGTTACTTTAGAAAAATATAAAAGTATGAAGAAATATTGGCAAAAAGAAATTTCTAAATTGGTTATTCAAGACACTGGGTAAATATTATTTTATGCTTGATTGTATTATTAATTAATATTTTATAATATCTAATTTTTGTAATTTAATATCTAATAAATAAATTTATATTATTTTATTTATATAAAATATAAAAAAAAAAAATTAAATGAATTTAATAATTAAATAGTTTGAGTGATTTCCACGAAGAGCCATTAAAACAATATTCATTAGATGAATTGTCTACTTATCATGTTAATGATTTAAAGGCTAAAATTTCAACTATGGAAGGTTAATATATATATATATATATATATTATTATTATTATTATTATCATTATTATGATTTTATTTTCATTATTATTTAATATTATAATAATTAATGTTTTTTTTTTTTTTTTATTATAAAGATAAATTAAGTAAACAAAAACCAAATCTTGGTGTTCTGGCAGAATATCGTCAAAGAGAAAATGAATGGAAAGAACGTGTTAGTGAATTAGAAAATACTACTAATAAACAAAATGAAGCAAGAGCCTCCTATGATGAGTTAAAAAAAAGACGTTTAGATGAATTTATGAAAGGATTTACTACTATATCACAAAAATTAAAAGAAATGTATCAAGTAAAGTATCAATTAATAAATCATCATATTTATTAACATATTTATTATTTATTATTTATTATTTATTATTTATTATTTATTATTCATTATTTATTATTTATTATTTATTATTTATTATTTATTATTTATTATTTATAATTTATTATTTATATATATTATTATTATTATTATTTTATTATTATTTTTTTTTTTTTGATAAATTTTAATTTTAATATATTATTACTTTTAATAAAAATTAAATTATTTATACTATATATTAAAATAGATGATTACTTTAGGTGGTAATGCGGAATTAGAATTAGTTGATAGTTTAGATCCATTCTCTGAAGGTATTATATTTAGTGTAATGCCTCCAAAAAAGAGTTGGAAAAATATTTCAAATTTGTCTGGTGGTGAGAAGACGTTAAGTTCATTAGCCTTAGTTTTTGCCCTTCATCACTATAAACCTACACCACTTTATATTATGGATGAAATTGATGCTGCTCTCGATTTTAGAAATGTTTCTATTGTAGCCAATTATATTAAAGATCGTACAAAGAATGCACAATTTATTATTATCAGTTTAAGAAATAATATGTTTGAATTAGCTGATCGACTTATTGGTATTTATAAAACACACAATTGTACTAAAACAATTACTATTAATCCATCCACAATTTTACCACCTGCTGCCTTTTTAAGAAAGAAATCTCATTCTCTTGCTCGTCGGGCCTCAGGGCTGACAGCTACTGGTGATGAAAATGATGAAAATCATTCACATCTACGTCTTACTGGTACTCCTCTTCGAATGAGTAGTTCAAGAGCTAGCCTAAGTTTAGGCCATCGGAATAGTCTTAACCTAAATGCAACGCCAACCAAAGTGAAAGGGGTAAAGCATCGTGCTTCTGTAGATTCTATTGGTCTCTTACAAAATCAATCTCGTTATCGTCGATCAATTTCTCAAACACCTAATACCTCTAAAGAAGATTAAATATCTAAACTTTCCTCCCCACTTTGAAAAAACAGATTAAAAGACAAAATAAAAAATTATATATATATATATATAAGGAAAAAGAAAGAAAGAAAAGAAAAGAAAAGAAAAAAAAAAAAAGAAAAAACTAAATTTAACTGAAATTTCTTTTAAATAGTTTTTTTTTTTTTTTTTCAATATTTTGAATAGAAAATAATCTAAATATCAACAATATCAAAATTAATCAACAAAAAGCTAATTTATCTTATATTTATATATATAATTATATATAATTATAAAAATATAAATTAATATATATATTAATTTATCTTTTTATGATTTTATATATATTTGTATTTTATTTTTAAAATAATTTTTTTTATCTTTGTTTTAATTTTTTCTAATTATTCTGTATTCTATTATTCAATTTCAATTTCAATTTCTATTTATTGTTATTAATATTTTTAATTTATATATATATATTATTTTATTCATATCTCTAATAACTATTTTACCTAAAAGAATTTTTTTTTTTTATTTTTTTTAAATCATCTTTTTATTTTTATTTTTATTTTTATTTTATATTATCATTATTATTATTTTTTTTTAAATGAAAAACTATTATATATATTATATAATAATATATCAACTAAGTTTTTTTTTTTTTTTATTAATAATAATATTATTTTTAATTTAATAATTATTTTGTTTTTATATTTCTTTTTTTTCATTTTTATAATATATATTACAATTAAATGAATACTCAACTACATAAATAAATAAATAATTAATTAATGAATTAATTAAAATAATATTAAATAATTATATAAAGTTGTAAATATTAAAATAGTGTAGAGTGTTTTTATTTATTATTTTTTTTTATTTTATTGTACTTATTTTGTAAAAGTTTTAAAATAATTATATAAATTAAATCTTTTTAATTATTGTTATAATTTATTTTTTATTTTTTATTTTTATTTTTTTTTTATTTTTATTTTTATTTTTTTTTAATATTGTACTACCATAAATTTTTTAATTTTTTTTTTTTTTTTTTTTTTTTTTTTTTTTAATACTTTTAATTTTTAAATATTTTTAATTAAATTAAAAAAATTCATTTTTATTATTATTAGGTTACGTTAAGACTATCCTTAATGAGTTTTAACATTAAAACTTTAATTATAAAAAAAAAAAAAAATTTTTTTTTTAATTATGTAATAAATAAATAAATAAATAAATAAATAAATAAATAAATAAATAAATAAATAAATAAATAAATAAATAAATAAATAAATAAATAAATAAATAAATAAATAAATAAATAAATAAATAAATAAATAAATAAATAAATAAATAAATAAATAAATCTTTTTTAATTAATTAAATATTATAGTGCTAAATAAATAATTTTATTTATTTATTTATTTTTTTTTTTTTAATTTCTGTTACTATTTAGAAGTATATTTTTTATTATTTTGTAAAAATTTTTTTATATAAAAATTGACAATATGAGTGATAAAAAGAAAATTCTTAAGGTTCTAACAAAAAATAATTTAGAAGAGTTAATAGATTATATTCAACGTAATAATATAAAATTCAAAGACTTGAATAATTCTAATTTTGATGTATTAATTTATTCAATTGAAAAAACTTTATCCAATGCTATCATTGACTTTGTTATTTCTAATTGTGACTACAATAATTTTAACTATACAATAAATGTTGAAAATTGGGGAATTAAAGCTCCTCTTTTTTCATCAATAGCAAAGAATAGAACTACCGTCAGTAAACTTTTATTATCAAAACAAGCGGATATAAACTATTTAAATGGAAAACTATTTTATTATTTATATGATCATAATTTCTTAAAAAAAGATATTTTTAAATTCATATTGAAAAAAGGATATAAAATTCAAAATGTCACTGACATTTCTAGTAAATTGGATTCTGATTGTTTAGATGTTTTAAATCAACATTTATTAAAAAATAACAAAAATAAAAGTAACACCAACGTTAACAATATCAACATTACTAATAATAATATTCACAGTAAATTCAACAGTAACTACGCTACCAACAATAACAACAACAATAATAATATTAACAACAATAATAATATTAACAATAATAACAATATTAACAATAATAACAATGTTAACAGTAATAACAATAGCAACAATAACAAGAGTAAAAAAAATAGAAGTAGAAATAGAAATAAAAATAAAAATAATGATAATAGCAATAAAGTTAATATTAAAACGACAAATACAAATATAAATACAAATACAACTACTTCGACTACTAATTTTAATACTATAGCTACCAATGTTAATACTATAAATAATAAAAATATTGGTAGTGTTCCTCAAAAAGATAGAGCTGATAATCCTGTTAATTATAAAGAAATTTTGGATGTATTAAGAAGAAACGATTTAAACGAATTAAAAATATTTTTAAAAGAAAAAAAATATAAATTAAATAATTTAAAAACCTCTGATTTTGATATATTAATATATTCTATTGAGAATAAGGTATCTGACAACATAGTAAACTTTATTGTATCTCAGTGTCAATATTCATCATATAATTATTTTATAGATGTTCCATATTTTGGAAAGAAGAATCCAATATATTCAGCTATCGCTAATAATAGATTTAAGCTAGCTAAAACTTTATTAAAAAAGAAATCAAGCAGTCATTACTTAAACGATGAACTCTTTAATTATTTATGTGATAATAAATTATTAAATAAAGAAAATTTACATTTTATATTAGAAGAGGGATTAAGAATAGAAGATATTCCCCAATTAATCAATAGATTGACTCGTCCTAACAACACTGAATATTTAGATTTATTTATTGATGAAACTTTTGTTGACCATGAACCCTATATTTATAAAATGGTAGACTATTGCTACAACATTAGTGATTCTAAAGTAATGGAAAAGGCAATTGAATTAAAAAATTATATTTTTGTTGAAAAAATGCTCAATTATAGAATATTTAATGATGATGTTATAGAGATATTTTATCTAAAGGGTGCTATCAAAAATAATACTATTGATATGCCCATGATTATGTTATTATACAATTATTTAATGAAACATTCCTATGGTTTGGAAAAGATCCCTAAGAATAATAAATTAGGCAGATTATTGAATATGGCGATTGAAAATAACAACTATGAGCTTATTCAAATTTTATTAGAAAATAAAGAATATGCTTCATGTATTAATATTAATGATAAAGATAGTTATTCTGAGTATCCTATTGTTGTAGCATTAAATCAAGGAAATATTAAAATAATTGATTATTTACTTTGTCATGGTGCAGATTTATCCATACCTTACGCAGACTTTGAAAAGATAATGAAAGATCGTAACAAAAGAAAAATAACTGAGGTCTTGAGTAAAGCAATCAAAGATAATAATATTACCTTTATCAAATATTTAATGGAAAATAATAGGATTAATCCTTATTTAGGGGTTAGTGATCGAGATTATAATAGTGATTATCCAGTGATGTTAGCCCTAGAAAAGAATAATTTAGAAATATTTAATTATTTATTAGACCATGGAGCAGAATTAAAAACGGCTTGTAATGATAAAGAAGATTATAAAAATGCTTTTGTGACTATTTTAAATCAATGTATAGAAAAGAATGACTTCACAAGAATAAAGTATCTCTTTGAAAATGACAACACTGGCCCTTATTTTAAAATGAAACTTAATACAAAAGGTAGAGATGGTCAATATCCTATTACGTTAGCCCTATTTAAAGGAAATATTGAACTTATTGACTATTTATTTCAGCAGGGAGCAGAGATAAGTATCCTCTATGAAGATAAAAACAATTATAAAACTGAATTTGTTGAAACAAGATATGAATATCATTATAACAATTCGATGAATGTGATAGACTATGACTGTTTAACGAATGAAGATATTTATAATTTGGAGTTTGTTCCTCATGTCAGTTCCTGGTCACAAAGAAGTAGTCATACTGAAAAAGTTTATAATAAAAATAATATAACCCATTTATATAATTTAGCCAAGAAAACAAATAAGAAAGACTTAGTGAAATATATGCTTGAAAATGAAAAAATTAAACCCTATATTAATAATAATAATATTAATAATAATAATCAGAAAGGAAAAATGGCAAATAAATCAAAGAAAAATAAAAACAAAAATAAAAATAATAATAATAATAATAATAATAATAATAATAATCAGAAAGGAAAAATGACAAATAAATCAAAGAAAAATAAAAACAAAAACAAAAATAATAATAATAATAATAATAATAAAAAGAATAATAATAAATAAATAAGTTAAAAAAAAATACACATGAACTACATCAATTAATTAATTCAATAAATAAATAACTAAGCAAAAATTAAAAAAAAAAAAAAAAAAATTTTTAAATTTCAATTTTTAAAGTATAATTCTTTTTATTTATTTATTTATTTATTTATTGTTTAGGATGTTTAAAATAGAAATAATAATAATAAATAATAATAATAATAATAATAATAATAATAATAATAATATATATATATATTTTTTTTTTTTTTTAATATATATCATATATCATTTTTCATACCCTCAGGTCATTTTTTTCCCCCAATAAATGAAATTGATTGTTCCCATGTCATGGTAAGTATACCTGTTATTAAACTTTATAATTGCAAGTGTAGAGAGAGATCCTTTCAGCCGTCGATGATGATATAAGAGATCATATCATTGAAAAGAAAACCTGTTTGTTCGTATTATAAAGCGGTGTATGAGGGGTAAGTCTTACTCATATTAGCCTTGCTTAGTGAGGGATCCACCGAAACCAAGGCATGGCAAAGAATCCATTGAGCGTCTAATCTGTTTAAGGGAAAGACCAGTCTTTCCCTTAAACGGAGGCTCGATTATCGCTTTTTCCCACTCCTTTTCCTCCTCCTCTCGTTAATCTAAGTCTAATAAAAAAAAAAAATGAAAAAAAATTTTTTTTCTTTTATTATTTTAATTTATTTCATTATTTACTAATTTATTTTATTTTATTTTATTTTATTTTATTTTAAAATTTATTATTTTTTTTATTTTTATTGTTATTGTCTATCTTAATTTTTTTTTTTTTTTTTTTTTTTTTTTAAAAAAATTGTTATAAATAAATAAATGAAATAAAATAAACAATTTTATGAAACAAAATAAAATTACAAAATAAAATTACAAAATGAATATCAATAAGAATATATATCATTTCCAAAATAAACAATTTTTCATTTGTATTATATCATGAAGTATTTTTTTTTTTTTTTTTTTTTAAATGATTAACCATAAACCGTTAAGGAAAAAATATATATTCATAAAAATAAAAATAAAAAAAAAAAAAAAAAAAATAAATTTTTGGATAAAAAATAAAAAAAATAAAAATAAAATAAAAGTAAAAAAAAAAAAAATAAGAAGAAAAAGGAAAATAAAAAATAAAAATAAAAGTAAAAAAAAAAAAATAAGAAGAAGAAGAAGGAAAATAAAGAATAAAAAAAAATATTAAAAAATAAAAAATATCGAACTTGATGATGGATCTTCAACCTTTATATCCCTATCTAGGTTTATATATAGAATTAATAAAAAAAAAAAAAAAAAAAATAAAATAAAAAAATAAAATAAAAAAAATAATAAGCAAACCTATATCAAAACCTATTATTATTATTATTATTATTATTATTATTATTATTATTATTATTATTATTATTATTATTATAAAGTTTTATTTTGAAATATAAATTTTTTTTTTAAAAGGAAAAAAATAATAAAAATAATAATAATAATAATAATAATAATAATAATAATAAATAATAATAATAATAAAAAATAATAATAATTAAATATATATAAATAAATTATAAATATTATAATATGTATGAACAAAGTATTAGTTAAAACTATAAATTAGTTCATTAATATTATTATGAATTGTGTTAATTTTTTTTATTAATAACTATTATCATTATTTTTTCTAAAGTTATTTATTAGTATGATTTACAGTTATTAATTATTATAACTTAATATTATTAATAATAGGTATTTTTATTATTAATTAGGATTATTTATTATTTATTATTAATTATTATTATCAGCTATTATTAATCGTTAAATATTATCGTTATCTATTATTATTATTATCCATTACGAATTAATTATTAATTATTATTGCTTTTTTTTATTTATTATTTAATATTTATTATTTTTATTATTTATTATTTATTTATTATTAACATTTAAAATTTTCAATTTTTTACTAATTTATTTTTGGAGAAAAACAATTTTAGATAATAATAGGATAAATTAATTTTTTTTCTTCTTTTTTTAAAAGTAAATAATTGTTAATTATATATTAATAATAAAATGATAATGATGATACTAATAATAATTTATGAAAAAAACTATGATCCTAACAATAATAATAGTTAATAAAAAATATGATACCAACAGTATAAAACATAATATTAAAAAATGATAGTAATATTTTTATTTATACTTCAAACTTTTTTATTTATTAATATTATGTATAAATAAAAAGTAATAAATAATAAATAATAAATAATAAATAATAAATAATAAATAGTAAATAATTGAATAATAAATAATAAATAATAAATAATAAATAATAAATAATAAATAATAAATAAATAAATAAATAAATAATAAATAAATAAATAATAAATAATAAATAATAAATAATAAATAATAAATAATAAATAATAAATAATAAATAATAAATAATAAATAATAAATAATAAATAATAAATAATTGAATAATAAATAATAATAAATAATAAATAATGAATAATAAATAAATATAAAGTATTTTAATATTTAATACTTATATTAATAGTAATATTAAAATAATTTATGTTTTAACTTTTAATAATATGTTTTAGAAAATATTAATACTAAATATGTCCATTCTTATTATTATAGATTACTTTTGAAGTATAAAAAAAAAAAGAAATAAATTTAAATTTAAATATTATTAATATGTTTTTTATGATATATTGACATCAATATTTTAATAATATATAATAAAAGTAATATGGAATAATAATAAAAAAAAAAAAAAATAAAAAAATTAACTTTTTTATGTTACTATAAATTTTAAAAAAAAAAAATTTTATTTTTAAAAAAAACTAAAATAAAAAAGTGTTTCTGTTATGTGTTATTGTTTTTTCCATTTATTAGTATTATATATATACATATATTCCATAAACACTATATTAACTAAATATTGTTGATACCACCATCTTTTTAATTTAATATTTTTATTATAGTAATTTTTAATTATTCATATCAATATTTTTTTTTATTTCATTAAATAAATAAATAAATAGATAAATAAATAAATAAATAAATAGATAAATAAATAGATAAATAAATAGATAAATAAATAAATGAATGAATAAATAGATAAATAAATGGGGGTTTCAGGCATATCATCATCCAATGTCATGATATACCAATTTTCATTCTCTTCCATATTATGTTATTTCATATTATTTTATTAAAATATTAATTAATTATATTTGATGATAATGAATTGAATTCGAAGTAGAAAATAAAAGAATACTTTAAGCTATATTTTTTTTAACAATTATTAGAATATATTCGATTTTTACTATAAGTTTTTTTTAATTTATTATTTATTAT
>JACVTC010000028.1:905000-917500 GCA_016946835.1 Neocallimastix lanati (nom. inval.)
TTTAGTTTTTTTTTTTTTTTTTATTTTAATTTTAGTTTTTTTTTTTTTTTTTTTTTTTAATTTTAATTTTTTTTTGTGTAATTTGTACTTTTTTTTTTTAAAAAAAAAAAGGAACAAATTTTGTTTTAATAATAAATAAAATTTTGAGGTGTTTATTAAAAATTTTAAAATTTTAAAAATTTAAAATTTATAAAATTAAAGGAGAGTTTAAAATTTTATGGACATTTTGTAACAACCATTTCGATGGTTATATAAATTTATCATTTTGTATGTTATTAATAATATGAAAAGTGATTCTCTTTAAACTACATAGATCTTTTTTTTGTATTTAGTTGCTTATTATTCATTATTTAATTACATATATTTACTCTAATAAGTTTTTATTTTCACTGAATTAATAATTAGAATAGAATGAGAAGCGAAGTGATAAACTATATTAAATTATATATATATATATGTATATAAGTAATAAATTAATTATAAATATAAATTTTTAAAAAAATTAATTTATTTAATACTTAAAATAGCTTTTTTTTTTTTAAATAATTAATCAATAATTAACTAATAAGGAATATTCTAAACTATTTTCTAAAAAATTTTTTTTTTTTGGTTGATTTACTAAATAATAAATAAAAATAATAATAAAGCAGTATAAATTTGTTTTAGAATAATGAATGAAATATTGTTTGAAAGTAGAAGAAATTAATATTAAAAGAATTAATCCTATTATTAATATAAATATGTTTTTTATAATAATAATAATTTTCTATATTATCTTAAAAATTTATTGATTTATTTTTTAAATTTTTAATAATAGAGATTCTATAATTTAATTTAACTTTTTTTTTCTTTTTCTTTTTTTTTCTTTTTCTATTATATTTATTTATATTATTAATTAAGATTTTTTTTTTTTTTTTTTTTTTTTACTTTTTTTCTTTTTATCCATATATTAATATGCTTCTATTTTAATTTATTTTATATTAAAAATGTCAATTAATTTTTACTATATATTATTAATATATAATATTAATTTTAACTATTTTTATTTTAACTATTTATTTATTATTTTTATTTATTTTAACTGTTTATTTATTTATATATTATATTTATTTATTTTAACTATTTATTTATTTGTATCTTGTTTTCAAAAAAAATTTTTTTTCTATTTTCCGGTCATTAAATGAAATTATATTAAATTCTTTTTGAACTTTTAAATTTTTGATTTAATTTAATTTTTTTTTAATTTTTTTTTATTCTTTTTTATTTTTTTATTTTTTAGGTGTGACAAAATAAAAATTTTTTATTCAATTAAGTTTGTATGTGATGTGTATATATTATAATAAACTGCTTGCATAATTCTATTGTAATTTACCAAAAAAATATAGATTCATATTCATATTCATATTCATATAAAATATAAATAGATATAAATACTTATTGATTAAAACTACTACATAAAAAAGAAAAAAAAAAGTAAATCAATAATAAATACAGACAATATATCTTAATTAATTGTGAATAATTTCTATTTCAATATGTCTTGTTGGAATGATTAACAAAAAATTTTTTTCATTGTTTCTCTTTCTATTATTATTGCGATAGATTGACAATCACTTCATATATTTATATGTTATGAAATGTTTCAAGTAATTAACCTTTATTATTATAATAATAATAATAATTAATAATTAATTATTCCTTTCATTAAAAAGAAATATATAAATCGGATAAATGGTTAACTTAAATTTAAAAACTTTCTACTAATTTTTTAAATTTTAAGTTATCTTTTTAGAGTGAGAAAAAAAATTTTTTTTTTTTTTTTAAAAAAATTAAATTAAAAAATATTTGAAAAGAATTTACTAATAATTAGAGTTTATCTTCATTTTTTTTATTATTTTATTTTATATTTTATATTTTTTTTATATTCTTTTACATTTTATATAATTTTTATTCTAATTATTATTCTATTAATTTTATTTCTATTTAAATTTCGTTTTTTTTTTTTTCTTATTTCTATTCTCTCTTTCTCTCTTTATTTATTTTGTTTTATAAAAAAATTCATTTATATATATATATCATTTTTTTATTAATAAATTATTTTTTATAATTTTAAAATAGTAAAAATATTAAATTTTTACTTTTATATAAAAAAAGGTTTATTGCATTAAGTACATATTTTCAATTTTTTTTTTTTTTTAATATAATTTCATTCTTTCTATTAATTAAAAATATATAAAATTAAAAAGAATTAAAAAAAAATAAATACTTTAATTATTAATTTAATATAATAGAATAATTATAATAGAATATTATTTTTCATTCTTTTCATCTATCATCAATATAAATAAATAAATAAATAATAAATAAAAAAAAAATAAATAAATAATAAATAAATAAATAATAAATAATAAATAAATAAATAATAAATAATAAATAAATAAATAAAAGTAAAAAAAATAAATACAGAAAAGATTAATATTAATAAATAAAAATTTTTAATATTAAATCATGTATTGTACAATAAAATTCTGTAACACTAAAAAGAAAAATTAAAAATAAAATCTAAATATATATATAAACAATATTTACTGTATATATTATTATATTATAATATATTATATATATTATAAAAACATATATTTAATATATGAATTTATTGTTTTTTAGTTTTTATATTATAATAAATATTATTTATCTATAGAATTATTTATTTATTGTTAAAATATTTAATATTTATTATTACTAAAAAATTAGAGATAGATCCGTCAGTTAGTGGAATATTGGCTAATTCAGAGTGAAGATCAACAACACAAGCAATGTATCCTCAATAATGATTTTCTCTCCCATGTTACTGTGATTTTGTTAATAATAATAGTATTATTTTATAGGTGGATACTTTTAGATATTACCTTTCTTGATTATTGACCTAAATTCTATTATTCAATGCTTTGAAGAAAAAAAATATTAAAGCCAAAAAGAGTAAATAGAGTTCCCTCCATTGGAATAAGTAAAATTTTATCAATTTGATTCCTTTTGATTTAAGTATAACCTTTTTATAAAAATATAAGAATATATAAAAAAAAAAGGTTTCATCCTACTTTTTAATTAAAAATGTTTATATTAATTTTTTTTTTTTTATCCTCAAGCATAAAAAGAAAAATATCATCTCTTATATTAATATATGTATTGAATATTGTACTTTATATTGTAATATATTTTATTTAAAATTTTTTTGGTTTTATTTCTATTTTTTTTATATTTTACTGTATAAATCTTTTCTATATATATTTAAACTTTTATAAATTTATATTAAATCAAAGTAATACATATAATAGAGTATATACATAATATATTATATATTCGATGGATATATTAATTAATAAAATTAAATTAATTTCATAGATGAAATTTTTTTTTTTTTTGTTTTTGTACATATAAAAAAAAACAAAAAAAAATTTTTTTAATATAATATAATAAAATGTATTATATATATCCAAAAAAGAAAATAATTTTATTACTTTTATATATAAAATATGATATTAATTATTTTATTATATATTATTATAATATATAATAAATTTATATTATATATTTCTCTATTTATTATTATTAAATACTTTATTATATGATAATATTATTGACTATTCTATTTAGTATAAATTCTAATTAAATATATATTACTATTTCTTATTTTATTATTTCATAATATTTTTTATTAATTCATTATGTCGTGATAATAAATTTAAATTATTGTTAATTTTTAAATATATTTTATTACATTATTATTTATTATTCAATTATTTATTATTCAATTATTTATTATTTATTTTATTTTAGTTTATTTTTTCTTTTTATTGTTATTTTTATATTTTGTTATTGATAATAATTTTAATTATTATAAAAAAGATTGCATTTAACATCTTTTTTATATTTTTTATTTATTAAAATTGTTTATTAAATATTATCAATATATTTTAATATATTTAATCTTATTTATTAATTAATTTGTTATTTATTGATTTTTTATTTATAAATTCAAAAATTTAGAAAAAAAAAAAAAAAAAAAAAAAAGTTTTAATTAATATTTATATAAAAAAAATTTTTTTTTTCTTCTTTTTTTCTTTTCTTTTTTCTTAAGCTCAAAAATAATTACTTAATATATATTTAAAAAAAGTTCTTGACAATAAATATATAATTTTATATATATTTATTAATACATGATTTTGGAATGACGAAATAAAGTTTAATTTAAGACATAAAAAAAAATATAACCAAAAGAGTTTAAACAAGCTGATATAAAATATTGTTTTTTTATCCACTTTGTCAACGAAATATTTTTCAAAAAGAAATTTTTTTTTTAAATAAAATAAGAATAATACAATAATAAAATAAAATTAAATAAAATAAAATAAAATAAAATAAAATAAAAAAACAAGTACCATAATAAAAAAAATATATTTTATGTTGAAATAATCTCAATACTGAAAATAGTATAATATAAAATTATTAAATATAATAAAAACTTATAGACTTAATATTTACTATAATTTATTGATATGTATAAAGTTCTTTTTTAAAAAGAAAAATATAAAAAAACAATTATTAATATTTTTAATTTATGATTATTATTCCAATATTACTTTATATCATAAATTAAGAAACTTACTATACTTTTTATAAAAAGTCTTATATTATTTTTAAAAGATATAATAGAATATACAATATATTTTATATTTTTTACATTTTTAATAATATATATTTTATTTTTTAAACAAATTTTATTATTTTTAAAAATAAAACAAACGTTATAACTGTTTGTAACCGAGAAAAATAAATATTACATAAACTAACCAGAAAAGAATTACACTTGTTTTAAATTTTATAGAGTTTAAACAAAAAGAAATATATATATTTAAGTTATTTTAAGAAAAAAAAAAAAAAAGTAAACTCGCGATATTCAGGTATATATCATTTTCCTTTTAATTAATTAAGTAGATATTTTAGTTTAATAAATAAATATATCTAAATACAAAAATTGGAAATATATGTTTTATTATTAAATTATATTGTTATTTTATATATGTGGAATATTATATATATTCATTTTCTTTTATAATATATATATATTTGGAAGAAACATTTGATGTAATATTTTTTTTTTGTTTTTTTTTTGTTTTTAGTTAAGTTTGAATAATTCATGGTTTATTACTAATATAAAATAAAGGCTTATTTTATTTATTAGAAATGTCATTATTTTTTTTTTTTCATAATAAAAAATAAAATATTATATAGTTTCTGTTAAGAGTTTTGTAGTTTTTTTTTTTTTTATTTTATTTTTGTTACTAAATATTTAAGTAATGTTATAAATACTAATATATATTTTATATATTTAGTAAAAGAAAAATCCCAATTATTTTAAGCAAATTATAATATAAAAGCAGAATATATAGCATAATATATAATAAATTAAATAGTAATATTTATAGCAGAATATTAATAGCGAGATATTTATCACAAACTATATAGAATAAAATTTATAACAAAAAATTAAAAAATTTTCCCCCTTTTTTTTTTTACAAACAAACAAAAAAAAAAAAAAAAAAAAGAAAAAAAAATATATATATATATAATATATAAATAAATAACAATATCATTTTTAATAAAAAAAATATATATATATATTTAACATTTAACAATTTTGATAATAATAAAATAAAAATAAATTTAAAACTAAAATATTCAATTTATTAAACTATTTACCATTAATTTTATTATATATATATTATTTATTTAATTATACATTATTTTCATTTTTTCATATATTATTTTTAAATATTTTGAAAAATGGTTCTTGAAAATTCAAATCGTATTGACCCTATTAAAACATTAAAAAATGACCAATCAATATTAAAAACTGATATTATTATCGATGATGATTCTACTCTAAATAATTCAACTTCCATTTATGTGAACGATATTTTATATTTTGATAATTCTTTTGAAAATAATGATTCAACTCCAATAGTTATTGATTCGGGTACCGAAGATAAAAATCAAAATAAAAAAACAAAAATGAATGATGAATTAAATAAAATTGTTATCGTCAACTTATCAAATGATGATGATAGCACTAGTATACCCACACCAACTATTACAACAGTGAAAGCCGTTGGTACTGATTTAAAATCAGTTGATGATAATTATAGCCAAAAATTGGAAGAAAATATTCTTTCTCCAACCAGTAGTATTGATATCAATGTTAACAACTCCATAAATGAAGTTTCTACTGAAACCATCACTAATACCTTAAAAAATTCAACCGAAAGAGTTTTAATGGCTGAACCATTTGAAGATATTTCTTATGAAAATAATAATGATAATGAAAATGAGACCTTAACAAATAATGATTCAAGTTTAAGTGATATTGATCTTGATCAAATGATTTCAGAACAACTTAATACTGATTTTACAGAGGTTGATTTAAATTCTTCAGTAAAAGGTATTAAAAAAAATTAATTTTTTTTTTTTTTTTTTTTTTTTTTTTTTTTTTATTTGGGTTTAATTTCAAAAATAATATATAAATTTAGATATATGAATACGAATTTATATTATTTTATTTTTATTATGAAATTCAAACCTTTCAATGTTTAAATCTAATAATTTTATATTTTATTTTTATTAAAAATTATTTTATATATATATATATATCTTAATTGGATTAATATTAAAATTATTGAAATTAATAATAATAAATATATTTATAAATTTTTTATTTAATCTTTTTTTTTTTTTTTTTTTTTTTTTTTATATGTTATTATTATTATAAGATAATAAAAATTCATTGAATGATAATCATTCTTCTGATTTATTAGATGAAGCTAGACCAATGTTATTACAACAAATTATTGATAATGTTGATAATGCCAATAACAAAAGTCCAATTTTAATGAGAAGTACCACTGAAGATATTATTAATTCAAGTTTAAAAAAATTAAATGAAGAAAATACGGTTGATGAACCTTCAGCTGATCTTTTAAATACTTCTCTAGATTCTAGTACTGAAAGTGAAACTAGTACTGAAAGTGATTCTAATGATGCCGTAAATATTAAGATTATTCTTAGTTCTCCGGATAATAAAGAAACTGAGGTTTTCAACACCGAAGATATTAAGATTGTTGTTACTGATCCAGAGGATGTTAAAGAAATCATTTATCCATACCATGAAAAAATGTTAACTGAAGCGGTGAATAAAGCCATCGAAAAGCATAAGAATAAGACGAAATCACCCATTAAAAGTAAATCAAAGAAGCATAAGAAATCAAAAGCAAAGAAGTCGGTTCGTTTCAATATTGAAAATGATAACTACACTGCCGAATCAGAAGTCATTCCAATAGTGGATGAAAATTCTATTGAAAGTTTAAAGAAGGAAATTGATCGTTTAAATTCTCGTATTGTACAAGAAATTAAGGCCAGAACAATAATTCAACATACTTTGGAGGATACCATTATTGAAACGGACAAAATTAAAAAAGATGCCGTTGAAAAGTCAGATTTAAAAATTCGTGAAACGATGGAATATGCTCATCGATTACAAGAATCTATGGATAAGCGTATTAATAAGATGCAAAATGAAAGTTTAGAAAAGTATAAGGAAATACAAGCTGCTCATGATGCTCGCCTAGAGGAAGAACGTGAAGTTTGGCGTCAAGTTGAACAAGATGCCAAAGATCGTATAAAGGCGGAACGGGAAGAAAAGGATAAGATCCTCGAGGAAAATAAACGTTTAGAAAAGGTCATAGAAGGTTTAAAGGCACAAATCGAAGAGGAAGCCTCTAATTCCGAAAGATTCCAATTAAGTGTGAAACAGATGCTTGAAGAATATGAAGCGAAGTATAAGGAAGAACAACAGTCAAGAAAGAATGCCGAAGAGGTCATTGATCGTGTCTTAGAAAAGTCTAGAGATTTCCAAGAAAATATTGAAGACTTAAAAGAACTAAATTCCACGTTGAAGGAAAGTAATCGTGAATTATCGGAACGATTAAGTGAAGCTACTGAAAAGTTGGATTATAAGGATAAGTTTATTGCGGAATTAAAATCTAAGATGGGCGATCTTAACTTTACAATTGAAATTTTAAAGGAAGAATCGGAAAATAATGTTCAGAAGATAAAGATTTTAAGTTCAGAAACACAAAATATTACGGATCGTTCCATTCAAGAAATTAATGAAGTGAAGGAAGAAAATGTTAGTATTTATAAGTTATTGGATGCTTCCACGAAGAAGTATGATGAGTTACAGATGCTTTACAATGTGAAGGAAGAAGAAGTTGAATTATTAAAGAAAAAGGTGGAACAAATGAATAAGAAGTTCAAACGTGTTCTTAGAAAACATCTTATTAAGGGTGGTGGTGAATTAAGTAATATCAGTAGTCCTCTTTCCGCTTTCAGTAATACCTCCTTTGAAATTATGTCAAATGTTGGTAATACCAGTATGGATGGTATTGGTAAGGGAATTAAGGAAACTCCAATTCTTGGAGAATTGAATAACACCAATGTTCTTGAAGATATGGATGAAAACTGTGGTATACCAAAGCATGCCATTCGTAAGAAGAATAGTAATGCTAGTATTTCCAGTACAACCTTATCCATCTCCAGTCTTGTCATGACAAGTCAAAATGATATAAATTTGAATACTATGAATATGACACCAATTCTTCCTTATGGATTAAATGAAGTGATTAAGGAAGAAGGAAATGAGGAAGAAATGAAAGGTGAAATTATTCATGTTGTTGAAGAAAGTGACAAAAAACCCACCGAAATCGATCGTCGCTCCAGTAAGGATAGTAATTCATCCCTTTCAGTTGGTGTTAATGCCAATGGAAATAGAAATGCTAACGGAAATGAAAATGTCAACAGCAACGACAACGACAACAACAACAATAATAATAATAATAATAATAATCGTAAATTGAAGAAATTAGAATTACCAAAACTTACTATTCAAACGAGTAATGATGAAATTATTGAATCCATATTAGGTGCTGATGATGATAGTGATGATGATAGTGAAGAAGATCTTGATAATGAATTTAAACAAATGAATGATGGTGATATTTCTACGATGATTGAAAAGAGAATTATGGATTTCAGAACGGATGATGCTGAATACCTTGACTTTGTTGAAAAGTTAAAGAATCCAAGTAAAATTGCAAATGCTAAATTTATTAAACGTTGTGAAGCCGAAGAAATATCTGGCTGTTTATCCTTTGAAGGTGACTATTCTGGTTTCTTTAATAACCGAAAACTTTGGAATAATGCCAAATCTGGAACTATTTTAATTGAACCTTTCCATAAGAATACTACTACTACTACTACTACCACTAATAATAATAATAATTCTACCACAGAAAATATACTTACGGTATCTCAACCACGTCTTACACGTCTTAGATGTGCCCTCTGCTCTCTCAGACAAAAGGAACGTGATGAAATTGTGAATTGGTTTAAGTTTAAGGCCTGTGATACCGATCCCACCTATGAAAATATCTGTCCATACTGTAGAGACAAATTAGCCAATGTCTGTGAATGGTACAGTTATCTTCGTCTTATTCAAAATAAGTTAATTAAGAAGAATCCAAAACTTATTTATTCCGATTTATTAGATATTAAGAGAAAACTTTTCTACAGTAAGAATGGTATTACATTTAAATTTCAACAAAATTAATTAATTAATTGAATTTTTTAAAAAAAAAAAATAATAATAAAATAAAGATAAAAAATAAAAAATAAATTAAAAAATAAAAAATAAAATAAAAATAAATATAGAAAAAAAAAATAAATAATAATAATAATAATAATAAAAAAAAAAAAAAAAGGTGGAAAGCGAAAAAAAAAATATGTATATATATATCTATATTTATATTTATATTAAATTAAATTGAAATTAATTAAAAACAAAATTATAAACAAAGATTAAGCAAACCAAACATAAAACAAGCAAACAAATCAAAAAAAAAAATATCAAAATAACAAAATATATAATTTAAATAAAAAATATTCAATAATATTAAAAAAAATATATATATAAAAAAAAAAAAAAAAAATAGTTTTTCTTTAATATATATATATATATATTTACATTTATTAATAAATATAATATATATATGTTTTGTGTTTGTTAAAAATAGTATAATATAGTATATTTTTATATAGTATAGTATAAAGTAGTATAATAGTAATAATAGTAATTTTTTTTTCTCATTTTAAATATAATTTTAGAATGATTATTTTATTTTTATTCTATTCTATTTTTTATTATTATTATTTTTTTTTTTATTTTTTTTTTTTTTTTTAATTCATTAATTTATATTCTCTTTACCTTTTGATAAAGAGAAAAGGATGAAAAAAAAAAAAAAAAAAAAAAAAAAAAGGAAAAAAAATTTATGAAAAATATATACATAAATAAATTTTCTATCAATTATCTATCAGTTATAATAAAAAAAAAAAATTGAAAAAAAATTGAAAAAAAAGAAATAATAATTAAAATAATAATTAAAAAAAAAATAATAATAATAATAATAAAAAAATATAAGACAAAAACATTTAATATAATAAATATAATATAATATATAAAAATAATATAAAAATATAATATATATATATACAATAAAAGAAAGGAATAATGATAAAAAATAAAAACAACAATAATAAAAAAAAAAAAAAAAACTGTGAATATATACAAAAAAAAAAAAAAAAAAAAAAAAAAAAAAAAAAAAAAGAGAAAATTAATAATATTAAAATTAAATATATCAAAGTATAAATATATATATATAAATATATACATATATAAAATATAAAATATATAAAAATATTAATATTAATTTTAAAAATATAAATATTGTTATTATCAAAAAATAATATTAAAAATTGTTTAAATATTAAATATTAAACAATAACTTTTTTTAACTAATATAATGAATAATTTACTTAAAATTTTGTTTGAATTATATTAAAAATTTGAAAAAAAAAAATTTTTTTTTTTCAAATTTTTAATTTATTATATTTAATTTCTCAACAATTTTTTTTTTTTTTAAAAAAAAAAAAAAAAAAAAAAAAAAAAGAAAAGAATAGAAATTAATATAATAAATTAAAATAAAAAAAAAAAAAATTTTTTTTTTTTTAATGAAGTAAAAACAAAATAATAAAAAGTTTAAAAAAATAACAAAGCCCAAAAAAAAAAGAAGAAAAAATAAAAAAAATCATAAAATAAAAAATATAATAAAAAAATAAAAAATTAAAAAATAATATTATAATAATAATAAATAATAATAATAAATAATAATAAATAATAATAAAAATGTAATAAAAATGTAATAATAAAAAAAAATAATAATAAAAATGAAATAAAAAATAAATAAATAAATAAATAAACAAACACAAAAAATAATTTTTTTTTTTATTTATTTTTCTTTTTATGATTTCCTATTTACGTATTTACATTTATACTTTTATACTTTTATACCTTTTATATTTTTGTATTTTTTATATTTTTGTATTTTTGTATTTTTGTATTTTTTATATTTTTGTATTTTTGTATTTTTGTATTTTTATATTTTTGTATTTTTGTATTTTTGTATTTTTTATATTTTTGTATTTTTGTATTTTTGTATTAAAAGAGGTGTTCGTCAAGGTTGTCCATTATCTCCAATCTTATTCAATTTATTCATTAATGATATACTAAAATGACGGTGAAAAGTATGATGTTAGTATTTGGAAGGAAGAAAAAAAAAAAAAAAAAAAAAGTGTTGTGGTGGACTTCTTTACTGATGATGATGTTGTTCTCGTTGCTCCGAGTGCAAAAAAAATTTAGAAAAATTATTAAAAAAAAAAAAAAAAAAGGTACAATAAATGGGCTTATTTTAAATGAAATAACTTTTGGTATTAAAAAAAAAAAAAAAAAAAAAAAAAAATGGACACCTGCGTATGGTTATAAAACCAATAAACTTCCAATCTTCTCCAAATTATAGTGACCCAACCTTCTATTTAGGAATGAAGGCTATTCCAAAAGTTTCTAGTTATATTTATCTAGGTATTCCTTTTTTTTTTTTTTCAGATGATCTCCTCTTATTAGAGTACATTATATCTCACATCACATGCATTTTTTTTTTTTTTAAAGTTTTAGAAAATTCTTTCTTTCATTTAACACCTTTCTTTTTAAATAAACTTATTCCTATATGGTATACAAGAAAAAAAAAAAGTGCTTTAATCTTTTAGTTATTATTAGTAAAAGTTATTTATTATTCTCCCTCCACTTGGTTCGTTCAAACAAATCTAGAACGGCTAGAATTCAAAACATTAATTAATCCTGGTCTATTTTGGTGTATCGGTTCCTTCTCTTAAAAAAAAATGATTAAGTTAAAACAAATTTAAAAAAAAAAAAAAAAAAAAAAAAAAAAAAAAAAAAAACTACTATATTAGACATCATTCTACTATGAGTACTTAAT
>JACVTC010000028.1:922500-952500 GCA_016946835.1 Neocallimastix lanati (nom. inval.)
CTAAAATATATTAACAGTACTAAAGAATTTAAGATAGAATATAATGGAAAGGGGGAGCTTGTTGCATATACCGACTCTGACTTTGCCGGCTGTTTGGAAGATAGAAAATCTACCTCAGGAGGAATAATACTAATGGGAACAAGTCCGATATGCTGGTTGTCCAAGAAACAAACAAGTGTTGCTACGTCTACTGCTGAAGCAGAGTACGTAAGCACTTCCGAAAATATAAAGAAAATATTATGGATTAGAAATATAATAAAAGAAATTTTAAACAAATGGATAACTGTTAAAATCTATACAGATAATCAAGCAAGTAAGAAAATAATGGAGAACTGAGAAATAAATACAAAATTAAAGCATATAAGTGTAAGATATCATTTCAACAGGGACAATATTGCAAAGAAGAAAGTAAAATTAGAATATACTGATACTAAAAACATGCTAGCGGACATATTAACCAAGGACTCAAATGGACCAAAGATACAAAAATTTACAAACAACATTTTTATCTAAAAATATTATTTGAGGGGGAGTGTTGACTGCACTCATAATTTAACTATATATTTAATTTAATTTATTTATAGTATTTATTTATATTTATGTGTATTTATTTATTTATATTTAATGATTACTTAAATGTATTATGATCTATCGTCTTGTATAAATCTATGTTAATTATCTTTTAATATTTATTTAATTAATTTTTAATTTATTTTATGTTATGGAAAACGCATGTAGTAACATGTGACTTTATTACTTATTTAAAGCTGAAAGATAGATCATACACTTATTTCCCTTGTATACCATATTCCATAAGGAATATTATTATAGATCTAAATAAAGCTAACAATTATTATTATTATTATTATTATTATTATTATTATTATTATTATTATTATTATTATTATTATTATTATTATTATTATTATTATTATTATTATTATTATTATTATTATTACTATTATTATTATTATTTATAATTAATATATAATAAATTATTATTTATAATTATTATTATTATAAATTATTTAGTATTATTATTATTATTATTATTATTATTTATAATTCTTATTTTTCATTATTTTTACTATTATTTATAATAGTGATACAATAATTTATATAATTATTTTTATTTATTATTTATAATGAATAGAAAGTAATTATTATTTATATTATTATTATTTATATATGGAATAACAGTTTTTTTTTTCAAATAAACTTTTTTTTATGATTAAAAAAAAATAATTAATTATAAAAGTGTATTATTATATATATTCATTTAATTAATATTATATATTAAATAAATTAAATAAATAAATATATACTTAATTTTTGTCATATTTTTAATTTTATTATTTTAATTTCGGATTTTGTTCCTTTTTTTTTTAAAAAAAAATAATAAATTGCTTCCATAATAAGAAATCATTAATGAATTTTGTATATTACTGTATAATGAATATATACATTGAATATACACCATAATATATTACAGTCAATTCACCAAAAATAATATACATTAATTACCGAACTAAATATATAAATTTTTATATTAATTTATCAACTCTATTATATATTAAAGGAAGTTTAATTGTGGACTTTAACCTTAAATGACATTTAGCAAGAATAGATTTTGTGGTTAATGATTTTGTTATATGCTAAATTGTTTGTCTATCATGAAAACTAAATGTATTATTTTAAAGTTCCTAACTGTAATATATTGATATATTTTCGTAATATATTATAATATAATATAATATACATTTATAAAAATAATCCTAATGAAATAAATTAAATTGAAAAAATTATAAAAAAAAATAAAAAAAAAAAATGACTACGAATAACTATTTAAATATTTTTAATTTTTAATTATAAAAGAAATTTTTTTTCTATTTATATAAATCTAATTTATTATTTATTTATTTATTTATTTATATATTTATAAAATTATAATATTTTTTTTTAATAGATGCTTTTTTTTTTTTTTAAATTTTAATAATTCTTTGTCTTCTATTACTATTATTAAAAATATTATAGTTTAATTATTGGCAAGTTTATTAATTACAAATATTCTAATTAATTATTAATCATCATTAATCATTTCATTAATCATTAATGATTATTTATTATTTATTATTATTACAAATATTGCAAATATTGTAGTAATAGTTTAAAAGGATAATTAGAATTTAAAATTATAAATTTTGATATAGTGATAATTTAAGGGATAAAAAATAAATAGAATTAAAAGTTAATAATTTTATATTTTATTTTGTACAATTTACTATTGATATATATATAAATATATAAATATATAAATATATATATATATATTTTTTAGACTAGGATTCATAAGAGAGGAAGACAACAGGACCTACCAGTTTCTTCCGTAAAACGTATCAGACTCTCATTGGATCCTTTTGCCATCCAGTTTTCATCATCAATACTGATCTTCTCTCTCTCTAAGCAAGGATAATAGGAAAGACATACTCGATGCGCCGCTTTACATGACGGACGGCCTTTCTTTTCAGTGATCACTTGAACCCTCCATTGAGGGAGGAGGGGAGGAACAACGACACTAATTCCTTTTCTCTCACTTTCAAAGGTCAAGTACTCTCAACTATTACTCGCAATTGTATACTCTCTAGTAACAGGGGAATATTAAACCATAGTGAGCGAACAATCAATTTTCATTTATAGAGGATAAAAAAAAAACACCCCTTAGAAATGGATGAAAATTGTTTCATATAAATTTAAGAAGTAGTCGTAGGATCAATTTCAGATACCTTAGGTGGGTGTTGTTACTCCAAAGCACTAACTACCAAGGATAAAAAAAAAAAATTGGAAAAACTTTTTGTACAGTAAATAAAAAAAAAAAAAAAAATTAATAATAATAATAAATGTTGTTATTATTATTATTAATATATATAATTCAATCAATAAAAAATAAAGGATAAGTTACTTTATTTAATGTAGTTGAATTTTTTAACTCCTAAATTTTGGCTTATCTACCCAAAACTTATAAACTTTTATTTTCTTTTTTTTTTTTTTTTTTTTTTTTTTTTACTTATTAATTTTATTTTATATATATATATATTATCATCAATTTATTTATTGTTTTATTTATTGTTTTATTTATTGTTTTATATTTTTTCATTTTAATTAATTAATTATTTATTTATTTTATTAAATATATATTTACTTTTAATATTTTTTTTCTCTTTATTTATTCATACTATTGTGTACATTTAAACATAATTATTAAAGTTTAATAAGTTTAATTAGAAAAAAATTTAATTAAAATAAATGAATAAGTAAATAAATAAAAGATCACCATATATTTATTAAAAAAAAAAGCTTATTCTGAGAATGAGTGATGACAGCATAAGTAATAAGGTTCATTTCATAGAATAATCAATAAAATTCAAATTAAATAATAAAACCTTAAAATAAAATAGTCAAAAGACATGATGTCTATCGATAGTTTAAAAACTTTTTAATTCGATGTTGATGTTGATGATTTTTTTTTTTTTACATTTAAATCATTGATTATTAGAATTTCAAAGTAAATAACTTTATTATTATTATTTTTCCATGATAAATGGTATAAATGGATTGATATTTAATTTTCTTGACTTTAAATTTTAACAATAAAATAAATAATAATAATAATAAAAATAAAAAATGATTATGACAATTGATAAATGAAATTATTCTCTAAATATTATGAAATATTTACTTGTAATTAAAGAATTTAAAGGAATAAATAATAATTTTATTAAGTCAAATTATTTAAATAAAAAGAAAAAGTAAAAAAAAAATATATATATATACATATATATATATAAATGAAATAAAGTTATAAGAAAAATAAATAAATAAATAAAAAAATAAAGTTATAAGAAAAATAAAAAAAAAAAAAAAGTTTATGATTTTTATATGTGTATTAAAATATTTAATGTTAATTCTTATCATTTTTGAATTACTTAGTATCATATATGTATATATATATATATTTATTTTTTTTTGTCATTAGATTAGATTTAAATAATAATAATAAAAAAAAAAATAATAAATGAATACTTTATTTTTTTTTAAGTTTATATAATTCCATAAATAATAAATAATACATTATAATTTTTTTGATTTACGGCCTTCATCTCTTAAATAAAGAAAAACAAAGTAAAATAAAAAAAAAAAAAAACTTTAGTTAAATATATTTGAATATATTTGAATATATATTTAAAGTAATTTTTTTTTATGAGATTTAAATTTTAAATTCATACTTTTAAAAATTTATTTAAGGAATATTTGATTTCTACGAAAGCAAAGTTTTTTTTTTTTTTTTTTTTAGACAATGACTAAATTCATAATCAAAAGTTTAACGCATTTTCCTTTTTTTTTTTTTTAAGAAAAGACATCAAAATAAAATTAAATATTAAAACTATTATTTATTTTTTACTATTTATTATTTATTATTAAATTACTCTTTTTATTATTATTTATTATTTATTAATAAATTACTCTTTTTATTATTATTTATTATTTATTATTTATTATTCTTTTTATTATTATTTATTATTTATTAATAAATTACTCTTTTTATTATTTATTATTTTAATTATTATTAATTATTATTTAATATTTAATATTAATAATTTCTTTGAACTTTTTTTATATAGTATCTTGAAAAACAGAAAAAAAAAAATTGTCTTTTTTTTTTTAATTATTATGATATATATTAAAAATAAAAAATAAAAACTCTAAATAATCTATATTTTATTAATTCTTACCATAAAATAAAATAAAATTAAAAAAAATAAAATAAAATTAAAGGAAAATAAAATAAAAAACATTTTTATTTTTATTTTTATTTTTATTGGATGGAATAATTTTATTATTAAAATTTTTAAAAAAAAAAAAAACTTAACATCAAAAAGTCAATTTAATATATTAAAAAATATATTGTAAAGTAATCTATATTTTATAATATATAATATATAAATATATAAATATATAGATAATATTAATATATAATATTTATAATATATAAGATATTATATTAATGATTATTCATTATAATAAACATATTTTATTATTTACTATTTATATATGGTATATCAAAATTTAATGAAACAAAAAAAAAAAAAAAAAGGGCATGTTTATCATGTCACTAAACAATAATAAATACTTAAAATAATAGTAAAATAGTTAATATTTATTTTTTAGTTATTCATTTATTTTTATTTATTTACTTATATTATGTATGAATGAATGTATTTAAGTATATATGCATGTATGTATGAAATGACATCTTCTTACAAATATATTTTATTTTATATATTTAAAATGACAATTTTCCATGACGGAAGACAATTAATCTTTTGATCTTTTACCGAAGACAATTAATCTTTTACCGAATTTGGAATTTTACGTTTAAATAAATTCAACCAATGACATTATGTCCTTATAATACATTATTATTTATTTGTACAACAATGTAGGTGATTTAAAATTATTTATAGATATTAATTTCAAAAAAAAAAAAAAAAAAGTATGACAATTTAATTATGTAAAAAATTTTATAAGATCAAATGACTTTGACTTCTTCTTAAGCATAATATATTAACAATTGAAATAACTACAAACCATCATTAAATAGAATAAACTTTAGAATAGAATAGAGGATTAACATTTCATAAACTTTTTAGGTTAATTAAATTCTTTATATTTATAGATTTATATTAATAATATATTATATTCTAAATATATTCTTTGTAAATTTCATATAATTGAAAATTTAATTAATAAATTAATTAGTTTAAACTATTTCAATAGTAATTTATGAAATTATAGTCTTTTTTTTTTTTTTTTTTTTAAAAAAAAATAACAAAATTAAAAAGAAAA
The DNA here is from genome assembly GCA_016946835.1 of Neocallimastix lanati (nom. inval.). NCBI lineage: Eukaryota > Fungi > Neocallimastigomycota > Neocallimastigomycetes > Neocallimastigales > Neocallimastigaceae > Neocallimastix > Neocallimastix lanati (nom. inval.). The sequence goes on from JACVTC010000028.1 coordinate 928,405, forward strand.
AAAAAGAAAAAAAAGGAAAAAAAGAATTAAGGAAATAAAGAAATAAAATTAATATAATGAATGGTTATGATTTTTAAAATAATTTAAAAAATAAAATAAAATAAAATAAAATAGTGAAACAGTAGAAAAAGCATACAACATCAATACCAATAGTGAAGCTGTAGAAAAACATACAACATCAATACCAATAGTGAAGCTGTAGAAAAAACATACAACATCAATACCAATAGTGAAGCTGTAGAAAAAACATACAACATCAATACCAATAGTGAAGCTGTAGAAAAACATACAACATTTATATCAATAAAATAAATAGTGAAGCTGTTGAAAAAAGATTGAATAAAATATAAAAAAAAAAAGTAATAAAAATAAAGTTTTTAATTAATAAAAAAAAAGTTAAAAGATTACATTTTTATAACTCTAATATATTAAAATATATTAAAATAAATAGTTAATATATTGAAATAGATTAAATTAAAAAATGAACTTTGAAATTTCTGTGTTTTTTTATTTTTATTTTTTTTATTTTATTTTATTTTATTTTATATCATCATATAATCCTTTATATGTAAATGTTTATATTAAATTACTGTTTTAATATATAACAATATTTATTATAATTTATTGAATTTATATATAGTCTTTATTATTAAAGTTTTCAAATTTAAATAAAATTTTTTTTTTATTTTAAAAATACTTGGTAAATAATATAGTCTTTTTTTTCATTTATTTTATATTTACAATTATATTTACAATTATATTTACAATTATATTTACAATTATATTTACAATTATATTTACAATTATATTTACAATTATATTTACAATTATATTTACAATTATATTTACAATTATATTTACAATTATATTTACAATTATATTTATTTTATATTTATTTTATATTCATAATTATATTTATTTATATTTACAATTATATTTACAATTATATTTATTTTATATTTGCAATTATATTTATATTTTCAATTATATTTATATTTACAATTATATTTACAACTATATTTATTTATATTTACAATTATATTTGCAATTATATTTATATTTTCAATTATATTTATATTTACAATTATATTTACAACTATATTTATTTATATTTACAATTATATTTGCAATTATATTTATATTTTCAATTATATTTATATTTACAATTATATTTATATAATTTATTAATATTATACTTTATTCAATTTTATTTTTTCTTATTCATTTATTTATTTCTACAATTTATTTTTATTTTTATTTTTATTTTGTAGTAATATAAATAATATAAATAGATTTCAATAGATGTCACTTCAAAATATTTTTTAGACCTCTGTCATATGAAAAAAAAAAAAAAAGAAAAAAGAATAAGAAATATATGGATAATCAGCTATAATAATAATAAATGTCAAATGAAAAAAATTTATCATTTCACCATCATAAAAATAATAAAAGTATCAAATTGTGATATTGAACTAATAAATATTATATATAAAATAAAATAAATATTACTTCATATATAAAAACTACTTCATAAATAAATACTACTTCATAAATAAAAACTACTTCATAAATAAATACTACTTCATAAATAAATAAATATTATCTGTAGACAATGAGGAAGACGTTATATACATCAAAAAAAAAAAAAAAAAAAAAAAAAAAAAAAAAAAAAAAGATTATTGAAATAATTTTATAATTTAAAAACTTTTCTATATTAAAATTTTTTATTGTTAATTGATTCTTTCTTTAAGATCATAAATAAAATTGATTCCATTCTTTTTTTATTTTATATTTAATTATTTATTTATTAATTAATTATTATTTATTTATTTATTATTTATTTATTATTTATCTATTTATTTATTTATTCAATTATTTTATAAATTAATTAATTAATTATTTATTTATTCAATTATTTTATGAATTATTAATTTTTATATTAAATTTATTTTGTATTGGATATACACTTTTCACTTTAGATTATATAAAAGATGACTTTTTTAATCTTTACAGTTTATAGAGTTCAAGTTTATTTTTAGAATGATCTGATTAAATAAAATGTTTTATTATATATAATATTAAATAAATATTTAACTATTTTATATATAATCTATTTTTTTTTTAATAATTATTTAATAAAAATTATATAAATTACATCTAAACGATCTAAAATAAAAATAATTAAAATAATTAAAATAATTAAAAAAAAATTATAAAAAAAAATATATATATATATAAAAGATATAAAAGATAGTTACTATAAAAAATTATTTATAATTTAATGAAATGTAGTCAATAGGATTTAAAATAATTAACCTTTTTTTTTTTATTATTTTTTTTTAAAAAAACATTGGCTAATCAAATGCAAATATATAAAGGGAAAAATAATAAATAAAATATATATAATATTTTATTTATGATGAAACAAATAAAAATTGAAAAATATTTTTAATCTTTTTTATTATTATTTATACGGTCATTTATTTGTTTTGCTAAGACTATTTTAATTATTTTCTTTTTATTTAATTTATTTATTTATTTATTTATTTTCTTTTTATTTATTTATTTATTTATTTATTTGGATTTTTGCTTTTTGTTTTGTCTTTTTTTTTTTTTTTATTAATGTATGTATGATATATTAATTGTATTATACAATAGAAATATATATATAATGCATAAAAAGAAATAAGAAATGAATAAATGAAAGATTACAAATAGAAAAGATATTTAAAAAAAAAAAAAAAGAAAATAATAATTAATAACTAATAAAGAAAAATTGGTAAAATATTTAATTTTGAAAAAGCAAAAAAAAAAAAAATAAAAAATAAAAAGAAAAAAAAAATAATCTCAATTTTTAAAATAAATATCATAATTATTGAAATCATTAAAATTGACATAATAATTAAAAACAAAAAGACACCAAAAAAAAAAAAAAAAAAAAAAAAAAAGATTCATTATTTTTATAATTATTATTATTTTAATTTTTAATTTCTATTCATTTAATATATATACATTAATATGTAATTTTTTTTTAATTCATCGATTTCCATACAATATTAAAAAATATATATTATAAACTAAAAATAATAATAAAAACTAAACTTGGACAAAATAAATAAATAATTATAAAATTATAAATAAATAAATAGATAAATAAATAATTATAAATAAATAAATAGATAAATAAATAATTATAAATAGATAAATAGATAAATAAATAATTATAAATAAATAAATAAATAATTATAAATAAATAAATAAATAATTATAAATAAATAAATAAATAATTATAAATAAATAAATAAATAATTATAAATAAATAAATATAAATAAATAGTAATAATGAATAATTCAATTTTATTATTAATATAATGTATCATATATAATATAACTATAATCAATCAATAATAAACATTTGAAATAGAAATTTTTAATATTTATTAAAATAATTTTTTTTTTTTTTTTACATATTTTTAAAATTTTAAATTATATATTTTATATTAAAAGTTTAAATTTTCAATGTATTACTGTGTAAATGACATACTTTATTATATTATATTATTTAATATATTAATTATATATATACAATTAATTTGGAATTTTTTTTTTTTCTTTTTTTCTTAATTTCTTAATTTCTTTCAAAAGTATAAATATAACCATATTTCCTTTCAAAAAAGAATATTTTTTTTTTTCTATTAATTATTTAACTATATATATATAAAAAGTTCAAAAAAAAAAAAAAAATTGTTGTATAAAGAAAAATTAAAAATACCAAAAACTATATATATTTTTATGTTAAAAAAAAAATATAGATAAACTTAAAAAAAGTATATTTTGTATATATAAAACAAATATAAAGAAAAAAAAAATTAAATATAAAAATCGAAAAACAAAACATCATAGAAAAAAAAATTTTTTTTTTTTTTTTAAAAGTAACAAAAATAGTAAATAGAATTTTAAATTTTTATCCTTTCCTTAAAAAATATACCATATAAAGTGACAAAATGAATACTACTGAAGGCCTGAATGTAACTAAAAGGTATTTTTTTTTTTAGGAAAAAATTATAAAATTAAAATATAAAATAAAATAAAAAAATTCCGATGATATTAATAATTTTATTAAAAAATAAAAATAATTGAAATGTTTTAAAAAGATTACAAAATGAATTAATGCAATTGATGGTAATAATTCTTATAAATCATTTACAAATAATAAAATAATATAATATATATAATATAATATATATAATTACTAAGTTTTAAATTATATACATATATACTTTTTTATTTTTGAAAACATTTTTTAAAAAAAAAAAAAAAAAAAAGATGGCAGGTATACCTGGTGTTACCGCTTTTCCAGAATCAGATAATTTATTAAGCTGGGTTGGCACTATTGAAGTAATTATAACTAAAAAAAAAAAAAATTTAAATTATTATTTTAATAAATATATATATTTATAAGAAACTAATGAATTAATTTTTTTAAATACTAATGATAATAATAATAATAAGGGTGCTCCAGGAACTGTAAGTGAAAAATAATATATATATTATATTAAAATATTTATTTAAATTTATTTAAATTCTGTATTTAAAAAAAAAAAAATTAAACTGTTTACTAAAAAAATATATATATATATTTGTTATTAATATTTATAATAATAAAGGCATATGATGGTTTATCTTACAAGTTATCTTTAAAATTTCCAGTAAATTACCCATATACCGCTCCAACCATAAAATTTACTACACCTTGCTTCCATCCAAATGTTGATTCTGAAGGAAATATATGCTTAGATATATTAAAAGTAAATATTTATATTTAAAAATATATAAATTATCATATATATTTTTATTTTTTAAAAAAAAAATTAAATTAAATATAATATAATATTATATATTATATATATTTATATATTCATATATATATATATTTTTTTAAAAAAAAAAAAAAAGGACAAATGGTCAGCTGTATATAATGTACAAACTATTCTTTTATCTCTTCAAAGTTTACTTGGTGGTAAATATTAAATAATATATATATAATTAGAAATAAATATTAAATATATGAACATGTTTATTAATTATTTTATTTTATTCTGTTATATTTTATACTATTATAATATTTTATTAATTACAAAAAAAAAAAAAAAAAAAAAAGAACCAAATAATGATAGTCCATTAAATACATATGCTGCTCAAATGTGGAATAAACCAGAAGAATATAAAAAACAAGTTATAAAAATTCATAATTCTGTTGCTTAAATATTGTGAAATAAATAAACAATAACTATTAATGTAAAATAATACTACTTCTAAAAAAAAAAAAAAAGGGAAATAATTAAATCGTTTTTCATTTACTTATTAATTTATTAATAACTTTAAGCAGTTTATATTTAATTAAAACCATATATAATAATCTCGTTTTAATTTATTATCGATATATATATATATTCTTTTATCATAAAAATTATTTAGTTTACTTTCATATAAAAAATTTGACAATATTTTTAAATATTTATTTTTTTTTTTTTTTTTTTCATTATTATTAACAAAAATTACGAAATTTATATATTTTATTTATTATATTAACTTTTTTTCTTAAAAATATAAAAAAAAAAAAAAAAAAAAAAAAAAAAAAAAAAAGAAAAAATAATTCGTATATATAAATGATTTTAAATCAAAGTATAATGTATTTATATTTTAGATTTAAAAAATATAATCTAATAATATATATAAATATCAAATTTTTGTTTTATATTATAATAAACATATAAAACAAAAATGATTAAAATTATAAAATAAAAAAACTAAAAATTTAAAAAAAAAAAAAAAAAAAAAAAGTATTATTTTTTAAATAACAATAATTATAATAATAATAATAAGTATATTCATATTGTTTGAATTATTTTTTTTTTTCTCATATAATTATATAAAAAAAAAACAAATATATATATATATATTTATTCTATTTTATTGTTGGATGTTTTTATTGCTAATCATCTATTTAAAAAAAAAAAAAATCAAGACGAAAGCTTATAAAAAAAATAAATTTGATAAAACTTGAGACTACTTAAGCAAGTTTAACTTTTTTTAAGTATCCTTAAATAATGGCATTGGTTTCCGATTCCGATGGGTACTACTTCGTGCCAGATGTGGATAATAAATTCGATGGCTTGTGTTGTTAAAAAGCTACCAATGAAATGGAACGGTTTTTTTTTTTTTTTTTTTTTTTTTTTTTTACCTTTGCATTATTATTATTTTATATATATATATATATATATATATATATATATGTCTTTTTTCTATTAGTATTATTTAAAAAAAATTGATGTAGAAGATTGATTCATTCCAAAAGCTTGTGTTTAAGACTTTATTTAACGAAACGGTTACTGCGGCACTTCTCCAATCGATTATACCTATTGCTATTGGCCAGCAATGGTCTTTGTTCAATAGGTTCAAATCGAATCGTACTACTACTACCAAGAGCGTCAATGCTGAAGAAACAGTAAGACAGGCCAGCAGGGCTAGCGCAACCAATGAAGATCATAATTTTGTATCTTAAAATTATGATTAACATTGCGAAGTCAAAGTTAATTATTATACTTCAGTATAATAATGCCCTTGTGAAGTCTTACAAATATTAATTAAATGAAACTAGAATATATTATACCATTATTTTATTTTTATTTTGTGTTTTATTTTTTGTTTATTTTTTTATCTTTTTTTTTTTATTATTTTATTACATGTATTTTATCAAATATTTAATTAATAAAGATGAAACAAGTTTGCTGCCGTTAAAAAAAAAAAAAAAAAAAAAAAAAAAAAAAAAAAAAATTAACGAAACGGGAATCTTTCGTATCGTCTTTCACTACTAACATTATTTACATTTTCATTTCAGTTTACTTATTATGAGTACATTAGAGAAAATTATTTTATCGATCGAAGCTTTACTAATCAAATAGAATTTCAGAAACTCAAAAAATAAAAAAAAAAAAAAAAAAAAAAAAAAAAAAAAAAAAAAAAAAGAAAGAAAGAAAAAAAAAAAGATTATTCATTACAACAAAATTCATAAAGTTGTTTATTTTATTTATATATTTTTCAGTTTCTTCACAAAAAAAAAAAAAAAAAAAAAAAAAAAAAAAAGAAAAAGAAAAACTTTATATTAATTTAATTAAGCTATTTTTTTTTTTTTTTAATTTTCCTATATTTATTTTATTTTTTTTTTTTTTTTTTTATTTTATTTTTATATTTTTTATACATATAATATTTTATTTTTTATATTTATATTTCTTTGTTATAAATTTTTTTAATTTATTTTATTATCATTTTTATCATTTTACAATTTAGAGTTCATTATAGAATAGTTATTTCACACCGGGGTGTACTCGCTGTTATGGAACTTCTATTGACAAACCCAAGATTAATTTTTATCCGTGGTATTCACTCGTTGTTGAATCAACATTAAAAAATGATGGATGGAAATTTATTCATTCATTCCAAAAAAAAAAAAAAAAAAAAAAAAAAAATTTTTTTTAAGGATAATATTTTGTCAGTAAAAAAAAAAAAAAAAAAAAAAAAAAAAAAAAAAAAAAAAAAAAAAAAAAAGAAATTATTAAATTCAAGGTGAGCTGCTTCAGAATTAAAGTAAATTCCCATCCAAATTTTAACCCTCTAAAAAATTTTTGTAAAAAAAAAGGATTTGAAAAAAAAAAAAAAAAAAAAAAAAAAAAAATTCATATTGTAGATATTCCAAATGAAATCATTAAGGTTTTTTTTTTTTTTTTTTTTTTTTTTTTTCAACATTTTAAAATAAAAATTTAATCATATATAATAACCCATCAAAATACTAACAAACTCCAGCAAATCTCAGTTTCAACTTAATTTAGTGGCAGCTTTAAATGACAATCATGAACTCAATGTTCCCCCTTCCCCCTCCCCCTCAATATTACCTAATCTCTAATCTTATCTCTCTCAAAAAAAATTCCAATTTCTCATTCTTAAACTGAACACTGTAAAAAGTTGGAAAAGTTTTTCTTTCTTTTATATATATATATATATGTGTGTATATATATATATCTTAGTTTTTAAAATAACCAATGAAATGAATGAATGAATGAATGGAATTTGGAATTTTTTTTTTTTTTTTTAATTGAAAAAAAAAAAAAAAAAAAAAAAAAAAGTGGATCCAAATACGCTATATGGGTATCAAGAAACCCCGTTGATTTACAAAGCAAAAAAAAAAAAAATTAACCGACAGTAAACCTTGGGTAACTGAATTGTATTCTTTTCCGATTAATGGTTCACCTATTTTTTCAATGGAATAGAGGGGTAGATTATTCCTCCAGATAGGATTAATCATGCGTTTTAGTTAACTCAAGTATGCTCTATAAAATATTAAATACCTATTTTATTGACTTATCCTTCTGATATTTGATCATAAAACCGCTCGTAGTTTATTGTAAAAAAAAAAAATTACTACAGATGATTCATTTTTGTTACCTAAAAAAAAAAAAAATTTGTTAGGTGGGATAGGTATAAATGGTCTTGTCTTGAACTTAAAAAGAAAAAAATATAATATTTGAGATGCTTAGTGAAACATAAGGAAATGGAGAACTTTCAGTTGATGATATGGTGGTATGGTATAGTTAGAAAAGTTCATTTAACTCAACTAATTTCATTGCTAAGGATTTATCGATTAGATCGTCTGCAGAAATCAAAAAAAAAAAAATCGATGTTTAGAATATCCCACAAAATGTTTATTGTCTTTCAAAAGGTAAAAACATATAAATATATATATATATATATATATAAACAAACTAAGGGTTATAAATCTGCATATAGATTCCTATGAATTTGTAAAAATTGTTGTTAACTCGTATAATAAACTATGTGAATCAACTTCATAAAAAAAATGTTTACAAATTTATGGAAAAAAAAATATAATTATATTGGATGATTAAAATATGATTGTTTGTTAGCTCTTAAAAAAAAATAATAGTAGGAAAGCATGGAAAATAGGTATATATATATATATAAAAAAAAGGAAGGCAATAATTAAATAATCATTCTTTCTTTCCTGTTCTCTCCTCTAATTAAAAAAAAAAAAAAAAAAAAAAAAAAAAAATGAATTAGTATCTTCTACAAATGAAAAAATTAATTAAAAGCCTGACATTCTCATTATAACATTATAAATTCTTTTGGGGCCGGATTCTTCTTCAGGTTATTGTCTTTTCTAAAGATTTCAGGAAAAATGAAAGTCCAAAGGCAACAACAACAACAACAACAAAAAAAAAAAAAAAAAAAAAAAAAAAAGGGAAAAATAACCAAAAATATTAGGCAAGATATTAGGCAAGATATTTATTTAAGGATGAAAGAAAATTTAAAGAAATTAGTGAGGTAAACGATCCCTCTTCTTCTACCTTCTACCTTCAAATTTTTAAAGCTTCTAATCCTGATGGGATTCTAATGGAATTCTTCAAAAGCTTCAGTTCCATAAGTAAAGTTTAATTCAGAAGAACCTAGTATAAATAAAAAAAAATAAAAAAATAAAAAAAAAATAAAAATAAATAAAAATAAATAAAAAATAAAAATAAATAAAAAATAAAAATAAAAATAAAAATAAAAATAATAATAATATTAAGTAACTATTTCATCTAGTTTTAAAATGTCTTAAAAGCCTTCATCAAATCATATTTGGAATGGTGATCTCCTAAAAATCATGGAATAACGTATCGATCGTTTTAAAAAAAAATTCATAAAATAGTAGGACGATTCTATCATATTGTAATAACGATCGAGGCATCTTTCTCATCAATAATGCGTAAAAAAATTATACCAAAAAAAAAAAAAAAAAAAAAAAAAATCGATAATAGAAATCTCTAAAAATAATGGAATGGATAAAAATAAAGGATTTATTAGGCCAGAACAATATGAATTTTCGTAATCGAGAAGAATGTAGAAGTCATTACACTTAATCACTAAGAATTATATGTCAGAAGCAAAAAAAAAAAAAAAAAAAAAAAAAATTTTTTTTTGAAAATATAAATAATTATACTTAAAACCTTGCTTTTTTTTGGAACCTTTGAAAAAAAAAAAAAACGTATAACTCTGTTCCTTTATATATAATGTATTGATAAAAATCCATCACTTAGGTATTAGAGGTTAAGGTCCTTTAAATTTTTTTGAAAATTTTTTTAATCTTCCAAGGTTTAGGGTTAGGGTTGATAGATGATTATCGGAAGCCTAGCCTTTAGTTATTTAAGAAAAGGTGTTCATCAAGAGTTGTCCCTCCCCCCTCCCCCTCCACTCTCTCTCTCTCTCACAAATTTTATTTATTTAACTTGTTCATTAATCCCATTTTTAATAAATGGGATAAATATGGAATCGCTAATGGTGATAAACGTTGTTGTGGAGGTCTCTTTTTTGCAGATATGGACCATGTTTATTATGGGCTCCAACAAAGATCTCAACTTAATTTAAAAAATTGTTAAAAATTTTTGATTAAATTTTGATTAAAATTTGCCAGTATATGGGTTTAGAAATAATGAAATGCAATTAGGTTATCAATAAATGTACTTAGTTTTAGTAGTAATAGTACGAGGGGGGGGGAATTTTTTCAAGATTTCTTAATAATAGTCACCCTACCATTTTATCTTTCAAGTTATGCGTTAATCTAAATACAAATGGCTACACCTACCTAGGTGTGTACCCTTTTTTTCAAATGATTTAACATTGAAATCGATCATACAGAGAATGAATAATAAATAAAAAGTTCGAAAAAAAAAAAAAAGTACTTTATTCCATATATATATAAAAGGATTTTCTTAAGAATCCTCCTATTATCTTTATCCCTTATAAACGAAATAGTTAGTTATTTTCTATTATAGTAATTGGGCAAGTTTCAGTATTAGGCAATCTCTTATTTGGATCAAGTAAAGAACAAAAAGAACGAGAAGGACAAAGACAACTACTTTCATACAGAATAGAATTGATACTTGAATTGAAGAGTTTTCTAATGGGGAATAGCTTTATGCATCCCTTGATGATGTTTTCGAAAAGGAAACTTTTAATATTCTTCCTCTTCTTTTAGGGATGAAATGTGCCATTACTCAGGTATAGATGTTCTTTTTTAAAAAAAAAAAATAAAAAATAAAAAAAAAAAAAATGGAAAAACTTGAAAAATGTGTATTATCTCTTTTTTTTTTACTTTGAAATATATCATGTTGAAGAACGTCATGCATGGAATAAAGAAAGTTAAAAAAAAAAAAAAATTTTTTTTTAACAGATAAATTAGATAAAATTCTATCAAAAAATAATTTTTTTAACAGACAAATTAGATAAATTTCCAAAAAAAAAAAAAATAAAAAAAAAAAAAAAAGCAATTGTAAACTTTTACTGAAATAGAAATATGGAAGGAAGGAAAAATCGATCAAAGCTAAGGCTTATAAAGAAAAATAAATTTGAAAAAAAAAAAAAAAAAAACTAGAGACTACTTAAAGCTCAACTTTAAAGTATCCTTAAAAAAAATAATGGCATTGGCTTCCAATGGGTACTACTTCGTGCCAGACGTAGATAATAAATTCGATTGCTCGTGCTGCCAAAAAAAAAAAAAAGCCGCCAAGATGATTGAAAAAAAAAAAAAAAAAAAAAAAAAAAAAAAAAAAAAAAGACTTGTTTGTCCTGAACTGTATCTTTTATTGTTTGTTGTTGTTTTATAGGGAAAAAAATAGTAATCCTTCGATTTTTGGAACATTGGTTTTTCTAATTTCAAATTGCTATTTTTTTTTTTCTTTTGAATTTCGTAAATGAAATATTTTAAATATTTTAAGGATATTGAAAATTCTTTATGAAAAAAAAAATTTTTTTTTTTTTTTTTTTTTTTTTTTTTTTTTTTTCTTTTGAATTTCGTAAATGAAATATTTTAAATATTTTAAAGATATTGAAAATTCTTTATAAAAAAAAAATTTTTTTCTTTTTTTCTTTTTTTCTTTTTTTTTTTTTTTTTTTGTAATTACCAAATATAGTACAATATCAAATAGTCATGTAAATACTGTTGTCACAAATATGAATAATATAGAAATCAAGTACAGATTCTGATGGTAGTAACGAAAGTATATAATAATAATAATAATAATAATAATAATAATAATAATAATAAGGCATACTATTATTAATAATAGTAGTATCTAGTGATAGTGAAAAAAATAGGAATAGTAGTAATATTAGTGATAGTGAAAATAAAAGTATCGTTACTACTAAATGTAGTGAATAGATCAATTAGTGAAAATCATGTTATTGTTAATAATTTTTTTTTTTTTTTTAAATAATGAGTTTATAAATAAATAGGTGACATGGTATCAACTATATAACTTTCCTTTTTTTTTTTTTTTTTTTTTTTTTTTTTTTTTTTTTTGATGGAAAGAGATACATACAAACATTATTTATTTTTAATTTAAACAAATTTGAAATGGATTATTTTTTTTTTTATTTTTTTTTTGTTTGTTTTAATAACCAAATCAAATCATTCTCTGGGAGATTATTCTAAAAAAAAAAAAAAAAAAAAAAAAAAAAAATTATTCTTGGTACTGATCAAGATCTGGCGGGCTTTCTCTCTCTCTCTTTCTTTTTTTTTTTTTTTTTTTTTTTAAACAGAAATTACGCTTAGGGCTAATACTCGAACAAGGAGTCGCTATATACTGTCGGAATAGCGACCCCTATCCACTATTCAACCTCTATCACAAAAAATATTCATAAATTTCCCTTGGAATTTTTTTTTTTTTTTTTTTTTTTTTTTTGGATTAAACGAATTAAATATGGATTCAAATTTGATGTGAAATCTATATATTTACATATATATATATATGTATGTATGTATGTATGTATGTATGTATAGAAAAAAAAAAAAGGTAAATTGGTATCAAAAGATTGCCTAGCATGTTTGCCCTTGATTGTGGTGTTAAGTAACAGTATACGCCCAAGGTTTTTTTTTTACATACTGGGTACTTTTTATGTCCTAAATTAAAAAAAAAAAAAAAAAGGAAAGTTATGTAGTTATATAGTATAAAAAATTAATATGTATATATATAAATGTATTATGTATTATAAAAAAAATAATAAAAAAATAAAATAAATAAATAAATTTGTAAATAATTCAAAAGTGTAATGATATAAGAAAATTGATAAGAATTAATATTGTTATATTCGAAATGATTTATGATGATTCGATAATATGATGAAAGTATTATAATAATTTATCAACCATTTCTAATAATTAGATTATTTTAATAATAATATTAATATTAAAAAAAAATTTTTTTTAAAAAATAAAAATATATTTATTCATTAGAAAAAATGATACATGAAAATTTTTATTATTGTAAATTTCCACTATGTTATTAAAAAACAATTACTAATTATTACTTTCAATATTATTATCAATATTATTATCATTATATAATAATATATATATATATATATTAGAATTAAATTTTTTAAAAAAAAAAATATTTTTTTTTTATCAAATTTTCATTCAAATTTTAAAAACCCTACTTTCCTTAACCTTTTATAACCATTATTACAAAATAGACGAGTTGATAGTACATAATATAAAAAAAAAAAAAAAAAAAAAAAAAAAAAAATATTATTTTTTTTTAATTAACTTTAAAAAAACTTTAAAAAGTTTAATTTATTATAATTTTACATAACATAATATATTTAAAAAAAAAATAATAACGAAAAATTAAATAAAAACATTTTCATTATATATACTAAAAAAAAAAAGTAATAAAAAATAAAAAAAAAAAAAAAAAAAAAAGTCAACTTTTATAAATATATATTCACTCAATTTAAATAATTAATAATAATCATAATGAAACCAATAAAAGTATATGTCAAAAATAAATAACATTATTCTTAATTTTATGCTATGAAAAATTAAAATATATATATATTTATGATGATAATAATAACTTGATATAAATTGTCATTAATAAAAATAATATATTGACAATAAACATTGATGAATTATTTATAATTAATAACAACTATTAAAATAAGAATAATTTTGGATATATATATTTATAACTTATAAAAAAATCTACTTCATAACAATAATGTTTTTTATTAATAATTACATATATATATTTATATATAATTTTATATATATATATATTTTATATTAAAGAATATAAGGAATAGTCAAGAAAAACCATCATTAATAAAATTATCAAATGAAGGTAAATTTATTAAAATGAAAAAATAAATCAATAATAATAATAATAATAATAATAATAATAATAATAAATATTTATTATTTAAAATACTAATAATAACTTTCCTTTTTTTTTAATTTTTCATTATATATATATATTTATAATCTAAATTATAATATTTTTGTATTTGTATTTACTTTTGGTATTTGTTTTTGAATTATTTTAATTTTTATTTTTATTTTTCTTTTTCATTCTTTTTTATATTTTTTATTTTCTTCAAAAAAAAAAAAAAAAAAAAAAAATGAAATAAAATAAAATGAAATAAAATAAAATAAAATAAAATAAAATAAAATAAAATAAAATAAAATAAAATAAAATAAAATAAAATAAAATAAAATAAAATAAATCAAAGAAAATGATAGACCTTTATTAAATATTATAAATAAAAATGAGAATTCAATGATATTACCATCAACGGCAAATTCAAATGGGATGAATAGCATAACTAAATCAAAATTTAAAAACCCTATTTCTATTGATAACGCTTCAGATGGTATGAGGAGTTTTAAAGATGATCGTGATGAAATTGATGATTTCTTTTTCAATACTTTACCTGATATTTCTAATACAGCGGTTAATCAACTCACAAGTAAAGCAAAATCTCAACTTCAACGACCTTTAACTACTAATCTCACCAGTAATACCAGTAATAAAATTGATAATTATGATCGATTAAAGCGAGAAAAATTAGAAAGAGAAATAGATGAAATGACTAAAAATAAATTTACTAATGATATGAAAGGAAACACTAATACTACTACTACTACTACTACTACTATTAATAATAATAAAAATAATAATAATAATATTAATAAAAAAAATATAAAAGATAATGATTATCACTCCGAATTAGAGTTAGACTCAAATTCTTATAAATCTACTAACAATAATTCCACGAATAAAAAAAAGGGAAGAAATGGAAATGATTCTAAAATGGAACATTATGAAGAAAAGGAGGAATGGCTATTAAAAAATACAGATAAATTACTTAGAAATTTATTTGATAGACAGAAAAAGTGGGAGGATACTAGAGTAAAAATTATTATGATTTTAATATATAATATATAATTTAAATTGAAAAAATAAATTAAAAAAAAAAAAAAAAAAAAAAAAAAAAAAAAAAAAATAATTAATAATAATAGTAATAATAATAATAATAATAATAAAAGAATAATATATATATTATATAATATAATATGCTTGATTTTTAATTATTGTTTTCATTTATACTATTATAACTATGACATAAATACATATATTGTTATTAATATTTTTTTTTTTCAATATTATTTTATATTATAAATTATAATTATTGAACATTTATGAATGAATATATACATATATATGTGTGTATATATGTATATTTTTATTTGAATATCTTTTTTTTTTTTGAATAATTAGAGTGAAATACAACTTTCAATAGAAAAAATTAAAAATGATGACATGGATTCATTGGAAAATAAAGCTATATCAGAAGAGGTATTTTATTTATATTAAATATATTATAAAAAAATTTTTTTTTTTTTTTTTTTAATTCATTTATGAAATTTACTTTTTTTTACTATATATAGTATTTTATATTAATCTATTACAAATATTATAATCATTATTATAAAACATTTTATTTATATATATATAAAAATATCAAAAAATATCAAAAGGAAAAGCAACAAAGAGAAAATAAAAAGAAAATTGAATTGGGATTAAATAAAATTAAAAAGTTAGATGAAATATTGGAACAAAAATATAAGGTATATATATATATATTAATAATATTAATATATGATTTATAATTATTAATTTCAATATTATGATTAATAGAGTCATTTTTAATTAAATAATTTTAATGTTTTATTATATTTTAATTAAAATATGAAAAAAAAAAAAAAAAAAAAAAAAAAAAAAAAAAAAATTTTACTTTATTTTTATACTAAAAATGAAAAATAAAAAAAAATTAATAAATAAAATTTTAAATAAAAATAAAAATAAAAATAAAAAAAAAGTATGAAAAAGAATTAAAAGAAAAAAATTCTTCTTCCTCGGAATTTTTATCAGAAACAGAGAAGCAATTTTTAAAGAAATATGATATAGAAGTACCGACGACTCTGTTAAAAGAACAAGTTCAAAAAAAATTAGTATCACAAGAAAATGAAGAAAATGACAATCATGATAATAATGATGATAATAAAGAGGAAGAAGAAGAAGAGAAAGATCTTACTAATTCCAATAAAAATTCATTGGATAATAATAAAGAAACCTCATTTTCTTCGATATCCTCCTCAAAATTACGACCCATTCTTCGACGAGAGAATGGCAGTACAAATCTTTTAATGCTTGATGATCATATTAGTTTTGAAGATAATAATCATTCTTCATCTCTACCAGATCAAAATAATGATAATAGTTATGAGGCTGGCGGTGAAGGAGAAGGTGAAAATGAAGAAAGAGAAGAAGAGGTTGAATATTTTACACCTACGAAACAAAATATTATTAAGAAGGTAGCTGATTTTTCCACTGAAAATAAAAAAGATAAAGATCGATTGAAAGCCCTTTTTTCAAATAAAACTTTCTTAACTGAAACTAAATCATTACCTATTTCTTTATTTATATCAAAACCTGATATTGATGATATTGATATTGATCTTGATGATGATCCAGAATTATTACAATTAAAACTTGGTAAATATAATAAAATATTATAATATACTGAATAAAAACATTATAACCTATAATTCTAAATAATAATATAGATAAAATATATTTTAATTAAATAAATACAATAACTATAAATATATAATTTATTAATACAATTATAAATATATATATATACATATATAATGTATAAAATTATTAATTAATAAATATTAATTATTATTTTCATTATTATTACTATTATTCAATTTTTATTTTTCATTTCATTTATATTTTTATTATTATTATTAATTATAAAACACATAAAAAAAAAAATTTTTTTTTTTTTTGTTAAAAAGAACAAGAAAATTTCAAAAATGATAATATATCTAAAAAAATTTTTGAAAAAGAAAAAGAAGAGCAGGAAGCCAAAAAAGAATCTGGTAAAAAAATTAAAAATAGTAAAAATGGTTTTAAAGGAAACTTTATAAAAAGAAATATTCAAGTAAGTTAAAAAAAAATAAATAAATAAAATTAAAAAAAAATGATTATTTTATTATACTAATGAAAATATATTCTAAAAATAATATAAAATATTACATCAATTTATATTAATTTATATTATATTATAAAATATTATATAATGTCTAAAAAAAAAAAAAAAAAAAATTTTTAAATAATTAAAGTTAGGAGGAGATGCCAGATATTATTATGCCTTAACTGATGAAGAAAAATTAAGATTGGAGGCTATTCTTCAATTACCAGATGAAGAACTGGAATCCACTGCAATGATTGATAGTCATCATGACGGCAAAGAAGGAGAAGGAGAAGGAAAAAATGGTAAAACAAAAGAAGGTGGAGAAGGAGACAATCACTCAGAAAGTAGTATGAAACCTACTGAAATTTTTGTAGATCCTGATGATTATATAAAGAATGATTCTAAAAAAACTTTAAAAAATGGATTTTTACCTTCAGTAGAAGAATTTGATAACTTAAAGAAAATTAATGAGTAATTAATTAATAAATTAAATTATATATATATATATATATATTTATATGTATTTCAATTTATATAGTTTTTAAGAAAATAATACAAAAATTAACATATTTCATGAAAATAAAAACAATAATAATATAATATATTTTAGTAATAATAAAAATAATAATAATAATAATTTTAATAATAATAATTTATTATATATATATTTTTTTTTCAATTTTTTTTTCTTATTTTTCTATAGAAAATTACATAATTTAGTTCCTGCATCAGAATGGTTAAAACGACGAACAGAAACGGATTTATTTAATACATCATTACTATCTAATTCCACCAATATAAATTCAGGTTTCTGGTCTAGTCAAGTTAATTTTGATAATAATGAAATTTCTCAAGTCTCTCTATTTTCAAACAATTCAACAAGTAAAAGTTTAAAATTAATAAATAATTAATTAAATATATATTATTATTATTATTATTATTATTATTATTATTATTATTATTATTATTATTATTATTATTATTATTATTATTATTATTATTATTATTATTATTATTTTTATTATTATTATTATTATTATTATTATTATTATTATTATTATTATTATTATTATTATTATTATTATTATTATTATTATTATTATTATTATTATTATTATTATTATTATTATTATTTTATTATTATTATTATTATTATTATTATTATTATTATTATTATTATTATTATTATTATTATTATTATTATTATTATTATTATTATTATTATTATTATTATTATTATTATTATTATTATTATTATTATTATTATTATTATTATTATTATTATTATTATTATTATTATTATTACAATCATTAAAATACAAAAAAAAAAAAAAAAATAACTAATTATATATGAAATGTATATATAATATATATATATAATAAATACGCTCCTAACATCAAATGATATTACTATGTTATTAATAAAAATTTATTAAAAAAAAAATAAAAAAGATTCCAATAAATCTAATGCTCAAGATTCTGTATATAGTGTAAGAGAAAAAAGAGAAACGAAAAAAAGGATGAAGACCATTAATGAAAAATTATCAAAACTTCAACAAATGAGATCTAATTTTGAAAGTGAATATAACGTAAGTAATAAAATAAATAAAGAATATATATATATATAAATTGCTACCTTACCTACAACCAAAAAAAAAAAAAAAAAACTAACAATAAAAATAATGAAATGCTTATATTATATATGTATATAATACTAATATATAAATATATATATATATGTTTTATTAAACAATGAATTGTAATATAAATATATTAATATCAGATATATGAAAAACAAGATGAATGGGAAAAACCAAAATTTGAAAGTATACTTGATACGCTTGATATGAAAGGTATATTATATATATATATATATATAGTTATATACCTTTCATATATAAATATATAAATATATACATTATCATTACTATTATATATATTTATAAATATATATTATTAATAAAATAATAATTAACTATAAAATCTATAATAATTAAATAAATAAATAATAATAAATATTTAATATATAAAAAAATAAATATATAATTATAATAAAATAGCAATAGAAGAACAAATTCAATTAGCAAATGAAAAATTATTAAGTATGAAATTAGATCCATCAGATATTGAAAGAAACTCATCCTTTAATCTCGATTTAAATAATTCAGAAAGTATTCTTGACCATATTGATATTAAAAGTAAGATTCTTGGAAAATTAAATAAATAATAATAATAATAATAATATTATTATTATTATTATTATTATTATTATTATTAAATATATATATATATATTTATATAATTTAGTTCTCTATTATAAATATATTATTTAATATTCTTAACAATTATTAAATAAATATCAATAATATTAATATTATTAAATTATTTTATTATATTTTATTAATTATTAATATATA
The DNA here is from genome assembly GCA_016946835.1 of Neocallimastix lanati (nom. inval.). NCBI lineage: Eukaryota > Fungi > Neocallimastigomycota > Neocallimastigomycetes > Neocallimastigales > Neocallimastigaceae > Neocallimastix > Neocallimastix lanati (nom. inval.). The sequence continues at coordinate 948,264 of JACVTC010000028.1, forward strand.
TATATATATATTTATTTAATAATTATATATATTATTTTTTTTTTTTTATAAAAAAAAATCATATATATATGTATGTATATTTTATAGAAATGGAAAGTGAAATTGAATTGGATAACCAAAAATTATTAAAAATGAGGTCCAATTCCAATTTGGATCTTGGAAATATAGAATTATTTAGTACAGAGGATGCCAATGCCATCACTTCCATTTCTGTTTCCGATAAAGAAAAAGATCATGATGTTAATGATGATGTTGATAATAAGCTTCCCACCACCCAATCCATAGAAACCTTAAAAGCAACTGATAATATTAATACTAATAATATGGATTTGGTTCAAACGAATTCATCAAATACTATTAGAAATAACAGTAACAATAACGATAACAATAATAGTAATAGTAATAGTAACGATAATAATGGTAGTAATAATTATGATATTGAAGAAAAATAAAATAAAATAAAATAAAATAATAAAACAAATGAAATTAAATAAAAAAAAATGTTTTATTAATAATATGAATGACAGAAAGTTATTTATAATAGAATTAATATAAATAAAAAATTAAGAATTAAAATAAAATAAAATAATTAAAATTTTAAGATATAAATAACAAAAATAATAAATAATTAAAACTGAAAATTGTAAAATATATAAATATAATAAGTAATAAACATTTACAATTAATAAAAAAAAAAAAAAAAAAAGAAAAAAAAAAAAAAAGAAAATAAAAATAACAAAAAATAAAAATAACAAAAAAAAAAAAAAAAATATATATATATATATATATATATATATATATAATAAAGTTTATATTAAAATAAATAAATAAAAAAAAACTAATAAAATAATAGAATTTTTCATTTTTCATTTTTTTCTTTTTTTCTTTTTATTCCATATATATTTTTATTATTACATTATTACTATTATAATGGTGGAAATTACATGAATTAAAGACAAATTAATTTTGAATTAATAGGTGAACAATTTTAAAAAAAAAAAAATTATTTAAATGTTTTTTCTAATATTTCTATAATAAATTAATGAAATTAAAAGATATAAAAAAAAAAAAAAAAAAAAGATTATGTTTGAATTATTATGAAAAACTATCAAATCACTTATACCTCTATTACTTTACTAAAGAGTAAAAAGTAAAAAAAAGAATTGTATTGTTTTTAAAAGCAATGTTTATATAGATTTATATAGATATCTAACATAATAAAAAAAAAAAAAAAGTATAAAACATATAATTAATATAAAAACATAATACAAAACATAATAATATAATAATTTATTACAAAAAATATATATGTATATATATATATATTAAAGATAATATATATATTTAAACCTAATATTTTCTTTTTTTAATCTATTATGAGTATATATATATTTTATAAAAACTTCCTCTAATTTTTTTTTTTCTGTATACTTTAATGTTATTTATATATGAAAAAAAAAAAAAAAAAAAAAAAAAAAAAAAAAAAAAAATGATAATATATATATTTATATATTTATTATTATTATTTTTTTACACAAGTTAAAAAAATAATAATAATAAATAATTAGATATAAAAAATAATTAAATAAAAATAATAGTATTAATAAAATAAAATAGTCTTATATTCATTTGACTAATTATCTAATTATGTTTATATATATATATATATACATATAATTTATATATAATTGATAAAAAAAAAATTAATTATGTTTTATTTTATAGATAACCTTTTTATCCTTTAAATGATTATGAAATTAATAATAAATATTTAATAAAAATATATATATTTATATCTATTTTAATTTATAATAATAAATAAATATATATATATAGTTTATTTATTTATTTATTTATTTATTTATTTATTGTGTATTTATTGAACAAAATTTGAAGATAAATTAGCTCTATTTAAAATGGTATTATCTTTTAATATTGAAGATTCATTCTCAAATGATTCATTACAATCTTTAAATTGAGCTTCATCAAAAAAATTTTCATCATTCACTTCTTTTAACGAACTAGATTTGAATCGACTAAATTCCAAAAGTGAAGGATTAGGAGCTTTATCACTATTACCATTTAATTCTTTATCAGTAGAATCCATGGTTTTATTTGGATCATAAAAACTTTTATTATTTTTTGTATCACTGATGATATGCCCGTTTTCATCATTACCACTACTACTATAAATATAATTAGGGTCAGAATCATTATTATTATTATCAGTATTATTATCAGTATTATTATTATCAGTATTATTATTATTATCAGTATTATTATTATCAGTATTATTATTATCAGTATTATTATTATTATTATTAGTATTATTATTATTATTATTATTATTATTATTATTATTATTATTATTATTATTATTATTATTATCAATTTTATTGAAAGCAAAATTTAAAGTAGCATTAAAGGTATCAAAGGAAGAATCATTTTGGGTATCTTTAGTAGTATCTTCATTTATATTATTCGGTTGAACAGTAGGGGATGAAATCAATGAATGAGAAGGAGAAGAATCTTTAGAAGAAGGTGAGGTTTCCATAGGACTTAAGAGATTTGGATCTGTATAAAGATTTTGAAATTCAAGAGGAATATAAATCGATATATGTTTATTTTCTTTATCCTTATCCTTATCCCTATCTTTATTTTTATTTTCATCTTCTTTCGAAAATGGTGACTGACCCTTATCTAATTCATCTTCATTTTTATTTTCATCATTTAATTGTATTATTTCAACTTTATTATCTTCAGAACTTTCCTCTTTTAAAGTAGAAAATATATATTCACTAAAATCTAAAGAAAGTTTTTTTGGTATATCATTAGTAGAATTTATATTTTCAAAAGTATAATCTATAGAAGAATCAGGTATATCTTGGTTTGAATTAATTTTATCTTTTGATGAGTCAGGTATGGAACCTAAAATAGTTCCTTTTTCATCGTATAAAGTTTTATTATTGGAACTATGAACATTACTATTACTTTTATTATTTTTTAAATAATTTTCTTTTATTGATTTAGTTGTTTGAGAATTTTCTGATTCGGAATGTTGAGCAATATCAGTATCAGAGGAATTTGCTGAATTACTATTATCTTGCTTTTGAAATAAACTATGACGTTTAACAGCTGCCAATGATCTATACGCCGCCATAGAATCATGAATTTGTGATTCTATTATATATACCCAATATTCACATTCTTCCTTAGTATCCACAGCAAATATATAATAATCCTGTATATCTGTTAATATTAATAATATATAATTTAAAATTTTATATTTTATATAATATTTATTTATCAATATAGATATAAATAATATGTAAAAATAAAAATAAAAATAAAAATAATTAACATATTTATATTATATTATAATTATTAATTTTAAATATATATATATATTTAATATTTATTACTAATATATATATATATATAACATTAAAGCATCTCTATTTCAATTTTTTTTTTTTTATTCGTATATATGATATTTTTTTTTTCTTTTTTACCTGCGATGACTCTTCCATTCACATGTTTTGAATATAACACTTTTTGATTATTATCAGTTATAGCAAAATTTGGTATCGATTCACCATCAGGTGAATTTTGAGCAGAAACTTTTCTCATCAATTCTTGTTCCTTTTTAGGTTTAGCCTTAATTATGAAGTAATAACGTGTTTTAGTAAAACTTTTTATGAAATTATTAAATAAATATTGAGTGTTACTAGTTGGTGAACTATTTTCATATTCATATTTAGAAACAGTTAAATCACATAATGGAAGAATACCAATTGTTTTTTCTTTATTCTATTTAATATTTAAAATAAAAAATGAAAAGATATACATATATATATATATTGATAATATGAATATAAATAAAAATATAGAATTATATAGTTTAATTTTAAATAGAATTAAAAATAATAATAATAATAATAATAATAATAATAATAATAATAATAATAATAATAATAATAATAATAATAATAATAAAATGTATATACAATAAAAAAAAATATTATATATATATAGATATATTTTATATATTTATAATATTTTTTTTTAAAAATAAAAAATGAAAAGATATACATATATATATATTGATAATATGAATATAAATAAAAATATAGAATTATATAGTTTAATATTAAATAGAATAAAATAATAATAATAATAATAATAATAATAATAAAATGTATATACAATAAAAAAAAAAATATTATATATATAGATA